>JAFFSR010000075.1:0-600000 GCA_017163975.1 Anastatus disparis
AAATAAATTGAAATTGACATTAATTTCAAAACTATTAAGTTTAAGATAGAAAAATGCATGCAAATTTGCTCGCATTAATTAGTAGTTTAAATGTAAAAATGTAAATCAAATGCGACACCTTTGAATAAATAGTGAATTATCTGAAAATAAATAAAATGCCCGCCAATTCGCAAGCATTTAGTCAAATTATTTTTAGTAAACAATAGCAATTTTTTTTACGATTAATAAATTAGGCCGACCAATAAATCTAATTGTTGCCAATTTTTTTTTTAATTTAAAATAAATTATTATCAAAATTCCATTTTATCATTAACCTTATGCGTAGAAGTAATGACGTGACTAAAACCTCAATAAACTATAAGCCAAGTTGGTAATTCAATTTAAATATAAATTATTTAATAACACAAAATTGTTGCTATGCAGCACTAAAAACTTTTTTAAAAAAAAAAAACCTAAGCATCAACTTAAAATCTTAAAGAAACTTTCTAGAAATAAAATCATTTAAGCAATTTAATAGTATACCATCACATTAAATCTTCGCGCTAAGATTGAAATAACTTTTATAACAATTTTTCCGGTCGATAAAACCTCTAAAAAATTACCGACATGATCACCGAAAACTGTACTTATCCATTACCATCTGTGCGGAATAATTTAGAATAATGATCTATAATCAATACCATTCATGGTAACTCCAATTTAAACTTAGTATTTTTAAACTAATGTAATTTAATTTAATTTCAACAACGCACTTTGCTAATTCGATTATCCGAAAAACTTCTTAGGTCATTTTCAATATTTGGTTTCCTTTATTTTAAAATAAACTAATATTTATAATAATAATAACTAATAAACGACCAAATCACTACCCATTTTTCGAAATTAATTTTTTTTTATGAGTTTGTTTCCAAATAAATTATATGATCTACCTGTATACCATTATAATACTCAACTAAATTTACAAATCAATATTAAACAGGTAATTTAACAGTAAAACACTTAAACAGAAAAATAAAAGAAATGTTTAAAAATTACAAGCTATAATTGCTCGAATATTTTAATTTAATAATGTAAATCATTTTGTTACGTAAATACTAATAATTAAAGCACATTCACAGTTAATTCTTTATTTTAAATAATTTTGAAACTAAACAAAAATTTGAAAAACCTCGATATGTTTTAAATCAATTACAATTTGTATTTATAGTTAATCGTAATCGGTATAATAAATTAAAGTATTATTAAACCCCTTGTATTTAATAAAAATTCATATGTTACAATAAAAAAAAATATAATAATTTTCAGGCTATACCGTAAAAATCAACGTCTTCTGTTACCACCATTAATTTCGAAATTTAATGCTTACTAATAATATAAAAGAATGCTGCATGCCGAAATATGATAGAAATTTAACGCGATTTGTCGTTTAAAATTAACTGTCGTTCTCACGTTGTCACCTAAAACAAGTAAGGCGATAAAAATGCAAAGCGTTGCAATAACTGTATGCTTCTCCGTGGTATTATAACTAGTATTTCAAATAATACACAAATAAAATATATCATCTCATATATTTTAATAAAAACCGCGTAAACGAATTGCTATTGTGCTAAATAACACATTTATAGGTATATATTTAAATAAACACTTTAATGGAATTTCGTGAGTTTCAGATGAACATATTCAACATATCCAAATCAGAGGGAATATTTACGCTTATCCAAATAAATAAATGGCAGGTATGCATATTCTAATTAATATGCATCCCATTTAGTCTTAACCATTTGTAGCATGAAGTATTTAAGATAGGTCTAATATTATAATAAAACCGTAGTAGCTTAATCCTTAATATTAAGTTTAACAAATTCAAACAAATTTTGAGCGGAGTCAGTAAATAAAATTTTAAATCTAACCGCGTTGAAATATAGTAATATTTTTCAATTTCGGAATAGTTAATAGCGTATCTACTGGCGAATATCTAACGAAAATTAAACGAACGTCTAATCGGATCTTTCTAACTTACATAATTAGTTTTGTAATTCAATTTTATAAAAAAAAAAAAGAGAGAAAACACGAATTAATATAAAAGCTGTTTATTGTATATAATGGGACTCATGCACTAAAGGCGCAAGAGAAAAAAAAAGATTAGTTGAATGTAGGATTTCTTGTACTAAGGTTCAAGAAAAACAATAGGAGAAAAAACGGTACCTAGACAACTGCAGTTAGTAAGTTAGGTTAGGAAATATTTGACTTTCATGGTAGTGGGCAGATGGTCCACGCACGATGGCTTATAGAACATGACTGATCACCATGTTCTATCATAGAACAAGCAACTATGGTTAGTCGAATCAGATGTGCGACTCGAGTATAAAGCAAAAAACTACGAAATGAAAAAGAATACAAATTGAATTATAAAAAAAAAATGAGATACAAAATTGAATACAAATGAATTAAAAATGAATGCCATCCTGATGCTTTTTTGTTAAGGTCGTGAGATGATGATTATTACCGGATGCTTTTTGTTAAGGTCCGATGACTAAATAAAAAAGTTACAAAATGAAGAAATATGAAAAAATCGCGTAGCTTAATCTCGTATACTATTTGTGATTACTCACTGTAGTATAATTAAGCCGTCGGGTACGCGCTGGGGAGTACAGATGCAATAAGCATACCCTGGCCGGTTGATATTCGAGCGCTATTTGTGATCACCCACTGTAGCATAATTAAGACGTCGAATGCATCGCAAGGGAGTACAGATGCCCACAGCATACGCTTGCGAATGTTATTCGAGCACTATTAGGGAGTACAGATGCCCACAGCATACGCTAATAGTATAACTAAGGCAATATAATTACAAATACAAAAAGAAAATAAGGAAACAAACAAGGAAATTACCAAGAATAAATAAAGAAAATAAAAAAACGAAAATTTACATAATAATCTTGTACTAAAGGTTCAAGATGAAATAAAGAAATAAATATATAAGAAGTGTAAGGAATCAAAGGAACTGCACAAATCATACATACATTAGTTTGAGGACAATAAATCTTGTACTAAAAGTTCAAGATAGTAACAATCTATAATTATTTACAAAAAAATAACTAATTTCAGAAATATAATAAAGCAGCACTGTCAATTACCACGTAAAACGAATAAAATAAATTTCTTTTTGTTGAGAACTAATGTAGGCTTTTTTCTCACGATAAGTTAAGATAATAAAATATCGTTTTGCTCAAAAGTTTAGGTTTCATACTTTTATCTAAATATGTGACTCCGACACCAAAAACTGCAAGCGTAGAATCTACTGTTTCCAGTAAAAACGGTTAAGTAGAATAAAATTTGATGCGTTCCCATAGAAAAATGAACTGCAGGAGGGGAATTAGAGAAATATAATATTTAAAATTTAGTTATAAAGATGGCACACCTCGAGAGAGAGGGTACCTCTCCTACTAGGTCATAAGTATATAAGCTACCTGGACAAGACAACGCGCATCAGTCTTGTTCCAGCAGCAATACAGTAACTTTTACCGAAATTTAATAATTATCATAAACTGAAAATCGTTAGTTAGTGAATAAAATTGCAGTGTTAAAAATTAGCAGTTATATAGAGTGTTAGTGTAACACCGTGTAGTGAATTCAAGGTTGACTATAAAACTAGGATAAACCTAGGTAAAATCATTTTTTTATTATTTTATACTCTGGATATGCTACCATCGTATGTCCTAAAATAATAATTTTATTAATATTTAATCTATTTATTAATATAATACTACTCTTTTATATTTTAACTTAACTATAAATGTTCATATTAAAGCTTCTCTTTTATTATTCAATTAAATTTCAATGTTCACGTAATTTCTTTTTCTTTCCCTATGATGATACGTTCATCCAAGCGACGCAAATTGACTCGAAAGTAATTCAGTCAATCTTAACCTTCAATAAATAGAATATAGTAACAAATCGATTTACAAATAGATATTGGATTGGCCGTTAAATAAGTTGATGTTTAACAATAACTTCTAAATATTAATTCAAAAAAATAAAAAAAGGTAAAACTATTGATCAGTTCTATCTTTATTCTAACTCCTAAGGCTGAAAACCTGTAAAAGTTCGAAATTAATTCAACACTTCTAAGGTATTCAAGGAGTTTTTGTCATATTGTATGCCATACCGAGGTATTACTATCATTCTCATCTTCTTTTATACCTAACCCGCAATAACTTTTTCGTGCAGTAATAATTGTAGATACTTATATTCAAACTGATTTAAAAAAAAAAAAAAAAAAAAATTTACTCCCTGTGTATTTACACTTTGGGAGTAATAGATTAATCTTCAGCCCGCTTAATAAATGGCGGTAAAATAAATAAATTCATTTTGATAAATTCTGTTAGATCTATCCGGACTATTAAGCACCAAAACAACAATTAAATATGATGTGGTTAAGATTACTTAAATTAATTCCTAAAGCTGTCCTAACCATTAATTTCCTATCCAAAACGTTTATTTTTTCTTTCATTTTCTCAAACCTTCCTAAAAAGTTATTAGACATAATATAAAATTATTGATCAACTTGAAAATAGCATCGGTTCATCTTTTTATAACTCTTAAAATTTCGATCACAATGTGAATCATTAAATCTCGAGAACGAGCCAAACAGTCGTAAATGTATTTAACTTAAAATTACCTGGTTACTCCTTGCTAATCTACGTCACTCCCGCACGGGAAACCGTTTTTAAATTTTTTTTACCCGAAAAATAATATTGACAACCAACATCGAACAAGTGAAGGAAAGAATATCTTCGAATAGTCTCAGGTTATAACTTAAACATAAACCTCCGAAGAAATCTTTAACATTTTACCGAATTATTTAATTTCGATAATGTTACTACCTTCATTATTGCTATCGAACATTTTCAATTTTCTCATATAAAACTTTTTTTATATATCTATTTCTTGCTTTATTTGTTTTTCGTAAAAAAAAAAAAAAGGAAAACATATATGGTTAAGAAATTCGCATTAAGTTATTCCAAGAACTAAATAATCATCAATAATTTTGTATCTAAATAAACGTACCCTAACAAACAAATAATAGTAACTTTTAGTTTCCAATTCGTGCGTCAAAACATAGTAATTTGGTAATGTTGGAATCCTATTCCACATTAAGTACTCGCTGATTACCGGTTATGATCGATATTGATTTTATAATAATACCAATATACTAACCTCAAGTACACATTCTTCTTTTAATTGAATTTTTAAACTATATTACTCCTCTGGAAAATTCGAACCCAGCGTACGTTCTAATATACAATTTCACTCACGCTATTTTTATTTATTTTATTCTCAAATAAACATGGAAAAGTAAAAGAAACCATAAAAATGATTTAACTTAAATTCTATTTCACCACGCAAAAGAAAAATAAACTATTGATCAAATTCATAATAAATACCAGAATTCTAAATAGTCTTCAAAACTAAACGATCCTGTTAAAACCTCCTAAATTTCCTAAATGGCTCTTCTCCGTACATTACATTTAAAGCTTGTAAAGGCGTATCCCTCTTGCCATTTGCAATCGATAACAATCGATAAAGGATTTTATTTCTTTCAAATCGTTAGTTGACATTTTTTTTTGTATTAACAAAAAAAAAAAACGGTACAGATATCCAATAATTTTACGTGAATACAAAAACTCACGTATCCGTTTATAACAGTCTAAAGAAGAATAATCACTGTAACTCTACTCTATACTTGAGTAAATTTCGCCTCTTATTAGTTAGTTTATTGTATTTTCTAAATAAATTAATAAATCTTTAACTCTTCTCTAAATATGGCATTTAAAACTTGTAAAGTCGTATCCCTTTTGCCATTCGCAATCGATAACAATCGATAAAGGATTTTATTTCTTTCAAATCGTTAGTTGACATTTTTTTTGTAACAAAAAAAAAAAAAACGGTACAGATGTCCAATAATTTTACGTAGATACAAAAACTCACGTATCCGTTTATAACAGTCTAAGGAAGAATAATAACTCTAACTCTACTCTATACTTGAATATTTCGCCTTTTTCGTTAATATATTATATTTTCTATATGAAATGTCAGTTTCTAACCCTCCTCATATATTTAATTGTAATACAATATAAATTCATTATTTTAATGACTTTGGTTTTAAACACCATTGGTTTAATATTCACTCTGACTAAGATTAATTGTCGGGGACGACAATAAACTTAGTAAGGGGGAGAGGTAAACAAGTGCCTGACTGTTTACCGTCTCGTCTGTCATTCCTGTTTTTCTGTTTGTTCATATTTTCTTAATAATCACCATACAGTTATACAGTTTCGACGTTTCTTAGACGTTGTGCGCTATTTCTTATATTAATCACATTTTTTAATACGAGCTGGAATTAAAGAATTTTTGTTAAACTTTTTATCATTTTGGTGAATTATCTAAAATAAACAGGCGTTCATTTATTTTTATAAAATTATTGCAGTTTCGAATCTATTATATAAGGAAACATCCCTTTTGTCGAGACGTTAACGCTTGTAAAGCGACCCTTAATATGTTATGGATGAGTTCCAATCCGAGTACGTTATTTTTATTCTTTTTTCCATAATTCAAGCAAGGAAGAAATCTATAAAAGAAATTCTGTATCCTTCTTAAAATTATAGTAAGTTTAAATTACAAGAATCAACAATTATTCTCAAATGTCTAAATTGTTACTACTCAAATTTTCTTTGATGGAGTGCCACACTCTGAGTTTCTTGCGTTAGCAATTTTCTATTATCGGCTCTGTCCAACACTCTTACACTATGGTAAACTTCTCGGCTTGTCATTAAGCAAGCGCAAGAATTTATTTCATTCTTGTTACTGAAAGCTATCTAACTCTAACACATTTTCCTCTTTTTTCCAATAAGTAAATTTAATATAATGGTCTTCTGAATAATCTCGATTTTTGGAGAAGATCGTGTCTGTTACCATCACGGTACATTCCGTTTATAATACCGTGTAATTGTTGTAATTGTTATAACCTCTTGAAAAACTCCATTTTCTTCGGAGATCATTGCTGTCATTCCGTTAAATCGTGTTGATCCATTCTGTGTGACCAGATTCTTTTATTTAAAATTAAAATTACACCCAATAATTATCGCCATAAAAACCTACTGCGCCACCGGGTTTTAATATAACGTATGGTTCTAGATCACTATTAATAACTTTTTAAATTCTGCTTCTTCTTTATCCTAAATCCTTCCAAATTTCTTCCTTTAACATAATATCATCAGGATACAATGCCAATACGTTTGGGGATTGTTGCTAGGCAATGATTTTTCATTAGCTACTGCAGCTACCGATATAAATCTTTTTCCTTCTATTTCCAAAATAACAGGAATTAATGCACTGTGTACCTTAATTCTAAAATTCAAACTATAGCCGTGAGATCGCGGAATCCTTTTGTTGCTACAATTCATTGAACGCGAAAAGTAAGGTGGATTGACTGATTCGAAAGTAGGGTCGATGAACGCGCATATACTATGTATACGGCTCTAAACATACTGAGGGAATTCTTAAAAACAAAAAAATGTTCAACTTTATCTTATTTTCTTTGTTTAATTTAAAAAACTTTTTGTTCTTTATTAATTACTTTGCGTATTATTTTTAAACGTTAAATGTGTGGCAACTCACCAGATTTTAATTGAACAAATAAAACCTTGAATTCACTAACTGTGTAAATTCTCCTTTTAGGTGCGAAACTCTGCGAATTGAACCTATAGCTAGAAATTAAATTCAAGGATAGTATTGCCGTAGGTAATCACTAAAATTAGTCTATTTTTATTATTTGGGGGTTTTAGCAAGACTAGGTAACGAATTACGTGGACCGGAAGTAGAAATGCCAGACAACACGAATGACGCGCAAAACCGAGACGGACAAGCCGATCCATCTATGTTGATGATGACGGCTATGGCGAATAGCTTCGCCTTACATAATGCCCTGCAGGGCCTGCGCAGCTTTGACGGGCATAATATGCCTTTAAAAGACTTTATACAAGACGTTCGTAATGGAAAAGAATATGTGCCTGCAGGAAGTGAAGGACAGTATGTCAAGGCCGTGCTAACGAAGTTGCGCGGAAATGCTAGAGACTGCACATATGGACATTCCTTTGCCAACATCGACAGCTTAGTGAATCATTTGAAGACTAGATTCGCACCGGGCAAGACGTATACTTACTATACTACCAAGATAAATGACATGAGGATGAAACAAGGAGAGACTGTAGGAGCTTTCTACGATAGACTTAACATTCTGCTCAGTGGGGCGACATTCCAGGAGCGACTGATGCTAACCTGAACGACATGATAAAACCTTTAGAATACGCGGCAAAGGACATCTTCATAAGAGGACTACCTGCCGATATATCTGTACAAGTGGATGGAAAAAATCCCGCCACCCTAGCTGACGCTTATAAAGATGCAGTGCGTATAGAAACTCGCATGGAAGCAAAAATACTGCCGGACACCAGATATAAATTTCATGGACAAGTGCCCAAGGTAAACTGGGAACAGACCGAATTTTCGGCCGAAAATCATTGGAAGCCAAGAAATCCGAACAACAATTGGAATAATGGACAAAACAGGCACCAAAGCCAAAACTACGCATCTCAACCCATGGTGAATAATACTCCGCCTGGATTCCAGCAGAGGCAGGGACGCACAAACTATAATGTGCAAAGGACCAATCAACCTCAAATAAGACAAATACCACAGGATTATAACGTGAATAACTCACCACAGAGGTTTAATCAAAATCATTACACGCCTCGACCGCAGTATACCCAGCAACAGCAGCAGATGTTCTCACAGGACGCTCGTTTATACAACCCTTATGTGCCCGGAGGACAGAGACCCTCGACTAATTATCAGCGACCACAAGGGTATGAGCCTGGATATAATGCTTATCGAACACCTAATAACTATAACCGGATGCCTCCAAATCAGACTGAAGCTCCACGACAATCTGCATTCAATAATCAGCCTGCTTTAAACTGGCAACTGGCTCGTCACAACCAAGAGTCGACGAGCCAGAGACAAGTGACACCAAGCTCATCTCAACCTGTAATACCAAATGCACCTCAACCACCGACTCAGCAGAACTCAACACAGGTGATGTTGATAAACGAGACTGCAAACGAGTTTCCATGTATAGGGGACTTACTGACAACGATAGTGAAGTAGACGAACCTACGGCTATCAGATTATATGTGACTGAAGGGAAACAACCTTGGATGACCTTCATGATTGATAACGGTGCAGCGGTAAATTTGGTAAAGTGCACTGCTTTACGCGACGATATACCATACGATCCTACTCGAAGCACTGAGTTGAGTGGTATTACTAACGAATGTATAAAAACGTATGGTACCACTTGGCTTACTCTAAGGAAAAGACCAGTAAAATTCCATCTAGTAGGACCAACCTTTCCCATCGATCAGGATGGATTAATAGGCAGACGCTACCTTAAGGAGGAAGATGCCGTTATATCTTATTATAACCACGCGCTCATGATATCTGGAGACGCCATGCATCCCATTCCCTTTATCGATCAAGAGCAGAATAAGACCAATTATACTAATGATGCTACCCATGGCAGTTCCATCGACCAATTAGACACTTCAGGGGATTCTTTGAGCGAAACTGCGACCCATTACTGTATTCCTAGTAGAAGCAGGCAAATATTGGAACTAAACCTAAAAACACCACTCTAAACGAAGGATATTTACCTCGAATTGATGTAGGCAATGACCAGGTGTTTCTCGGAGAAGGACTTGTCAGCAATGACAATGGAAAATGTAGAATCTTTGTAATAAACACCAGTGAAGAGGATGCCTTCATAAGTATAAATCCTAGAGAGATCCTACCTTTTGAATATGTGGACCCTGATTTTTATTCAGATACCATGACCGAGACTGATGAAGGGCGTATCACCATCCCTTATCAACGAGTGCAAAAACTCCTGGACATCATGGCATTGGACCATCTAAACCACGAGGAAAAGGCACATGTAGAAAAATTACTCACTGAATATCATGATGTATTTCTTCTACCGGGAGATCCTCTACCAGTTACCCATTTAACTGAGCATAGGATACCAACGACCGACGATATTCCAATAAATACTAAACAATATAGGCATCCGCCTATTCATAAACAAGTGATAAAAGACAAAGTTGCCAAGAAACTCAAAGACGGGGTTATCGAACCATCTTGGTCACCCTCAAATAACCCAGTTGTGATAGTGCCTAAGAAACCTGACAAACACGGAAACCCGCGGTGGCGTATGGTCATCGATTTCCGTAATCTTAATAAGAAGACAATAGGGGATGCTTATCCATTGCCAAACATAACTGACATTTTGGACCAACTTGGAGGGTCAGTCTATTATTCAGTATTCGACTTGGCTCATGGGTACCAGCAACTACCTTTACACGAGGACGATCGTTGGAAAAGTGCATTTACCACTCCCAACGGACATTACCAGTACACCCGTCTTCCTGAGGGCCTCAAGGGGGCGCCAGCAACGTTTCAACGTATGGTCGATAAAATATTGCTAGGACTACAAAATACGGAGATGCTAGTATATTTAGACGACACTATCATTTACTCCAAGGACTTACACGAGCGTGAAAGGAAAACCCGTAAGTTTTTCGAACGCCTCAGAGCAGCAAATCTTGCGCTTCAGCCGGAAAAAGTAGAATTCTTGAGAAAAGAAGTGACCTTTTTAGGCCATATAATCAGTGAAAAAGGCGTTGAACCAGACCCCGGAAAAATCAAAGCAGTCCAGGAATTCCCGACGCCAAAAACACCTAAAAATATTCGACAATTCCTAGGTTTAGCTGGATACTATAGACGTTTCATAAAGGATTTCTCTAAAATCGCCAGACCTCTGTCGAACCTACTAAAAAAGGATGCAAAATTCGAGTGGGGGGAGGCCCAAGAACAGAGTTTTCAAGAGTTAAAAGGACACCTTGTTAAACAACCAACACTAATTTTTCCTGATTTTAACAGGACTTTTACTTTAACTACCGACGCGTCTGACTATGCTATCGGAGCGGTGTTGAGTCAGGAAAAGGATGGTTTCGACCATCCTGTAGCATATCTGTCGCGACTACTGAACCAAGCAGAAAAGAATTACTGTACCATAGACAAGGAATGTCTAGCAGCACTATATGCTATGCATCACTTCAGACCTTACCTATTAAGTAGGGAATTCATACTTCAAGCAGATCATGAACCTTTAAATTGGATGCACAATCGAAAAGATCCAGGGCAAAGACTAATGCGGTGGATGATGAAATTCACTGATTATACTTATAAATTCAGATACAAGCCAGGTAAATTAAACACCAATGCCGACGCCTTGTCAAGAAATCCAGTCGAAACACCGACCGAGCAGGAAATTAATGAACGATTGCCAAAGCTAAGAATTTTGACTTTAGACAGAAAAGGCAAGAAAACTTTGGAAGGACTACCGGCTGCTGAAACCGACGAGCCTTCACAAACTATCGGACCATCTGTTTCTAAACCAGAACCGCCGGTGCCACTAAAAAGACGGGGAAGACCACCAGGTCCCTTAACCGACGAAAATTACCTGAACTCGAGCACAGCGTAGTAGCTCAAAGAACTCGATCTAAGCAAGTAACGCCGCCAAAAGCAGCGAGTGGTGTTCAGCAAGGACGAGTAACAAAACCAACAGCTACCCGAACTAAACCAGCGTATCGGGAAACACTTGCGAGTCAAGCTCGCAAGGCTGTGACCAATAAGGACATGCTGAGTAACTTGACAGCTACTGACATATCAAGTGATCGCAGTAGTAAACTTAGTGTAACTTCAACCAAAAGCAGAAAATTAACCAAGAAGAAAACTACGACCGTATCCGACACTGAAAGTGAGGCAAGTACTTCTTACACTGACGACCGACCTCCTATAAAAGATCCGCGTCAAACTTGCCTCCGGGATTTTTCTACCACCGAAGCTGAAGAACCATCCAGTTCACAGGAAAATGTCGAAAAGAATAAAACGACGGAAGTCAACAATCCTTGCATTATACAAATGGAAGCTGTACAGCCAAGTGATACAGGTAAAGGAACAGATATAGACTGTGAAGATAGTCAGTTGGAATTTACAACTACTACGCCTACTAAAAATCAAACCGCGGAAAGTAAAACAAACGCCAGTGACTCCCGCGTTAATATTTCTGACCTGCCTTTCTACGAAGAAATGGCTCCGAAATCGATTTTGTCATCAACAGGGATAAATGATGTTAGTCAAGGTCAAGACAATCGACATGACCTAGCTGTGACCTTACCTGCAATCACCACCAAACTTACCGCGGCAGACAAACACCGTATTAGGCGAGACTGTACCCACAAATCCAGAAAATTGGAACAAAGTCTCCAGGACCACTGGTTTAACACAGGGGACTGGGTGTTTGTAGAAAAGAATGCAGATTCGCCTGTAAAACCATTGCCAAAATATTTTTCCGAAGATGAGGAACCAACACCTTCCCAACGGGAAATTTTAGATAAGATGGCAGCAAAATTAACGCTTACAGAAATAAGCAGAAATACGGCAAAGGAAAAATCAATCACGATTGACGAACCAGGGGCAGTGGAACAAGGACCCTCTCGGGACACTGCAATACCAACCACCATACCATTATTGTCAGAAACTCATGAAATTGTGAGTACTGCGAAGCACACTGTCGAAAATTTCATAACGGACCTAGAAGTAGGTTCTGAAGAAGCTGATATCGAAGATAACCTAGAATCCTCTATAATTCCGCGACCACATAAGCGAGCGTTATCAACCACACCCAGTGTACGACCAGCTGTGCCAAGACATAGTAGCACTCCCAGGACTATCAGAAAACCAATACCAAAACCCAACTTGCAGGCAATCCCAGAAGTAACTGAAAGATCGGTTAACATTGAATATTCTAAAGCACCAGATGACGTTATGGGTGTAATTCTACCTAACCCATGGACTTGAAGTGATGACCCCCTTACCTCTGATACGAGTACAACGAAGGCTGTCATATCTGACGACGGAGTTCAAGTAATAAAACCCACCAGGCATTGCCTCACATACCAACGAGTTAATATTATTCATTTTATCTCTGGTGATTGCGACCGTCACGATCCAATAACAAAACTATTGAATGACATTGGAGCAATAGAACGAAGGGATATAAAAAGACGAAAACCTAAGAAGGGCAATATCATTATCACTCCTTATAAGCAGCACAAAATATTTTCATTGGTAGTTAAGGACTACGAGGAGGATTCGTTAGATTGCGAGGACTTGCGTAATCTCTTACAACAAACGATTGACCTATTCCAAAAGCAAAACATTGCTACCGTTAGAATATCAAGAACGAGTAAGGTGACTAACCATCTAACACCTGGAGCACTTAGTGATATTTTAAGGGAAGAGTTTCAGAACACGGGAATTCTCATAACCCTGTGCTACGGAAAATCTGAATATCTTACAGAGGAGCAAAGAAATCCAATCATTTCTACTCTGCATGACAGCTTGATAGGTGGTCATAAAGGCATAAACCAAACTTATGCTAAAATCAGAGAAAGATATTATTGGCCAGGCATGAGAAATGATATTTTAGATTATGTACGAAAATGTTCTATTTGTAAACAACACAAAATAGATCGGATTAATAGAAAGGCTCCTATGGTAATTACCGACACACCACTAGACAGTTTCGACAAAGTCTCTATCGATACGGTGGGAAAGTTAAGATTAACGACTTCGGGCAATTGCCACTTGCTGACGATGCAGTGCCATCTGACTAAGTACGTCATAATTGTTCCTATTCCGAATATACGGGCAACGACTATAGCAGAGGTTCTAGCTAAAAATTTAATCTGCCGATTCGGAGCACCTAGAGCCATACTATCTGACAGAGGTACCAGCTTCATGTCCGATCTTATGGCGGCATTATTGCAACTACTCAAGGTAACTCAGTTACATTCTTCTGGTTACCGACCGCAGACTACTGGTGCTCTAGAACGAAGCCACGCCCCTCTCGTGGACTTTATCAGAACGTATTCTGAACATTACGAGGACTGGAACCGTTTAGCACCATTTGCCGCTTTCTCATACAATACGAGTGTTCATGCTTCGACGGGTTTTACACCATTTGAATTGGTTTATGGAGAAACTGCTCGTTTTCCTCTCAAAATACCGTCTGAAGATCGTTTGGCGACATACAATCAATATCTAACAGATCTTGTTAAAAGACTGGAGGAGATGAAGTTAACAGCGGGACAAAACCAAGTGGGAAAGAAATTTCTTTCGAAAAAATACTACGACAAAAAGGTCAAGACATTCCAGCCAAAAATTGGACAATATGTATATATAAAGAATGAGCCCCGAACCTCAAAATTTGAGAAGTATTACTTGGCACCCTTAAAAGTAATAGATATACTAGGGCATAATAACATCTTGCTGGAAACCCCCGATCATAAAACTATATTGAAACATATCGATAAGGTTAAAATTGCTTAAGGATATTAACAATTCCATTACAGGCTCAAATACCAGCTATGAAGGGTTACATCTTGACGACCCTAATCTCAGTGGTGACCTTGTATGGACTACAAACCACAGGATTACCATCGCATAAACTGACGCTTTTAAAAACTAATCCGGGCATTTATTATGAGAAAATAGGCATTTTAAGACTAAAACGAGCGGAGTGGAAAATCCTTATACATGTGAACACCGACATAATTGACTCTCAAATAGACATAAGCCAGGTTATCAATCTATCGATTAATAACTGCCGGGAGCAACTCGCTAAACTAAAATGCCAACCCAAAATAGCTGATCAACGAACAGCTGCTGTTGACAGTTACAGAGAGTTTTTGAAAAGCGTTGACAGCGAGGATTGCGAAAATGCGTTAAACTCGCACGTGTTATTAGGAAAACAGAGTCAAACTTACAAATTTCAAAACCAAGCCAAGGACCTGTTGACTAGATTGCATTTTAAAGACAAATCAAGTAATAGTCAGGAAACTATCAAAAGATCGATGACGCCTTTGGGTATCATTGGCAGTGTTAGCAACACACTTTTCGGGCTAGTCACGGAGGATGAAATAGAAAAAGTACACCAGAACATCGATAGACTGCTAAATGATAATAAAGAAATCATCAAACTAGCAAATCAAAAGACTCACCTAATAACGACTAATTTTAAAAGCCTAGAAAATATCACGAACAACCATGCTAACGCGCTGAAGAACTTGGAAAAGACGATTCAAACACTTGAATCTGAGCAACAACGAGACTCCTATCTTCGAAGTCTCACTGCCCAATATAACCGTTTAACTGTGGCTATTGAACAGACTCAAGAAGCCCTCAAACAATTAATCAAGTTAGTTAAAAATTTATTACAAGGGAAGCTACCTTGCGAACTATTGACTCCCCAGCTCCTAACTCAAATGAGCCAGGATATTACAGAACATTCGAGCGATTGGGATTTACCTATGCCTACCAAACATGCGAGTCCTGAAGAAATAGCAAGGATCTCGAAAATAGATGCTGTCTACGACAACAACCGGCTGATAGTAATATTATATCTGCCTATGGTAGAAACAGAACCGTATGTACTGTACCGTATGTATCCTTTATTGACTACCCAATCATGGGAAGACCAACACCTCGGTTTTGCTAAAATCCAGCCAACTCATGCGTTTTTAGCGATAAACGAGAAAAACAAACAATACGTAAAGTTCGACCATGACTATTTACACGAGTGTACAAACCATGCTTATGGGATGATTTGTGAAACTCATTGACCATTGCTCGATGTTCCGACTTCTAAAGATTGTGAACTTCTGTTATTGACGCAACCTACTGAAAATCATTTCAAACACTGCACTATAATCTATCTGACCGAGCCTAGCTCTCAATGGAGTTATCTTCATAATGAAGCTGCATGGTTGTATTCTTTAGTAGAATTAACAACTGTTCGAATTACCTGTAACCAACAAAGAGACCAGATATTGCAGTTAAATGGGACTGGAAAAATTCAGATACCTGATGGTTGTACTGGTAGGACTACACAAGTGACCCTAGGGGGAATGAAGACTCGTACAAGTACCGAGTTTTACACCTACCAACCTAAGCTACATCTGGAAATTATAGATGTATTGACAAAAAGTATTCCTGACCATCTTATGAAACCTAAGGAATTATTTCCAATTCTGCAACTTAAGGATGAATATCAATGGAACAATCGTGACGTGCAACAAATTTCGTATAAGCTAAAGGAAATAGCACAGCACAAATTAAACTACAATGAACTCCAACATACCGTGTATGGAAGTTACGGGTTGGGAATGCTGCTGTGTTTTGCAGTTATAATGCTAGCAGCCAAGACTATTAGATGCAGACGCACCGCTGGAACCTACAAGCCACGGGCAAGAAAACGCTATCAACCCAAAACCTGCCATGATCTAAAAATCTTAACTGTGGGTGTAGGAAGTGACACTTTACCTGCCACGGACAAAGACCAGACCCCGACCACTGTTACGACAGCACAAGGGTTACAACAAACAGCTGTAGTAGACAATTAAGGAATAAAGATTTGACGTCTCTATTTCTAGACGAACATCGAATCAGGATGTCGAGAAATGAGACCTTGCAATTGACGAATAACAAAGACCAGACCCTTTGGGAAATCATCCGAGATCTCGAACGACAAGGGCCTGTCCAACAGATAACTACACTAGAATACGTTAACCATAAGTATACTAGACTCCAAATAAAATTTTTTGATCAGTTTTCTTCAGAAAAACCCACATCTAATGATAAAAATGACTCTACGAACATTGACCCTAACCGACTTTTTTGTTTAGTAACAAAAAACGACACAGTACAGACTTTAGCTTCTGTATTTAGACCTTATGGATTATTAGACTACGTACATATCACTCGTGGAAAGATGACTGAAAACCGGTACGGATACGTAAGATTTATACATAAAACTGACGCTCAAACAGCTTTGTTACGGACCCGTAGTCAATACGGAGCAAGACAAGCCGAGCCTTTACGACAGAAACGTAAACGGAACGAAACTCATAAAATCTGGACTAGGTGCAGTAATTGTAACCATGACATTACTACACAATATAGACGCACGCATATGCTGTTGTGCCATGACCCACAACCCCCGACAAACGGTTCCGAAAGACGGCATGATGACCACATTTACTTTATATGCAACCTGTGTAAGAAACCAATTACAGGTAACTACGCATTGCATAGTAAAGACTGCGTTCACACGCAAGAAATACCTATACTACCGGAGACCACCTTTAACCAGATGTCCGATGTGACTGAGTTACAACCTAACTCATTGACATGGGCAGACGTGGCTACCAATATTGCGGTCCCGCCCACCGCTTGTATACTTGGCGACAATGCTAAAAAGCATTCTTTTTCCTTGACGGAGTATAAAGTGCTCCAACAGGCAATACGCCTCATCCTCAATCCTGCAGAACCTAAACCGCTTGCTTTATATGTAGATAAATTAGAACTTGACTAATAATTCACATATTTTATCTTTACTATTGCTAATTAACATGTAAATAGCATTTAATTAACTAGTGCATGCGACTAACCCGACAAACCACCATAACAACATTTTAATACACTTTTGTTTTAGGTAAGGAAACGAGGAGTAGACTCCGACAACAGCCAGTATAAACTGCTGGCATATACCAACATCAAGCTTGACCAATGTGCATATCAACGTTATGGGGCAGCGATAAAAACAAAAATCAACCCACTAACAGGGGGAGCAAACGGAAGAGAACCCCGCTCCTCCTGTGAAGACGGTACATCACCATCTCAAAACGGCATCAGAAGATAAAAAAAAAAAAAAAAAACACGAAAGAAGATTTTTCGTTCCTTAAACAAACATTTAAAATAAAACGGTTTAAATCTTGATAAAAATTTTAGTTCAATTTACAATCTTATAATTTTAGCGTAAAAATTTCGGCTAAATCAATTCCTTTTTCTCTTAACTTTAGGCATATTGCAACGTAAAAAAAAAATTTTTCTTAATTTAATGCGGTTACATTTTTTTTTGTGTTTACTTTCATCTAAAGCAATTACTTGTAAAGCGGAATCCTTATCTTTCCCTCAATTCTAAATTATTTCCAAGACAACACACCTTATCAAGTAAACAATCATCAACCTTACCTCCATCCGCTATTTTGTTTTTCTTAATCAATGTAATTATTATGTATACTTAACTTTGTGATGCAGGTTTTCTTGGATGCCCATGCTTGCTCCTGCGTGACCTTCTACTACCGGGGACGGCAGTTTTTTTTAGTAAGGGGGGGTGTTAAGTGACAAAATTTTCGCCTCCTAATTTTCTTTATTTACCTATTAACTCTTAAATTTATTCTTTTAATTTATTACAATGATGAAAAGAAATAGGTCTTAAAAGTATCAAGGCCAATTTCTTTTCACACTTTTATCAATTTTCCAAGAAGCCAAGCTCGATCGTTGACGGGAGCCTTCGCTTCGTCTCCACTCTTTCTCTACTTCGTTGAGTTGAAGTGGGGACTTAGCGTCGGTTCCCATGCATAAGACGGGTGAGAGCAACGGAGAGAGAGAACTACCTTTCTCTGTCTTCGCGCTCTCCCCCACAACAATTAAAAACGTTTGAAGCTGGCTTGACGAAAGATTGTCAAGCGAAGAAAAATTTTCTAGAGAGACGCGCGCGACCAGGCCTAAGAGCATTACGGTATGCTGCAGCCCGCGAGGCTGCAGCTGCAACTTCAAATTTCCACCTTGTCACTGTGTAGCTTTTAATTAAAAAAATTAACGACACGAGTTCCGTGGACAACGACCCGAGTTGTCATACACGTGGATTGAAGTGCACCGGTGGTGTAGATATACCGACAAATAAAAAAAAAAGGAAGCAAATAATCAGAGGTCAATGCAGCCAGAGCAGGCATGGGCGACCAGGAGAGCCGGCAATGCTGCTACGCCGGCCACCCTTGTCATCAGCAGATAAGTTATTTTTAAAATTATTATAATAAATAATTTTATACAATATTGCATAAATAATAAAAGGAAATCAGCGCACCTTGCGTCAGAAAATTTTCGCGGGTTGACAATAAATTATTTGTAAAGATTTTTAGAATGTACTTTTGATGAATTCATATAAGTGAAAAATTTTATTTAAGTATGTAAATTTATTAGAGATATATTGTGGGAGTTTTGCAAGTAATTGTTACTCAAGTGGATTTATTAAACTAATAAAGAATGTCCGACATATTTCAATTTTATATCACTGACCTTTATTATAAAAACGACGTAAGCTGTTATGATTCGGAGCTCGGAGATAGGATTATATAGTTAGGGGCCGTCGATAAAATTAAATAATTTTCTTTTTTTAAGTTATCTAAAAAAATATTTTTTTCAATGTACTTCATAAAAATTAATAAATATGCCACAGAAATAAGTTGCTTGGACAGACATTGAACAGAATTAGACGTTAAAGTAATAATTATTTTAAAAACTACATATTTTTATGAAAATTCAAATGAATAGAAAAACAAATCAATCCTTTTCATAATAACACTCATAACTGATTTTTATAAGGTATACTTTAAATTTGAGTAAAATTTGGTATGATTAGGTATTTTCATATAAATTATGTGTCCGCACTTTAGTGTATAAATCATGTATATTAGGCAGTTAATTGCATACGAAAATCGAGTTTGGCACGTTCAATTAAAAAAATCTTAAATTTAAATAAAAACGTCTGAAGTAAGTAATTTTTACATGAGTATCCTTCGTTATTGGAATTAAGTAATTATTTTTAGTACTTAGAAATGGTGTAAAAATAAATTGTACATTGTCTTTTAAAATAACATAATGCCCATGTCAAATATATGTATTTAACCATTAAGCTGAGTTCCGCGCATTGAATTGAAAAAAAAAAACAAAAATAATATGTAATACTTATGCGCATCACATTAGAGGAAAAAAATAAAAATTTTTTCGTATTCTATTTTTTGAAAATTTATTTATGTCACATGATTGGAAAAACCTTTGTGACTCAATCATTCCTTTAACTTAGAGTTATTATTGTGATCGGAGTGTTTATTTTATGATATTTTCGTATAGATCAGGCCGAATATACTCCTTAGATAAAATCTCTCAACTCTGGAAGGTGAAAATAAAATTAAATGTATGAAGGACGTTTTCGTGAGAGATACAACTCTTTAGAAAAACCCGTCCTAACATATCCCTTAAAAAAAAAAGTGCAAAGTGGGTTAACCAGCAATAGTTCGTATCCAGGTTATTATGTGAAAAACCCATAATCCTATTTTTCACACTGGTAAGGATGCGGCCCTGAAATAAAAATTATGCAGTGCCTTCTTCAAATAACTTTGGACAGGGCTAACGATTCTGAAATGAAATTGTGCGAAGATACCTGAATAACGAAAAGACCCTAGCAGATAAAAAATTTTTTATTACTAAAGTCTCAATGATTAGGAGATTAAAATTTGTTTATTAATAAATTCTAAATAATCTTCCATAGAGGTGCGACTCATACTTTAGAGTAGTGTAATTATGGAGCAATTAGAAACATCTTTAATTGGCTTTTTTGTATCCCTTAAAGAAATAATGCAAAGGGGTTAATCAGCAATAGTTTGTTTTCAGTTTATTATGTGAAAAATACATCATCCCATTTTTCAAAATAGTAAGAATGCGGCCCTGAAATGAAAATCATACAGAACAGTGCCTTTTTAAATAACTTTTAAAGGCATAACTATTCTCGAAATTAAATTGTGCAAAGATTCTTAAATAACGAAAAGACCTTAGGGGATGGAAAATTTTTTATTAATAAATTCTTAATAATCTTCCATAGGGGTGTGGCCTTGAATTAAGAGAAGTGTAATTTTAAAGCTAATAAAAACATCTTTAATTCACATCTTTGTATCCCTTAAGAAAATTGTACAAAGAGGGTTAATCAGAAATACTTCGTATTTAGATTATTATGTAAAAAATACATCATCCCATTTTTCACTACGATAAAGATGCGGCCTTAAGATAAAAATTATAAAGAACAGTGCCTTTTTCAAATAATTTTCAAAGGCATAACGATTCTCGAAATTAAATTGTGCAAAGATTCCTAAATAACGAAAAGACCCTAGGGGATGGAAAAATTTTTATTAATAAATTCTAAATAATCTTCCATGACACGAACTCGTGAAGTTGAGTAATTCATTCGAGTTACTTCTAGAATCGAGTACTCGCACACCCCTTGTGCTATGATTAGAATTCATTCAACATAAGGGCCACATTGCAGCATAACGAAGTTCATAAAGAAATATAGATAAAATCATTATATAAATAGTACTAATCCGTTTCATGTTGGGTAATCTGAAAATTTTAAAAATATAATCAGAAATTAATACTATAAACCCTGGTGCACAGCATCGTCATCGTCAAAACAAATAATTGACAGTATTACAAAAATTGAAAAAAATTGTCTGCAGCAGTTTTTTACTCATATTATTACACTATATTTTTTATCAAAATTCATTAGTTCTGAAAAATTGATATCTTATTTATACTGAAATAAAAAAATAATTAAGTCTACAACACTGAAAAAACTTTTTGTATGTTGTATGCCAAAGCGTGAGGGCGCAGTATACTACAAGATACGGGAGACAGAAAAACAAATGTTGGCGTTTTGAAAGCCAACCGATATCAGCCAGCCGTGCGCGCGCAACTTATAAGAAACTTTAAGCTTTCAAAACTCCAACATACGTATTGCTGTTCGCTGCTGAGTATGAGCGGACTGTATACCTCTCCTCTTGGTTGGCAGTTCTCTAAGACATCTGTCCGTGTAGATAATAAACAAATTAAACCGATGGAAAAATATATCCGACGAAAGAAATCATCTTTGGTTTGTGTAATTTTATTAGTACATTAACTATTTATAAAATTAGCTAAACTTAATAATTATAATTTAACATGACTAGGCTCAAAATTCTATACATTTTTGCCATAAGTAGTATGAAGATTGGAAGAATTTGTCACGATACTTTTTTTTCTATCCTTTACTTTTCCTTTACTTGTGTAGTCACTATCTGATAAAAGATTTTTGTAAATGCGATTTAAGTGTGAACATTAGAGAGACTTTATTATTATTGTATACATTTATTTGGCATTAAATTAACCAAAGTAATATTTGTAGTGTATGTGTATGCTCAGCGACTGCGTCGCAAATTTACTTTCACTACGTTGTCCCTTTTAGTATTTACCTTGTCCCGTTCTTTGTACAAATAAAATGAAGCTTGCCTTTTTTCATTATGTGCAAGGTTGATCTAACATATTGCGTCCATTCGGAGAAACGGACTGGTGCCAAATTGCGATATATGGCTTTGTACATTCGTGTAGTCAATTTAAGTATATAGTGTAAGATTTTAATTCTTAATTTAGTTTCATCTTCTTTTTGGTTTCTCATAGAGAAAGCATTGTATGGATAAAAAAATTTTCATTTTTTCATCAATTTGTACATATTTTTTCTCAAGGAGTCGAAAAAAGTGGTTTCCGGAGAATGTTTGGATGTATGTATGTATGAGCGTGCGTGCGTGTGTGTGTGTGTGTATGCGTGTGCATGTGCGTGCGTGCGTGTGTGTGCGTGTGTGTGTGTGCGTGTGCGTACGTGTGTGTATATGTGTATGTATGAATTCAGTACATTATTTAGAGCTCAGAAACTGCTCGATGGATTGGCTTCAAATTATACATACAATTAATTTTGTCTAACTAGGTGAGAAGCTATTGAAAATTGGTTTTCTTAGCTTAGTTTTTGTTGAGAGCCATTTTAAGAATTTTAAAAAAATTTCGATTTTTAATTTTTTTTGTATTTTACGTAAGCTACTCGAAGAATTTGCTTAAAAATTTGTATGGAAATTATTTTCGACTGCCAAAAGAAGAAAAACTTTTAAAAGCTGATTTTCTTAGCGCACTTTTAATTATAGAGCATTTTTAAAATTTTTAAAAAAATTCTTATTTTTTATTTTTTTTATATTTTACTAAAACCATTTGATAGATTTGCTCCAAAATTTGTATGCAAGTTATTCGCTACTGTCTGAAAAAATCAAGCTTTGGAAAACTAATTTTTTCATCGCAGTTTTAATTTTAGAGCATTTTAAAAAATTTTTTAAAATTCTTATTTTTTATTTATCTTTTATTTTGCGTAAACCATATAATAAATTTTCTGCAAAATTTTTATACGATTGATTCCCTATTGTTTAAAGAAAATAAGTTTTTAAAAACTAATTTTCTTAGCGTGGTTATAATTTTAGAAAATTTTAAAGATTTAAAAAAAAATTTCGAATCTTTTTTTTTTTATATTTCACGTATACTATTCGATAGATTTTTTCTAAAATTTGCAGGGAAATTATTTGCGATGGCCAAAAAAGGGAAATTTTTTAAAATTGATTTTCTTAGCATAGTTTTAATTTTAGAGCATTTTGAATATTTTGAAAAATAAATTTTTAAAAGAAAATTGTATTTATTTAGCCAATTAGATCTCGAAAACTACTTGATGGATTTGCTTCAAATTTCGCATACTATCTATTATTTTGTCTAAGTACGTGAGAAGCTATTAAAAATTGGTTTTCTTAGTGTAGTTTTATTTATAGAACCATTTAAATTTTAAATTGAAACAAATTTTATTTTTCATTTTTTCTCTTTTTTATGAAAACCATGCGATAGATTTGCTCCAAAATTTGTATGCAAGTTATTTGTTATTGTCTGAAGAAAACAAGCTTTGGAAAACCGAGTTTTTCAAAAATTAAAAAAAATTTTTATTATTCATTTTTTTTTTCTATTACACGGAAACCGTTTAAGACCAGGCCGGAGTAGAACCTGATACCGACCGAGTAACAATTAAGTTGTTTGTTATTTACTCAAGTAATAATTGGTGTATCTTCAAATTAAAGGTTGAGAGCAATATATATTATTATTATGAACATCTATGCCCAAGAAAAAAAATCTACCGTTTTGTTTTTGAAAAAAGTAGGTAACGTCAAAATAAAAGTTTATGTTTATAATATTTTCGCGTTGCTTACTTTTCTCAGAAACGAAGCGATAGATTTTTTTTTCTTGTGCATAAATATTTGTAATAATAATATCTATTGCGATTAGCCTTCACTTTGCAGGTACACCGATTAATACTTGAGTAAATAACAAAAATCTCAGTTAGACAAGAACAGCGAATCCGGCCTGCTCTTAAAAGATTTTCTCCAAAATTTGTATGCAAGTTATTCATTATTGTCTGAAGAAAACAGGCTTTGGAAAACTTATTTTCTTAGTGCAGTTTTAATTTTAGATCGTTTTGAAAATTTTGAAAAACATTTGTTATTCATTTTTTTGTTATTTTACGTAAAATATTAGATGAAATTCCGAAGAAAAATAGCTTAAAATTAAAAAGAAAAATTTCCATTTCCCATTATTTATTTATTTCATGTAAACTACGTTCTAGTTTTTTCAATAAAAAATATGAATTTGTTTACGAGATATTCAAATTGTTTATTAAAAAATGAAAAAATTTATGTTAAAAAATTATCCTGCCATGGTCATGTTAGAATGAAATTTTAAGGTAAATTAGATTCTTTAAGACTTATATTTAGTGAAACCCAAAAGTTTGATTGACTTTTTTATTATTTTGTCTGTTTAAATAGCGATTTAAATTTAACAACATTCTTTCTTAATTGTTCTTTTAATTAATAATATCTAAAAATGAAAAGTATTTTATGCAATTTTGATATTTTTGTTGTTTATAGTTTAACGCTTATTTATTATAATGCTTTCTTCATCCATTAGGTAAGAGCACGTTATTCAATAATAAATAATTGTTTTTTTTGGTTAGTGTGCGTGTATGTGTTGCTCATTCCTGCCACCCAGCATTTGTTGCACGAAAGAAGTGAGTACCGCTTACTGGTGGTGGCAGAAATGAAAAGCATACGCAAGCCTCTTTTATTCACGAGAGGGAGAAAGAGAAAAAAAGAGTGGGTACACTTTTTACAATTAGATAAGGTATCAATATTATATTTTATAAATATAAAATAATTATATTATACAATAAGTTACAATAACTAACAAATATAGACGCTTATAGAAGCGTACTCTTAAATGAAAAATTTCTGCCAAAAATGAGTTACCCAGCTACTGAGGGCGCCACTAGATCACATGTATTTTTATATCTATATATATATATATATATATATATATATCATTTTTCATATGTGTAGATATACAAACAATGTTAAAGTGTTACCCAGCGTTTCGGACGAAAAATTTAACCAAGAAGTATCCTTCTATAAGCGTCTATCTTCTTTGATAGAACTCACTTAGTATCATCTGTCTTATTTTTTGTCATGGAAGGGACAAAGACAGAATGAAATTTGAATAACAATCGATGAGTTTATAAATATAAGTTTACATCTTTTAGCAACAGTTAGGGTTAGGTCAAATCTTTCTTCTCGAGAAATATTTTCTCTTGAAGCACGAAACGCACCGACAGGAGGCAAAGGAACAGCAAACGTATGTGCTTTAGCCCAAGGGATGAAGAAAATAGTACATTATGATACAAGTATTTTAAATGGTGTATTCTGGCACGGCATAGTTAGCGACCAAGCGAAGTGATGGCAAGAACGCCGTGACAGAATATGCCATTTGAAAAATGAGTATCATATACTATTTAGTAGCAATATTTTGTAATATTTAAGATGCATAAATAGTAGCAAATCCTATGTAAAAATAAATTATAATTCAATCAGAGCTGGGGAAGTATTCGATCGCAAAATTTTTTGAATACTTTTTTGATTTTGTCTATTTATTATTAAAATTAATGAAAATCTTTAGTTGGGTAAACTTTAATATAATAGAAAACAAATCATAAACAGATTTCGAAAAAGTATTCGAAAAAGTATTCTCGAATACTTTGAAGTATTCATAAAAGTAATCAAGAATATTTTCTCAAAGTAACTTTCTTTGTATTAAAAATGAATATAGACGCTTATAGAAGTGTACTCTTAAATGGGAAATTGCTAACAAAAATGAGTTACCCAACTACTGAGGGCGCCACCAGATCCCATGTATTTTTATATCTATATATATCAAATTTTTCATATGTATAGATATACAAACAATGTTAAAGTGTTACCCAGGTTTTTGGACGAAAAATTTAACCCAAAAAATCCTTTTATAAGCGTTTATCTTCCTTGGTATTAATTTACTCTTACCATAAAATTTTTTCTATTTATTTTAAAATTTTTGATAGTTTTTAATATTTTATAGATAATATTTTTATAAAACTGGAATAAATATCTATTCAATTGTCAATATTTTATTTTAGTAAAAACACGCTCATTTTTATTTTTATTTATTAATCTATTTAAATGTTATTGAATATTTTATAATTTCTACAATTTATAATTTACATTATTTAGAAATCAAGTTGAACTGATCTTTTTATCTGTAATTACTATTGGATCTTAAAAAGATTAAAGTTTCAAAAAGTATGTCGCTCATGGAACATCTTCTCGGAGTTAAAATACATCCACCGATTGAAAAAAGGCGTTCAATTGCAACAGATGAGCACAAATGCGTATTATATTTGACAAACAGTTTTTTAAATTACTCACATTAGAATATGTGAGAATATTTTTCTACATTTTTAGTTGATAAATTATTATAATGACAGAAAAAATCTAAATCTTTTTTTATAAGCTGTTCTTCATCAATTGAAATTTTCTCGTGAGGTGAAGAAAACCATTCATCAGAATCATCACTATGATCCAATGATTCTATTTCTACAATAGTGATTAATTTTTCAATAATAAAAGATTTTAGTTTACATACGATATCAAGGTTAAAATCACTTAACCAATCAAATTTAAATTTAGGATGTACACAAGCAGCTATTGCTGCTGATATTATCTTATCTGATGAGAAACTTAAAAAGATTCGAAATGCGTTCCCAACGCTTTCATAAGTTGCTGTGTATCACATTTTTAATCATAAGACAGAATAAGGTGACCATAGCTATCTTGAACCATGAACTCCGACAATATATTGATAGTAAAACAAAAAAAAGAATTATTATTACAAAAAAAATCAATATTAGAACAATCATTATCACAAAAAATTATTATAATTACTATTTTATAAAAAAAGAGAGCAAAAAAAATATTTTTATAAAGAAAAAGAATCATTATTAACAAAAAACAATCATTATAATTAAAAAAAGAATTATTATTACTGCAACAAGAATTTGCGTTTACAGTAATACAATTATTAATACAAAAATATTATTACAGCAGAAGCTAATACTTATATTGAATGAAATATGATTATCAAAATAATTGTTATTACAAGGAAATTATAATAGAATATAATTAATATTAAAGGAAAAGAAAACGAAAATTAAAATGATTAAAGCAAAAAAAAGTAACAATAAGAAAACTAAGTATACAAGCATTTTTTATAAATATATAGATATAAGAAAAAAATTGATTACGTAAAATTAAAATTAAACATTGAAATACAATTTGTATAAGTATTGAAGCTGACTTATACAGGGTGGGCCAAAAGTACCGGAACGGCGAAATAACTCTGCGGGATTGTATTTTAAGAGAAAAAGCTTATAACAAAAGATTGAGGATATTTTCTTGGCTATTCGACGGTGATAATGATTATGACCTTGACCATAACTTTGAATGTCATTTCAAAGTCAAGTTAATTTCTTTGAATGGGAACCCATAATTTTCACCTCAGAAATGAAAAGAGCGGAAAATTTTACGTAAATACATATCCGGACGTAAAATTTTCCGCTCCAACTTGATAAATCAATCAGTTTATTTTAATTATCGTCTTATTGAATTAATTACCTTCACACAAATTGACTACTTATATTTACCAAGCTTAGTCTTAATAAAGAGATACCCACAATATAATAAATCAATAACGTGAAAACATAACAACATAAATATAAAGAAAATTCAGAAAAAGACATTATTATGAAAATGTGAGAAAAAAAAGTAATGATAAATAAGTACTAAGACGTGTTCAAGAAGCTTTAGTAAGAAAAAAGCTTATATGAAAATGAAAAAAGGACGACCAAATAAATATAAATTAGAAAATACTTAGATAAAAAAATTGCAATTCAAGGAGAAAATGAGTACTGATAAATTGAAACAAATATGTGCGAATGAGGTTTTTCGTAAGAAAGAAGTTTTTATAAAAATTAAAGACAAACAACCAGAAAAATATAAAGAATAATTAGAAAATATTAAGATAAAATTGAAATTCAAGGAAAAAATGAGTACCGATAAATTGGAACAAATACATGCGAATGAGGCTTTACGTAAGAAAGAAGCTTATATAAAAATCAAAGAAAAAATTCCAAATAAATATGACGAGAAATTAGAGAATACTAAGATAACATAATTGAAATGCAAAAAAATTAATTCGAAACTGATTGGTTGTATAGCAAATATATATTTCGATAAAAATCTCATATCTAAAAATTACATTGGTTTTATGACAAATACATGTATTTATTGTGATAAAAAACATTTTGCTTTCGAATATACTGAAAGTAACGATTTCTCTAATTGTTGTAATAAAGGTAAAGTTGAATTATTAGGAAATCCTTCTTACCCAAAACAATTAAAGTTTCTAGCAACTGAATTATTGGAAAAAAGTATTGATTTTCGACAAAATGTTAGGTTGTACAATAATGCTTTAGCATTCGCAAGTTTTGATGCCAATTTTGATACATTGCCGACTAAAGGACTACAAGTTATTAGAATGTGTGGACAAATTTACCATAATGTATATACGTAACATCCTAATAAGGATGAAGCACGTTGATATGGGCAATTATATATTTTAAGTTTAATACAAATTTAACATTATTAAAACATTAAGATAACTTGATAAGAGACATTAGCCCTTATGCTAAAGCCTATGAAATGATGCATGAAGTGGAAGAAAAAGAACTACAACGATGTGCAAAAATCAATTGTTCTCCAAGAACTGTTACTATGTCTATTGTCTGCAATAATAATTTGGATAAAAATAGATATAATCTACCTACCTGTAATGAAGTTGCAATAGTATATGTTAGAGAAAACGATATTCCTCCTATTGAACGTGATATTGTCATTTACTCCAAGTACGATAAACCAATTGGTATACTCCCTTATGAAAAAGATCTGTAGATGAAACTGTAGGTAAATCTGCAGGAAAATCTGCAGAATATCTACAGAGTATCTATAGAAAGCCTGCGGAAAAAAGTGAAGTAACACTGCAGGATTTTCTGTAGATAAAATCATGGGGAGATCTACAGATCGAATGCATATAAATTTGTAGAAATATCTGCAGGTTGCCTACATAATTGCTTGCAGCTTTAACTGTAGAAAAATGTACAGAGAACTCACAGGTCTTCTACAGAATAATATACAGGACTTATATAGGACTACCCATACACATTTTTACAGGGTTTTCGCCTTTATTATTTTCTACAGAATATTCTACAATGTTTTCTGTGAACCATTGCGTTAAATTAGTATAATTCAACTTTACTTTTCCATAAGATTATTCGCAGGATTTCTTATAGGATTTCCGTAGAACATATAAGAAAAGCTGCAGCCCCTAATACAAAAAATTGTACATATTAAACTGTAGGTTAATCTGTAGAAAATCATGTAGGAATGCCTGGAGAAAATGTATTAATAATTAAAAATTACGTCATTTTCTGTGTGAAAAATTATACGAAAATCGGCAGGTTAACTGTAGATGAACCTTTAGCATTATCTGCAGAAATAACTATAGAAAAATTTTCAGGACTACTTTCGCAGAAACCATGGAAAAGTCTGTAGGAAGAACAAAATTATGAAATTTCTACAGTTTTCTTCAGATTTATGACAATAAATATATATATATATATATATATATATATATATATATATATATATATATATATATATATAGATTATGAAGGGATATACATGTAAATAATTTTTCCGTCTCCATAATTTCTTGAAGATATTTTTACAATATTTCCTGTAAACTACAACGTAAAATTCAGCGCCGTTTAAAAAAAATTTTCCATTACATTCATTGTAGTAGTTTTTATAGGATTTCTACAGAATTCGATCCCAAAAAAATCTTTATATTAAATAGTTGATTATTCTTCAGAAAACCTATAGGAGAATTTGAAAAATTCTTTAAAATTATCTGTAGAGAAAACAATAAGAAAATGTGCAGAAATATATACAGAATCATCTAGGGAGATAAATATGGGAAAATCTTTAGAATTACTGTCGGAGACACTTTAGAAAATTCCTAGTAAAAAAATGTATACATTAAATTGCAGGTGAATCTGTAGAAAATAATGTAGAAATGTTTGTACAGAAAATTATGGGAAATTCTACAGAATTTTCTTCAGATGCCCTACAAAATAATATATATATATATATATATATATATATATATATATATATATACACACATAGATATAGATTACGAAGGGAAATCCATATGAATGTTTTCGCCTACATTATTTTCTGAAGATATTTCTACACAATTTCCTGTAAACCACTATGTAAGATTCAGTTGACTTCAAAAGATGATCCCCATGATATTGATTGTAGGACTTCTTATAAGATTTCCATAAAATGTAAGAAAATAGGTAGACCTTTTTAAAAAAAAACCTATATATTAAATAATTGAAAAATCTGCAGGAAAATTTTGTAGTAAACCTGTAGGAGAATCTTAAGATTTTTTTAAGATTATTTGTAGAGAAAATGATATAGAATTGCAGAAAATATATATAGGATTATCTGCAAAAATATTTATGGAACATCTTTAGGATTACGGTAGAAGAAGCTTTAGAAAAATGTAACTCATTATTACAGGATTATTTGCAGAGAAAAGCATGGGAAAATGACCGATTCCATCTCAAATCATGCAGATCGACTGCACCTACCTCTCCGAACTGCTTAAAAATTTTTTATATTATTCTACTTTGAAAATAAGCGCATATGTATTTTTTTATTTTTCAATATCATCAAAAATGCAGTTTTTATGCACTTTTTAAAAATGACTTATAAATTTTCAATTCTCAAAAATCGAAAAATTTTTTTTTTTTTTTAATCGTTTTTATCCCTGTAGTGATCTTTATAAATAAATTTAGGCTCCTTCAATGCTACAGAGATTTTTAATCATTTTTATCCCTGTAGTGATCTTTATAAATAAATTTAGGCTCCTTCAATGCTACAGAGGATGCTCTTTTAATTCCATCGTCTTTTATTTTTTTTAACAAAAAAACGGAAGTGCGATTGCACTTTTTGTAAAAAATGAAAAATGCATTTTTCTCAAAAAATTTTTTTTTGTCTCAAATTTTTTTTATGGATAGGTGGCCTTAAGACCTATATTTTCATCGGTGTGGAATTTGGAATATTTTGGTTTAGTAAGAGATATAAAAAAAATTGAGAAAAAAATTTTCATATTTACATAAATGTAAATACGTCATAGATACAACAAATATTTCAGGAGTAAGCGCATTTCAGATATATATATATATATATATATATATATTTGTACGTACATAGCTTTTATGCAACTCATAGGTGTTGTGCTGTACACATATATATATACATAGTGCATAAATTTTGCGTTAAGTATAAGAAATTATGTAAAAAAAAAAGTTCTATTTTTTTTTCCTTTCTTATGAGTTTTGGACTTTTTCTTATTGCGCACATTCTTCTTTGACGTAATTTTTCTTTTCTTTTTTTTCTCTTTATTTAATAATTTTGTGAAAGGATGAGCAGCAGTTCGAGCCATATACAATTTTTTCTTTGTCCCTACTTTTACTTTCCATACGTGGGTTTTTTGAATGCCGGCCAATTTAGGGGACTTAAGCCACTCTTTTATTTTGCTTTGCCTAAATACTTCAATATCTTCTTTTGGCAGTAAGATTAATTTAATAGCGTCAGTGTTAGGTTGAACTTTTTTTACAAAAGCATTTGCATCTTGTATTGATTCAACATGACAATTTTGAAGATTATGTCTGGTTGCATAGTGTTTTACTAATCCACCAACGCCATCAACCGCACCTTTCCCATGCCCCGTAGCTGAAAACAACCATTTTTGATTGTTAGAAGCTTTTTTCATTTCATGTTTATTGGCCGGCATTCAAAAAACCCACGTATGGAAAGTAAAAGTAGGGACAAAGAAAAAATTGTATATGGCTCGAACTGCTGCTCATCCTTTCACAAAATTATTAAATAAAGAGAAAAAAAAAAAAAGAAAAATTACGTCAAAGAAGAATGTGCGCAATAAGAAAAAGTCCAAAACTCATAAGAAAGAAAAAAAAAATAGAACTTTTATTTTTACATAATTTCTTATATTAACGCAAAATTTATGCACTATATATATATGTACAGCACAACACCTATGAGTTGCACAAAAGCTATGTACGTACAAATATATATATATATATATATATATATATATCTGAAATGCGCTTACTCCTGAAATATTTGTTGTATCTATGACGTATTTACATTTATGTAAATATGAAAATTTTTTTCTCAATTTTTTTTATATCTCTTACTAAACCAAAATATTCCAAATTCCACACCGATGAAAATATAGGTCTTAAGGCCACCTATCCATAAAAAAAATTTGAGACAAAAAAAAATTTTTTGAGAAAAATGCATTTTTCATTTTTTACAAAAAGTGCAATTGCACTTCCGTTTTTTTGTTAAAAAAAATAAAAGACGATGGAATTAAAAGAGCATCCTCTGTAGCATTGAAGGAGCCTAAATTTATTTATAAAGATCTCTACAGGGATAAAAACGATTAAAAAAAAAAAAAAAATTTTCGATTTTTGAGAATTGAAAATTTATAAGTCATTTTTAAAAAGTGCATAAGAACTGCATTTTTGATGATATTGAAAAATAAAAAAATACATGTGCGCTTATTTTCAAAGTAGAATAATATAAAAAATTTTTAAGCAGTTCGGAGAGATAGGTGCAGTCGGTCTGCATGATTTGAGATGGAATCGGTCAAATATATTTTTTATTTAGATTTCCTACAAAATAATTTATAGATACATTATATAAAGATACGCATATTAATATTTATGCCTTTATAAGTTTCTACAAAAATTACTGCCTTTTGCATTGTATTTATTATGCATACATATAGAATTATTAATAGTAATTTTTATAGCTTTTCGTAATAATATAACGTCATGATTTTTCACAAAACCTGTAAAATTTTCTGTAGAATGTAACAAATTTTACTAATGTATTGCTCTAAATTGTTCTGTTATTTTAATTCAAGGATATACTTCAAGTAATTTTAGAACGTAGATCATGCGTTATATAGATTTATATATCTTTCTATAATTCTTATAGAATATGAATTAAATAGAACTGATTCATAAACTACATGAAGTACAATAAAAATTCCTACAGATAAATTTGCAGTAATTATTTTATGTTTAAATAAAAATTTTTTTTTATTTTCACAAAACTCGTAATACATAAAATTCAATTATAATTAAAAAGTATTCTATGTGTTTTATACATAACAATATTTTGAACCTGAAGAAGGATTTTTTTAGTAATATATTTAAGAAAATATAAGAAAACTAATATTTTAATTTTATATTTTAACCCTTGAAGTTCTTCATCTTCAAATCTTGACATAGAATTGGAAAAAATAAAATAAAAAATAAAATAAAATAATTCATTATTTTGAAAACAAAAGAAAATCGTACAGGTTGCTTTTGAAAATAATTATCAGTAATATAAAACTAATTATCATTAATTAAACTTTATGCAAATAATGAGAAATCTGAAGAAACGCAAAAATCAAATTGAAGATTATTTGCAAAAATGGGAACTATCTAGTTCATTGGTTCATTGATTCATTGAACACCATCTGGTTCATTGATTTACATTTGTCTTACCTAATATCTTCTAAAAAAATACTAAATATATAACCTCAGATGTATTAATATTCATAAAAAATAGCTGTATTTTTTAAATAACTGCAACTGTTTTTTAAGTATTAAAAAAATAACTAGAAACACATTTCTTTGTAGTCCCACTAATAACCCTTACTAAATTTGTGCCTGTAAATAAAAAAATTATTATATAAAATAAGTGTTTTCTAGTAAATTATGATTTATAAACTTTATGTAAATTCATTGGAAATAAGAACATACTTAAATATTTTTGGCTTTATAGTCAGTTTTAGCTTTCAATCTTTTGTCTGCCTCGTTGCAACGGTCGCGAAATATTCTATTTACTATTTTTTTGTTGTCACTCGTGCGTCCAAATTTTTTTAAAGCATGATCTAATAATAAAATATCATTAATATATATATATATAAACATTTGTAAAGTATATATTCAATAAAAACATAAAATCTTACATTTTATTTCTTTAACTGATTATGGATTTAGTTGAGGCTTTGCCTTATATCCTTGCCCTTCCAAAATTTTTGGAAGTTTTCCAGAAATGCTGTGTGTTCCCAATTCCATCTCCTCAAAGTGATAACTTATCAAATCATTGGTAAAAGTAGATATACTATCTTTATTGCAATTTTTTAAAACTTTTTCAGCTATGCGTAATGCTGATACTGTTGAATTAGTTCGGAATAATCCACTTGAAAATGCTTGTAATGGATTCTCCTTTGAAGTAGATGGCTGTAACAAAGATAATAAAAATTTATTCAACAATACAAAAATACAATTATAAAAATATTAATTAAAGTTACTTACAATATTACTTGTTTCATTCTTCACTTTTGGCACGGATAATTTTTCAATATCCGTTGATTGGGATGAACTGTTCAGTACTCTGTTTAATTCTGAAAATTGAAATCTTTATTGTAAAAACAAAAATTAGGAAGACATAAATTGTATTTGATTGAAAAATCGTAAATTTATATGAAAATTGTTACAAAATGAAAAAAAAAACAATGAATACGTATCTTCTCTCATATTTATCATTAATTTTTTATAGACATTAATTGTGTTGACCAGAGTATTATTTTCTCTTTTCAACACACTTAATTCAATTCCATTAGTCGTTGATTGCTCTTCTAATCTCGTTATTTTTTCGCATAAATTTACTATTTCTTCATCTTTTTCATGAATTTTTCTTTTGAAATCATCTATTTTTTCATCTTTATTACTTTTATCGTTATCAATTTTAGATTTGTTAGAATTATCTTCTTCTAATTTTTTCATTTCATTTTTGGTTGATTCTTCATCAATTGATTCCAAAGATATGTCCAATGTCCCATTCTTTTGCTCATTATTTTTTTTTTTGAGCTTTATCATTTTCTTCTTCTTCTTTTTCTTCATTGAATTCCAGCTAAAAATAAATTTATAAATTAAATTATATTATTAATTAAATTATAAACATTCAATTTAAATGAAAAATAAAATAATAACTTACATCAACTCTTGATGATCTATTTTTATTTAAAAATTTGAATGTGTTCTTATCAACAGTATTTTTACTATCATTCTTAATCTTCTTAGAACAGTGTAGATCATTTTTATTTTCTTTATTATCGACTACTCTCCTTTTCAGAATATGACGATTTGCTCTGCTAGTCCCCTTGTGGCCAAACTGAATAATATTATTTTCTTGTGCTCTTAGTTCCGTCCATTCTAAAATTTGTTAAAATAATATAAATAAAAACATGTGAGTATCAAAAATTTAATATTTGATAAACATGTAATTTAATAAGTCTTCTGTGTATACAAAGCATCGATAGATTACTATGCAAGCGATAAAATAACTTTTTATTTAACAAAACGTTGTAAAAAAAATTTATAAAATATATATTTAAAAAGTTTTTATATTTAAAATATACTTGAATTTTTAGACTACAAAGAAAATAATTTTTTTTGTAGATGTATTTAACCCTTTCAGAACCAATGTGCATTACAATGTACATTGACATTTTTTGGTTTTTTTGAAATTGTGCAAAAGTGGCTTCAAATTTTGTAAAAAAAAAATATGTGTATTAGATTGAAGTGGACTATTTCCAATCTCAAACTGAGGGCCTAAGTTATTATATCTTTGATAGAAGCTGAGAAAACTTGAAAAAAAAAAAAAAAAAAAAAATTTTTTTATCGCAAAAATTGTTTAATAAATGAACACTTATCATCGCTAAATGGTTATCAGAACTTTTCATGATGAAATAATAATTCCGTTCTGAAAGGGTTAAGAATAAATATTTAGAACATTCTTGTATATCATTTATTTTTAGTAGGAGTATATTTTGATTGAATATCATAAAATTTTTTATATTTAAAAAAATTAATAAATTAAATAATATTCAGAAATATTTTTTCAAATTAAGACTATGGATCAAAAGAATTTTAGAATAAACAATATTTAAAAATTAAAAGATATATTTATAAAATTATATTAATTGTAATAAGTATTATTATATTTTTCATATTTCACAAACTTAGCATGAAATTACAGCCTATTTATAATTTTTACTTTGAGTACGTCCAATATTATAAAATTTATTTAATTCATATTGAATATGAATATTTCTATATAATGCTTTATGCAGACATAGTTATCATAAATATATTGAATACCAAGAGAAGCTATCTTTAATGAATAAAAAAATAAAATATGTGAATAGTTAAAACAAGAATAAAGCATTTAATAGTATTCCAAATAGAAAATATTTCATTAAAAATTATAATTCTTTTAAGAACAAAACCAATGATGAATCTTTTAAAATATTATTAAAACTGAATTTGAAAACTGAAAATTTGTAATCAAAATTATTTATAAAATAATTTAAAAGAAAAAGGCTTATTTCAAATAGGTAAAACACGTTACATTGTAAATATCGAGTGACAATTAGGAATATTTGAAAATATTAAGTTTTAGAAATAACTTCAAAAAGAATATTTTAAATAAATAATTTATATACACATTATACATAATATATTTTGTAAATTTTGCAGAAAATTGTCAATGATTGTTACCATGTTTTATGTACCAAATATGTATCATTCTTTTTTATACCTACTAATTTATATACTTAGGTGTACGTAAGGAAGTTTGAATTAACTTGTAAAATGTATGCATAAATGATACAAATTTCATCTTAAAATTATGTTTTTAACAATGAGAAATTCTATTTTAATAAAACTCAATAGTATTTGTTTTTAACCGACTTCAAAAAGGAGGAGGTTCTCAATTCGACTGAATTTTTTTTTTTTTTTTTTATGTCTGTTACCTCATAACTCCGTCATTTCTTAACCGATTCGAAAAAACTTTTTCTTATCTGATAGAAAATGTCTGCAGGAAGGTCCCATACGTGTCCTATAATTATTGGGCCAATATTCGGTTTGTATGACCCAATTATCAAATTAAGAAAAAAACCGGGTGTTTTGTTTTCTCATTTACCTCCTTTATACTTCGCCTACTCTCTCTCTCTCTCTCTCTTACCTGAGCTTGAATATGTATACATGCACACATAACGACACTGTGCTGTTGAGCCTTCTTTCTTTCCTGCTATATATTGCTTGGTGGTGTACTAATGCATGCGTTATGAATTAATAATGAAAGTTTAATGTAATTAGTGGGTCTACCTATATTTGCGTTTTTAGTAAGGGGATTCACTAGAAAATAGAAAATAAAATTTTCTTAACAAAAACAAACAATTTAAAAAATTTTTAATAAATAAAATCCGACTTTAAAAGTATCGAATAAAAACAAAATTTTTTACAAAAAATAAGATTTTAAAAACATTGCACTAAAAAATGACAAATAAAAAATTTTTAACAAAAAAAACCGACTTCAAAAAATGCACTAAAAAGTAACAAATAATTTATTATCTTTAGAAATCATACAAATAATTGGTAAAATACAATTTTAGAAGTCGGCGTCTAATTCTAAATCTGTGGTGCGTAAGCAGAACGACTTAGTCCATTTTTTCAAAAATAACGTTCACATTCATTGTTCAAAAATAACGTTTACATTTATTGTTGAAAAATAACGTTTACATTCATTGAGGAATTAGACGCCGACTTCTAAAATTGTATTTTACCAATTATTTGTATGATTTCTAAAGATAATAAATTATTTGTTACTTTTTAGTGCATTTTTTGAAGTCGGTTTTTTTTTTGTTAAAAATTTTTTTAAACATCAGTAAAGCGCGTTTTTTAAATATATGTATAATATATTTTATTACAATAGATTATACTGTGTTTTATATCAGCTCATTAATATAATTGATAACAGGATGGTTCCTTACAATTTCAGAAATTATTATTTTGAAATATTTTTAATCTTTTATTTATTTGAATTTAACATTAAAAAATAGAAGTAGAAATTATAAAAAATTTAAATTTTAATAAGAAAAGAATAAATGTTAATTTTGTTAGTTACAATTTTATTTTAATGCAATAAGGTAAAAGTTTAAAGGCAGAATGGGAAAACATTAACATATATTTTAATAAACATTGCAAAAATATGTAAATCTTTCTTGATTAAAAAAAATTTTTCACTAAATAAGATGAAATCAACTAGCAAAACACAATTATTATGTATATATATATATATATATATATATATATATATATATATATATATATATTAAAATTTTTTTCAATTTCATAATCATTATCAATCAAAAAATTATTCATCTATAAACATGAATTTTACATTTTTAACTTTGATTAAAGTGAGAAATAAAAAATAATGTGAACAATCATATAAGTTATATTACAATAAAAAAAGATTATTATTACCTCCACGTTCTATTACTTTGACCACGTGCTGCTTAAAATGAATTTTCTTTTTCATTTTTTTCATAGAATTTGCCTCACTTGGATCGACATCTGGCCAATAAATGGTGACTTCTTCTTCATTAGCGATGACTTCTTGAATATTATTCATATCATCGTAATTTTTCAACCATCTTAAATATCTTGTTTGTAATTTATTATCCTCATTGACAAATTCAACGAGAATGCAATCCTCATTATTTATGTCAGTAATTCTTGGATCAGAAGTAGACATGTTTAATTCTAACAAAGTATTAATCTTGATAGTTTGTATACGCCAAGTTGTTTTATTTTTTTGCTTCCACAAATTTCCTCTTATGCCCTATAGAGGGATAGCGAATTTCTAAGAAAAAATAGATGAGCGTTCTTTGTTTTTAAAACAGTTCGTTATGATATTATTATCAAGCGATATTTTTTTCAAGTCAATTAGTGTCTAATCATCATAAATATACGCACGATAAATTTAATGCGCTATTTAGCACGCTACACGCACTTAAATTCCCTTTTAAAATTTGGTTGTAATTAATTAACAGTTTGCTATTTTTTGACGTTACTGTTCAGTTTTGTAATTTTAAAATGAGTATACTATATTCTATACATACGACTATTAATTCAAAATTGAAACACAACCAAATATCTGTAATGTGTGTCACTACACTGATTTTAATTTTTAATAAGTCCAAAATGTATAAAAAGAATGATAGTAGTTATGTAAAGAATAAAGATCAACGGTAATAATCGGTACTTTAAAGTTTTTCGCGTGTATAAGTCCGTTACTAAACTGCTTCCTTCAAGCATACAAAACGGAAAGAGAATAACCGACGAAAGTGTAGACAAAGATGAGGGAGAAGAGAGAAAAAAAGTCAATTTGGATAACCACTCTCTTTTTCTAATCGAAGGCGCTTGAAAACTATACGTAATAATATAACCAACGAAGATAGACGCTTATAGAAGCCTACGTAAAATGGGCGGACACGGGACAAAATCTGAAGCTTGTATCCCCTAGCCACGTGGTGGCGCTACTAAAATTCTATGTATTTCTATACTATATCTTGATGTTTCTATGTATGTCGATATACGCGTAATATTAAAAGTGTTCCCCAAAGTTAACCTGAAAGTACTCTTTTATAAGCGTCTATATTCGTTTATATAATCATTACCGTCGTTAACGCTTTTTGTAAAAACCATAAGACAAATGGTAGCAGTAACTAAGAAAAAATGGACGCTGAATTCCAACGTTGATACCTTAAGGTTTTCTAAAAGGTTAGGTTAGGTTATCTTATACAATTTGATCGTTACGAACGTTCTCGAAATATTTTAAATGGAAACCATATTGGATATTAAATTGTCATTTGAAAAAAGAAAAAATGGAGAGAAATAAAATAAGACCTATAAAAAGTACTTAAAAAAAGAAAATTTTGATATACCATCATCGACACTACGATCTAGAAGAAAAAAAATAAAGGTAAAAATAAAAAATAATATTTGTGATTTACGTTATTTACTGTGTGTTAATTTAAGTACTGAAAACTCGTATTTCAAAAACATGTTCTGAATGTTGGTATATGAAAGACTTATGCATTCAGTTTGCTATTCAAGAAAATGTTAAAAAGCTTTTTATATACATTCTATATCTTTCTACATTAATTATATTCATATTAAGTACATTAAAATTTATTATAAAAAAGTAAAGATTAATATATTTAAAAATAAGTAATAAGTTGATTTATGAAAATTGAAGTAATTCATTGAATGAAATATCAAAAAATTTTAATCTAAAGTTTTAATTTGTAATCTTTACATTATTTAATTCTCTATTGACAGAACAACTAATGACTTAAGCAACGTTAACATAAGTTAAATCTCTGCAAAAAAGACCGAACAAAAACAAGTAAAACCAAGTACAGAAATTACAGTTTGTAAATAGTACAGCATGATTGCTGTATTATTTACTGATGCCCAATCATTAAAAGACTTATTCTTCTTTAATTAATTTTTATTTAGAAAAACTTTTTGATTAAATAATGCAATAAGTAGAAACTTAAGAAAAAAAAATAACCGAATAAAGTTATAAAGCCATTATTAAGAATTATTTTTAAATATAAAATTACAATATAAAATTTTTTTTATTATCTTAACACATTTTATAATATAATTTATAATTTGGTGCTCTTGAAGCATAAATAAATTCCATACATATTCAAGTGATTCAGACATTTTTTTGTTTTCAACATATGATTAAACTTCTTCATTATTTAAATGTAACTTTTACTTTGATAAATAAATATTTATTAATAATTTTCATTACTTATTTCAGGATAAAGAGATACTTGATGAAGTTGATAGTTCAAAAGATAGCAATGAAATTGAAATTTCAAATATTAAAGTACGTTAATTATTATATACTAAATTCAGTTACCTTTTGTTACACTATGTAATAATAATTGTGTTATAGGGTGGAAGTATGATAGACATCAAATCTTTTAAAATTAGAAAAGAGAAAAGTTTTCATGAACAGTCGTTTAATAGTCAAACTAGTAATAAAGAATCTGATAGTAAGTTAATAGATTTTAAAAATAAACTTTGTGATGATACAACCAATAGCAGTGAATTTGATAGTGACTCTATATATTCAAAATATAATAATGTTTCTGATAATGAAACAAATAGTGAAGAATGTAGTAGTGAGTCAGAAGATTTTGAAAATAAAGTTCATGGCACTCAATCCAGTAATGAAGAATGTCATAGGAAATCAGTAAATTGTGTAACTGAAATGTCTAATAATGCAACGAATGAAGAAGAATGTTGTAGTGACTCTGATGATCCTGGAAATGCAATTCATGAAAATCGGCCACATTACAAAAACTGTAATAAAGAATGTATGCAGTCTACAAATGAAATTTATGATAATCAAACGAATTTCAAAGAATGTGATAGTGAGTCTGCATATTTAGAAAATGAAATTTATGATAATAAAATAATTATTCCTAAGGATAGTCAACTTTTATATTACAGTAATAAAAATTTTCTCAAAAAAAATAATAATTCTGCTGATAAAAATACAAATTTTCACAATAAATCAATTAATAGTGGTAATACTTTTTCTGATAAGGAAGATCATATTTCAAATGATGGAAATAGAAATCGTAATTATGATACTAATAATGAAGAAAGTTTCAGTTATTCAATTAATAGTGATAGTACACTTTTTGATGAGGAAGATCATATTTCAAATGATGGAAATACAAATTATAATGATACTAATAATGAAGAGAGTGTTAGTTCTTCAATTAATAGTGATAGTACACTTTCTGATGAGGAAGATCATATTTGAAATGATGGAAATAGAAATTGTAATTATGATACTAATAATTAAGAAAGTTTTAGTTATTCAATTAATAGTGATAGTACACTTTCTGATGAGGAAGATCATATTTCAAATGATGGAAATACGAATTCTAATAATGATACTCATTATGAAGAAACTGTTAGTTATTCAATTAATAGTGATAGTACACTTTCTGATGAGGAAGATGATACTTCAAGTGATGGAAATACAAATTGTCACACTGATAATAGAAATAATGACACTGATAATGAAGAAAGTGTAAGTTATGATAGTATTGGTATTGATGATAGTGACAAAACAGAAAATGATGATCCACTTTATAATTTTTATCCATCCGATGATTCTGATGATGAAGTAATAAATGAGGTAAATCATTGATATTTTTTATTTGAGATTAAATAAATATCTAAAAATAAATAAAGCTATATTGTTCAATAAACTTTATTAACTTTAAATAATATAAAAAAAAATCGAATCTTTTAATATGTTTTTTATTGAAATGCTTAATATTTTCTACTAAAAACTAGTGCTTTCCTCTACATGGTAGATATTTTCGTTAACAATTTTTAATAGCCCGGCAATAATATGATAAACTTTTCCAAAGTTTCTTTTCATTTTCGAAGATTTTACCATGGTTATAATTTTGCACTTTTTTCTGCAAATATATTTGTGATTGACCTGCACATTTTCTTATCACTTTCTCTGCAGATAATAGAGTAATTTCTTAAATTCATCTGTTGGTTTTGTATAGATTTTACTGTTAATTTATCAACAATGAAATGTATGGATTTTTCTTCAAAATCATTCCCATTGAATATGATATTTTGCATAAATATTATTCAATAATAATAATTTATTATCCATTATGGATAGCTATTTATTAACTTTATTAATAAATTTTTAAAAGCGTGTAATAAAATGTATAGCATGTTATGTAAAATAGTAAAATTACTAATTATAAAAATACTAATTTTACGAAAGTGTTCAATATAATTACATTGTTCCTTCAAATAAAAAAATTTAAAGAAATATTAATTTTAGAGGAAAATTCATAGTAAAATATTTTTTTGGTTAACATATATGGTTTACGTCAAAAAATTTTAAAGTACCTAAATGAAAGTTTAAATTTTAACAGTTTCTTCATTCATATTTTTAATCTGGTAGCATTAAATGCAGCAAAGTTGGCTAAGTCCATTTTGAAAAAAAATTGAGTCATGGGTATTAGACATATAATATAATTATATTTCTATATGTTTTTGTGTGTGAACAGTAATAATTTATCTTTTTTTTAACAAAGAATTTTAAGATTAAAACGCTGTTGATATGAATAATTCGCAAAGTTCATTACACGATCATTTAAAACATTTTAAATTCATTAATTTTAAAAATAGACTTAGCTAGCTTTGCCTTGATACGCCTCAATTATCAATGGAATAATTTTTTTCTAAAAGATTAATGCAAGATTGCACACTAAATCATGCACTCATTAAAATATGTTTATAATATTATATATTTTGTTTCAGGAAAATTCAAATTTATTTGATGATATTGATATATCAAAAGAAGAAGGAGAACTACTAATAATGGCATTTACTTTAAGGCACAATCTACCAGATATTGCTCTGAGTAATATGTCGGAAATTATTAACAGTTTTCTGCCTCACGCTGTTTTCCAATCGAAATATAAATTTTTGCAATCATTCCAGAATCCTCAATACATTGAATGCTACTATTGTTCAGATTGCCTTTTAATTTTAGAATTTGAAAATGGTAAACTTTCATGGAAACTGTGAAACTTGCAAAAAAATTTATAGAAAATCTGTTTTGAAAAAACTTAAACAATATTTTATTTACATTCTGCTAACAGAACAGCTGATAAATTTAGTAAATAGTAAATTGTATTTAGATTTTAGAAAAAAGAATGTCACTGAAAATGACGTAATGAATGGAAAAGTTTATAAGCAATTAAAAGATAAAAAAATAATAAACGCTAAGGATATTTCAATAACTTGGAATACTGATGGTGTCAATATGTGTAGAGGATCTAAAGCATCTATGTGGCCATTATGATTTTGATTAATGAACTCCCGTACAGATTGCGAAAAAATAATGCAATTTTATGTGGTTTGTGGTATGGCATAGAAAAGCCGAATATGAATCTTTACCTCAGACCTTTTGCTGAAGAGCTTTTTTAATTATCAACTGTTGGAATACAGTGCACAACATATGTTAATAAGACGACATTAAATATTAAGATACACACAATTTTGTGCAGCGTGGACTCTGTTGCTAGACCCCTCATTCAAAATGTAAAACAATATAACGGTTATTATGGATGTTCCTACTGTTTTATAAAAGGAGAACGGGTAGAGATAGGAAGGGGTTCAACAGTTATATATCCATATAATTCGAAAATTCTCATGCGATCAGATTCCAAACATGAATATTTGGTTAATAAGGTTATAAAGAGTAAAAACATTAGAAAAGGAATAAAAGGTCCATCTATAATGTCAATTCTACCCTGCCTCAGTATAACACATAGTTATCCTCCCGAATATATGCACTCATGTATATTAGGTGTTGGAAAACTCTTTGGATCAGCATGGTTTCATAGCAGTAATAGTAATGAACCTTGGTACCTTGGCTCTAAAAGTAAAGAATTTGATAAAAATTTATTGTCTATCAAGCCTCCAAGTGAAATAACTAGAACACCTCAATCCATCATCTATATTGATAATTATAATGCGAGCGATTGGAAAAATTTTATATTATATTACTCTCTTCCCTGTCTTCATGGTCTCATGCCTAAAAAATATTTAAAACATTGGTTTCTATTTGTTTTTAGTATTTATACATATCTGAAAACATTTATAACTGATCAAGAAAGAAGTGCGGCTAAAGAGGCGCTTGTAAAGTTTGTCAAAGGTGTGCAACAATTATACGGCAATAAATATATGAAATATAATGTTCATGTTTTATTGCATTTGTCAAACTTTGTTAAAAACTATGGAAATCTATGGGCATGGTCAGCTTTCCCATTTGAACATTTTAATGGTGTGATAAAAAAATTATTTCACGGTACCCAATGTATTCCTCAACAAATTGTAAAATTGTATTCTAGATTAAGATTTATTAAAAATAACACTGACATTTTTACTCTTATTGATTGTGCACCAAAAATTAGAGTTTTCATTAAATTAATGAATCAATGCAAAGTGAAACATTGTATACAATACGGAGATTCTCTCAGATTATTTGGTAAACCAAAAAATGTTCATTCAACACTAATAGAAAAAATCCTAATGGAAAATCTCTTAGAAGAAGAAATCGAAAATAAAGCTGAGAAATTTTTAAGATTTATTTACAATAACGTCCTTTTTCATTCAGATGATTATAAAAGATTACAAAAAAGATGTAATTCTTATATTATTACAAATGATAATTTGGTTCTATGTATTACGAGTATTATGCAAGTTAAGAAACTTATATCTAAAGAAGTAGAATATATTATTGTAGGTAAAAAATGACCATTTTAGATGAAGAATTATGGAAATATTATGGATTTACTTCAAAAGCTTTTTCGATGTTTATTCAAAAAACTTCTTCAATTGCATGTTGCAAAATTTCATCTATCAAAAGCAAATGCGTAAATGTTAGTATTAATGATAATAATGAATCCTACATATTTCCAATTGTAAATAAACTTGAAACTGACTAAATTCATTCAACTTATATTCAATAAACAATTCATTTATTTCATTCATCACATCATAAAAATGTTCTATTTATATGCATCGTATTTATATTTTTAACGTGTACTACCATCTTTTTTAGGAATATTAATGATTGATATATAATTAATTAGGCAAGTTTAAATATCGTCAGTTGGTACGAAGAAGGTCACTATTCAGACTAGAGCTAAAAAAAGTAACAGCTCGATTTAGCCGATAAAAAAGTACTAACTAGGAGAGTATCAGACCTCCGGATCACGGATTTTGCTTAAACGTTGGGATAAGTTTTCAGATGTCAAAATATGAAAGGAAACAAAATTCTAGACCCCAACGCTTAATATTTCCCTAGTTACAGGCAATTAAAGGAAATCACTAAAAAAGTTACTAGATTTTCAAACGCATATAGTTCCTTAGCATTGATAGCTAGCAGCTTGAAACTTTTTTTGAATGAAAGCTGAGCTCAAATCCTTTCGAAATAGTAGTTATAGCATGTCAAAATATTATTTTTTCCCAAAGTTATAGAGTGATAAATATTATACCTAATTTTTCTTTTTAAAACATTAATTAATAACAAAAGCTGAAATTGGGTCTAATGTTTATTGGGCTATGACTTTAGGAAAAAATAATATTTTGACATACTATAACTACTATTTTGAAAGGATTTGAGCTCAGCTTTCATTTATAAAAAGTTTCAAGCTCTTATCTATCAATGCTAAGGAACTATATGCGTTTGAAAATCTAGTAGCTTTTTTAGTGATTTTCTTTAATTGCCTGTAACTAGGGAAATATTGAGCGTTGGGGTCTAAAATTTTGTTTCCTTTCATATTTTGACATCTGAAAACTTATCCCAAAGTTTGAGCGAAATCCGTGATCCGGAGGTCTGATACTCTCCTAGTAAGTCAACTTAGCGCACTAAAAGGTTCTATCTCGAATTTGGTCATTGAAAATTTTATGGCCAAACCCGAGATAGAACCTTTTAGAGCGCTAAGTTGACTTAGTACTTTTTATCGTCAAAATCGAGTTGTTACTTTTTCAGCGCTTGTCTGAATAGTGACCCTTTTCCTCCCAACTAACGATATATTATTAAAAAATATTATGCTTTTATATTTACATTTATTGTAATATTTACAATACTTAGCTTAAAAAATTTTTAAGATGGATGCAGACTTTTGACCTGAATTTACAGAATCTTCTGTAACATTATCTGCTGAAATCATTAAAATATTTTTTATTTAAATTCTTTTTTACAGGATATCTTACAAATTATGCAGTATAATAACTAAAAACTTAATAGGGATTCAGATTTCCAAAGAAAAATTCTCTATAAAATGTTAAAAACTAATTTCTCAATTGGCATATGACATAAAATTGAATTTGATAAAAGGAAATATATGTTAAAGATAATTACAAAATAATTTACAGGAATCACTGTACATTTTCTGTAGACGTTATCACAGTATTCAATTTAATATTTATTTAAAATATTGTATTTTATGCAAATTTTACTCTAGAATTAGATGTAATCTGCAGGATATCCTGTATGTAATGATGTGAATAAAAAAAATATGTATAGTAATTTTTGCAGAAAACTATGATTACAGAATATTCTGTTGATACAAAAATCTTGAAAATAATGTGTAGAGTATTTTGTAAGTTATCTTATATGAAAACATATAGAAATTATCGCAATAATTTAAGAAAAAATTCAATTTTAATGTTCGCAGAGACTGCTGCAATTTTATCTGTAGGAAATCTCATAGTACCTTCTGTAATTTAGAATATAGTTCTATTCAATTTATTCTACAAAAAATAATTATAGAAAGGAAATCATAAATTTATGTAATGTTTCTAAAATAAATTTAAAGATACACTTGAATTAAATTTATAAGAAAATTCACAGTAATGCAAAAAGAAATTTCTTCGTCATTCTTACAGAAAATTTTAAATATTTTATAAAAAATTATGAAGTAAAATTATCAGGAAAAGCTATAAAAATTGTTTTAGATCCAGTATGTATGCATAGTAAATATTATGCAAAAAATTAGTAATTAGTACGTATGCAAAAATATAAAACTTTATTATCTTTATACAATTTATATATCGACGCCCCGTACGAAGAAAAGCACCGTTCAGAAATCCCAATGTTAAATTGCATTTGAATTTCTGAACGGTGCTTTTCTTCGTACGGGGCGTCGATATAATCCTGTAGGAAATCGAAATTAAACTGGTTAGACTTTTGCATGCTTTTTTCTGCAAATAATCCTGGAATAATATAGTAGAATTTTCTAAAATGTCTCCTACAGTAATTCTACAGATCTTATAGTTACCTCTGTGTACAATCCTGCACATATTTCTGCAAATATATCTATGACGAACCTGCACGTTTTCTTATTATTTTCTCTACAGATAATCTTGAAGAATTCTTTAGATTCCCCTATGGATTTTCTGCCAATTTTTCCTACAGATTTTTCAACTATTGAATCTATAGATTTCTTTTTATAAAAGCTCTACCTATTTTCTTACATTTTATGGAAATCTTATGAGAAGTTTTACAATCAATGTCATGGAAAACATCTTTTAAAGTACACTGAATCTTACATAGTGGTTTACAGGAAATTCTGTAGAAATATCTATTCAGAAAATAATGTAGGTGAAAACATTCATATGGATTTCCCTTCGTAATCTATGTATATATTATTTTGTAGGACATCTGGAAAAAATTCTGTAGAATTTCCCATAATTTTCTCTACAAATATTCCCACTTACTTTTTCATAGTTTCTCCTAAATTTTCTGTACACAAAATCATGTAGTAATTCTTTACAATTTTCGATAAGTTTTCCCCAGGCATTTCTACATTATTTTCTACAAATTCACCTGCAATTTAATGTATACATTTTTTTCACTAGGATTTTTCTAAAGTGTCTCCGACAGTAATTCTAAAGATTTTCCCACATTTATCTCTCTGGATAATTTTGTATATATTTCTGGATATGTATCTGTGATCGACCTGCACATTTTCTTATTGTTTTCTCTACAGATAACCTTGAAGAATTTTTCAGATTCTCCTATAGGTTTTCTGCAGATTAATCAACTATTTAATATATAGATTTTTTTAGGATTGAATTCTGTAGAAATCCTATAAAAACTCCTACAATGAATGTAATGGAAAATTTTTTTAAACGGTGCTGAATTTTACGTTGTAGTTTACAGGAAATATTGTAAAAATATCTTCAAGAAATTATGGAGACGGAAAAATTATTTACATGTATATCCCTTCATAATCTATATATATATATATATATATATATATATATATATATATATATATATATATATATATATATATTATTGTCATAAATCTGAAGAAAACTGTAGAAATTTCATAATTTTGTTCTTCCTACAGACTTTTCCATGGTTTCTGCGAAATGAGTCCTGAAAATTTTTCTATAGTTATTTCTGCAGATAATGCTAAAGGTTCATCTACAGTTAACCTGCCGATTTTCGTATAATTTTTCATACAGAAAATGACGTAATTTTTAATTATTAATACATTTTCTCCAGGCATTTCTACATGATTTTCTACAGATTAACCTACAGTTTAATATGTACAATTTTTTGTATTAGGGGCTGCAGCTTTTCTTATATGTTCTACGGAAATCCTATAAGAAATCCTGCGAATAATCTTATAGAAAAGTAAAGTTGAATTACACTAATTTTAACGCAATGGTTCACAGAAAACATTGTAGAATATTCTGTAGAAAATAATAAAGGCGAAAACCCTGTGAAAATGTGTATGGATAGTCCTACATAAGTCCTGTATATTATTCTGTAGAAGACCTGTGGGTTCTCTGTACACTTTTCTACAGTTATAGCTGCAAGCAATTATGTAGGCAACCTACAGATATTTCTACAAATTTATCTGCATTCAATCTGTAGATCTCCCCATGATTTTATCTACAGAAAATCCTGCAGTATTACTTCACTTTTTTCCGCAGGCTTTCTGTAGATACTCTGCAGATATTCTGCAGATTTTCCTGCAGATTTATCTACGATTTCATCAACAGATCTTTTTCATAAGGGCTAACAATTAGTAAACATACAGATCCTATAACATATCCGCTTGTTCATCCTAATGGTGGTTTTGAATGGATGCCAAATATGAAAAGTAAATTTGGAAAATCTAATATTTCAAATTTGAAATTTTATAATTATAGATTTAGTGTTGGAATGAATTCTGTACATACCTTAATTTGGGAAAATTATCTCAACAGTTCATTGTTGATGCGTTTGTAAAAGTTAAAACCTCCAGATTATATTTCATACAAAAAAAAACCAAAACGTATTAAGAAGTGATTGTTACTAAGGATTTATGAACTATTTACATAACAAAAAAGAATAAGATTCTTCAAAAATTGGTAAAATGGTCATATAACCATAAAACTTTACAGGAAGTCCACGATTTTTAAAACAAAATTACATTGACTCAATGACACTTGTAAATTATCATGGTAAACCTGATCTTTTTGTAACTATGATCTGTAACCCACATTGGAAAGAAATAACTGAAATTTGGAAATTTATGGAAATGCAATAGATAGACCAGATATTATAACAAAATTATTTTATCAAAAATTAGAAGAATTCAAAAATTTAATAATAAAAAAGGGAATATTAGGAAAATGTATTGCATATAGTTATGTACTTAAATTCCGAAAACGAGGATTACCGCATATGCATATGTTGTTATTCTTAGATAAAAATGATAAATTTGACATTCGAAAAAAAGTTGATAAAATAATAAAAGCATAAATCCCAAATAGAGATATTTATCCAAAATTGTATAGTATTGTTAAATAATGTATGATACACGGTCCCTGTGGTTTGCAAAATATGAATTGTCCGTGTATGGATAAAAATGCGAAACAATGTACTAAAAATTTTCCAAAAAAATTTAATAATAGAATAACATTTAAATCAAATAGATATCCACTATACAAACGTAAAAATGATGGCGTCAAATAATTTTTGAAAATAAATTTACAGAAAGAGTTGCAGATAATGGATTTGTTGTTTCTTATAATCCTTACTTATTATTGAAATTTAATGCACGAATAAACGTAGAAGTATGTTCCACTGTACAATGCATTAAATATTTATTCAAATACTGTCATAAAGGTCATGATTGTGCATACATTAAAATACATCAAGTAAATGTCGATTTTCAATCAGAAAATAAAGACCCTTTTCAAAATGACAATCGTAAAAATGTTGAATATGGATATGACGAAATCCAACAATACATTAATACACGATATTTATGTCCACCTGAAGCAATGCACAGATTATTAGAATATCCTTTACATGTTATTTCACATACTATAGAACGTCTAAGCGTTCATGAAGAAAATCAACAAAATGTATTTTTTAAAGAAGGAAAAGAAGAAATGATCATGCAAAAAAATGTGGGAATAACATTAAAAGCATATTTTGAATTAAATAGAAAAGATTTTGAAGCATGAAGTTACTTTTATTCAGAAATACCTAATTTATATACATTTGATGAAAAAATGAAAAAGTGGAATGAAAGAGAAAAAAAGGAAACCAATACTTAGTATAATGTAATTAGTAATTTGAAAGATAGAGAACGTTATTTTATTAGGTTATTACTATTACATTTTAAAGGAGCCACATATTTTGAAGCTTTGCGTACTGTTGATGATGTGATGCACAATTCGTTTTATGAGGCAGCTAAGGCAAAACAATTAATTAATGAAGATGAAGAATGGGATGGATGTTTAGAAGAAGCATCTTCAACAGAATTTTCTTATGCTCTTTGTAAATTATTTGCTTTCATTTGCGTTTTTCATAATCCTACAAATGCACGAGATTTATATGAAAAATATAAAAATAAGTTTTACCATCCTAAATACGAAAAAAATGTAGGTGAAAATTTTGCATTAAATATTATTAAAAATAATTTACAAGTCAATATATTTTCTTTAAACGATTTTAATTTACCTAACATAAGCACATTTATAGGAAAAGATAATAATCAAACAATTTTAAATCATAATAATAATATTCTTAATGAATTAGAAATGAAAATAAATTCTTTAAATGATAAACAAAGGCAAATATTCAACTCTACTATAAGAAGTTTAAACAACCAAACTAAAGAAAAATATATTTTTATAGATGGACCAGGTGGAAGTGGGAAAAGTTATTTACATAACGTTTTAATAGTTTATTTTAAATAACACACTATACATTATTCATGGGTAGCTTGGACAGGCATAGCAGCGAATTCATTAGTCGATAAAAGAACTTTGCATACAACATTTAAGCCTGGTTCTGCAGAAAGCAAACAATTAAAGGGAACACAAATAATTATTTGGGATAAAATATTCATGACTTCAAAATTTGCTTTTGAAGCAGTTGATCGTCTTTTTTAAGATTTATGCGATGTAAACCAACTCGCTTGTGGTAAAACTGTAATTGTATCAGGAGATTTCAGGCAAACATTACCAATTGTTCGACATGAAAGCCGTATGAACATTATTGAAAATTCAGTTAAATTAAGTTTATTATGGCAGTATTTAAAGCAAATGAAGATAAATGAAAATCCGGATAATGATAATAATTTTAAACAATGGTTATTAGATATCGGAGAAGAAAAACGCAGCAATGTTTTTAAAGATGATAATGAACTAAGTGCTATACCAAATAATTTTATCATTAAAGAAAATCTTGTCTAAGGAATATTCGGAAAAGCAATAAAAATAAACAATACGAATCTAGCGGAGAAAGTTATTTTGGCTCCTAAAAATAATGAAGTTACTGAGATCAATAATAATGTTTTGAATTTAATGGAAGGAAACCATGTTGAATATTCAAGTATCGATATAGCTGAAGATAATAACAAAGAAAATTTAAATATCATATTAACTACAGAATTTTTAAATAAGTTAACTCCTAATGGACTTCCACCACATAAATTACATTTAAAAGTAGGAGCTATCATAATAGTTTTGAGAAATTTAAATGTTAATGAGGAACTTTGTAATGGAACAAGGTTGGTAGTGAAAAAATTGCTCAAATATTCCATTCGAGCGGAATTAGCAACTGGACAAAACAAAGGTAAATAAGTTTTTATTCTAAGAATAAGTTTATCTCTATCTAGGGAAGAAATTTCTCTTAATATGCAACGAAAACAGTTTCGTATTGAATTAGGTTTTGCGATGATTACTAATGAATCTCAAAGAAAATCTTATGGAAAAATTGGTGTTTATTTGCCGTCACCAGTTTTCAGTCATGTACAATTATATGTTGCTCTCCTAAGGACGAAATATAAAAATAATTTAAAATTATTTTTAGGCAACAACGCTATTGTCAACGGAGAAAAAAAATGATCAGAATATAATTTATACAAAAAACGTTGAGGGTAGACAAGAGGGCGCTACATATTTAAGCCCAATATACTATACAGTATATTGGGCCTAAAAATGTAGCGCCCAAGAAAATATAAAAATCAAAAAAATATTGGGCCCAAAAAAATATAGAGCCAAGAAAATGTGAAAATCAGAAAAATATTGTGCCCAAAGAATATAAGAATCAAAAAAATATTTGGCCCAAGAAAATATAAAAATTAAAAAAATATTGGGCACAAAATAATATAGAGCCCAAAAAAATATAAGAATCAAAAAAATATTTGGCCCAAAAAAATGTAAAGTTCAAGAAAATATAAGAATCAAAAAAATATTGGGCCCAAAAAGATATAGAGCCCAAGAAAATATAAGAATTAAAAAAATATTGGGCCCAAAAAAATACAGAGCCCATGAAAATATAAGAATCAAAAAAATATTGGACTCAAAAAATATAAGACCTAAAGAAAATAGGACTTAGAAAAAAGTATGGGCCGAAAAATATAAGGCTCAGAAAAATATAGAGCTCAAAAAAATATAGAACCCAAAAAATTAAAGAATCTAAGAAAACAAATTGCAAAAAAATAAGAGGCCAAAAAAATATCAACCCCAAAAAAACATAGACCAAAAAAATGACCCTAAAAATATAAGGCTCAAAAAAATAGAGAGCCCAAGAAAATGTGAGAATCAAAAAAATATTGTGCCCAAAGAATATAGAGCCCAAGAAAATATAAGAACCAAAAAAATATTTGGCCCAAGAAAATATAAAAATCAAAAAAATATTAGGCACAAAATAATGTAGAGCCCAAGAAAATATAAGAATCAAAAAAATATTGAGTATAAAAAAATATAGAGCCCAAGAAAATATAAGAATCAAAAAAATATTGAACATAAATAATATAGAGCCCAAGAAAATATAAGAATCAAATAAATATTGGGCCCGAAAAAAATAGAGCCCAAGAAAATATAAGAATCAAAAAAATATTGAGTATGAAAAAATATAGAGCCCAAGAAAATATAAGAATCAAAAAAATATTGAATATAAAAAAACATAGAGCCCAAGAAAATATGAGAATCAAAAAAATATTTGACCCAAAAAAATATAAATTTCAAGAAAATATAAAAATCAAAAAAATATCGGACCTAAAAAAATATAGACCCAAGAAAATATGAAAAACAAAAAAATATTGGGCCCAAAAAATATATAGCCCAAGAAAATATAAGAATAAAAAAAATATTGGACTCAAAAAATATAAGGCCCAAAGAAAATGGGAGTTAAAAAAAAGTAAGGGTACAGAAAAATGTAGGGCCCGAAAAATATAAGGCCGAGAAAAATATAGTGCTGAAAAAAATATTGGGCCCAAAAAATATAGAACCCAAGAAAATATAAGAATCAAAAAAATATTGAACATAAAAAATATAGAACCCAAGAAAATATAAGAATCAAAAAAATATTGAACATAAAAAAATATAGAGCCCAAGAAAATATAAGAATAAAAAAAATATAAGGCCCAGAAAAATTTAGAGCTCAAAAAAATATAGAACCCAAAAAATTATAGAATCTAAGAAAATATAAATTGCAAAAAAATAAGAGGCCAAAAAAAATATTAATTCCAAAAAAATATAGAGACCAAAAAAATGACCCAAAAAATATAAGGCCCAAAAAAGTAAGCCTCTAAAAAATAAAGAGCCCAAGAAAATATAAGATTCAAAAAAATATTGGGCCAAAAAAATATAAGGTCCAAAGAAATGTGGCCAAAAAAAAGCTTTTGACTAATGAGAACTAATTAGGACCCAATAAAAAATTACTACGTTTATTAACAAAAGATTAGACACATTTAAAAAATGCGGAGAAACGGAGAAACGGAAAAAAGTGGTTCTTGGTATTATCTATGACTGAAAACTAACCTTTGAACCATACCTTCATTCACTTATAAAATATGTACAAATAGGAGTAATGTCATAAAATTCTTATGTGGGGTAAAATGGGGTGCAAACCCAAATATTTTAATTACATTGTACAGGAGTTATGAGCGTTCAATCACTGACTATAGTTGTTTTATCTATTTTCCCAAGGATAGTAAAAACATTAACGCTGTAGAAAAAATTCAATACGCCTGCCTTAGAGAAGCCATAGGATATCATATAACCACCCCAATGTTATACTAGCTGAATCAAAACCCCAGTCAGTGCTTGAGCGGACAAAATTCTTGTGTGAATGCTATCTTACAAAAGTGCCCTCGAACGCAAATTTAAATGTCTGCAGCACAATAAAGTCTACCTCTCCAAAAAATATGGGCATTCCAAAAGAATGGGCATTGAATAAAAATATAGGGCCCAAAATAATATAAGGCCCAAAAAATATGGCCCAAAAAGAAGCTTATGACATAAGTACTAATTATATAGGACCCAATAAAAGATTGCTGCTCTTATTACCAAAAGATTAGACACATTTAAAAAATGCGGAGAACCGGTGAAATGGGAAAAAGTGGTTTCACTTTAATATAATATAGGATATTTTATGTTAATTTAATTTTTTAAATGGCTCTTCAATTGCAACTATACAGAGAAAACTAATTTTCAGTATCTTTTCGCCTGGTTATGGAAATAAATTGTATGCAAAATTTAAAGCAAATCTATTGATTATTTTTCTTGATCTAATTGGCTACTGAAATACAATTTTTTTAAGTGAAATTTCTTTACTGACGGTATACATCTCTCATAAGAGAGTTTTTTGGGTTCTTCCAGCGAAATGTTTATAGAATCTTCCTGAAATATTTCATGAAACATTCCACCAGAAGATTACTTCAATCTTTCTGTGAAATATTTCGTGAAATATTCAAGAAATCTTCCGTGAATATTTCATGGAATATTTTGAAAAAGTTTTTGAACATCCCATTAAAATATTCCTAAAATATTCCTGGAAGCTTTTAATCAAAGATTCCAGTGAAATATTTTGAAATATTTCGTGAAGAGTTTCTGGAATCTGCATGGAACGTTTCATTAAAATATTCCAGTAGAATATGTCGAAATATTTCATTGAAATCTTTCATGCTGTGTGAGGTGTGTTGAATTTTTTATTTTCAACAATTTTTCTCTTAATGTAATTAAAAAATTTAACACACAACTCTAATACAAACATACGATGTATATCATAGCTAAATCACAGCTGATAAAAAAAACAATAATTTAAAATTGATAATGTTGTAATATAAAAATTTATCTCAATCATAAGCAATGAAGATTGTCAAGTTACGATTTCGATCTCGAAGTAGAGCTCACGCAGTCATTATAATATTTGAATAAATAACACAAAAATCAATTAAATAATGACAGCGAATCCGGTCTATGCTTAATATAAATTTTATAATATTTAACTATCAATGCTCTATCAGTGATCATAAATGTAGGGTCATATGCTGTAACCTGGATCATTAATGTTCAGTTTATGTTTCCTTAAGGCTCTAAAAATAAAACTACACTAAGAAAACCAATTTTCAATAGCTTCTGTACTAGCTAATTGAAAAAATAAATGATATGGAAAATTGGATGCAAATCCATCGAGTACTTTTCGAAATATAAGTAACAAAATAAATACAAACATTTTTTTCAAAAATTCAAAATGTTCTAAAATTAAAACAGCGCTAAGAAAATCAGTTTTCGAAATTTTTTTTTATTTCAGCAATCAAAAATAATTTTCATGAAAATTTTTAAGAAAATTCGTAGAGTAGTTTACGTAAAATATCAAAATAATGAAAAATACAAAATTAAAAAAATTTTTTAAATGACTATTTCATTATAACTATGCTAAGTAAACCAATTTTCAATAACTTCCGCATTAGTTAATCAAAAAAATAAATTGTATGGAAAATATGAAGCAAATCCATGGATTACTTTTCGAGATCTAATTGGCTCAATAAATACAAACATTATTTTCAAAAATTTCAAAATGCTCTAAAATTAAAACCACGCTAAAAAAATCAATTTTCAGAAGTTTATTTTATTTCGGGGATCAAAAATTATTTCTATGCAAATTTTTAAGCAGATTCATCGGGTACTTTACAAAAAATACCAAGAAAATGAAAAATTGAATTTTTTTTTTTAATGACTGAAATTAAAACTACACTAATAAAACCAATTTTGAAGTTTCCCATCAAATTAGGCAAAAAAATAAATTCTATGCGAAATTTGAATTATATTATACCTAGATTTCTTCATCCTATCTTCCTCAAGTGTGTAGGAGCACACAATGTAATTACTCTATGAATTCGTTTTGAAATTTGCATAAGAGTTATTTGCAACTGCCAAAACTCTTTTTTCTATCCCACCCTGGTTCGCATTTCTACACTATTTTCATATATCCATCTCTTTCTATTCCATAATCACTCTCACTCATTCTCATTCTTTCTTTCTCTTTTTAATTTTTCTTTAATAGAAATTATATTTTATATATTAAAATCACATTTAAAAAAATTAAATCATATTACTTTAACTTAATAAGCTCTATGAGAAAGCATTGCGCCAAAGCACTTGGCAGCGTTTTACAACTAAACAATTATAAATAGTAATCATCAATGCGGACCTTCACGGAATTTAAAATCTTAACAGTTAGAGAACAACGTCTAGCAGAAACTTGCGATTGTATAAATTAGACTATAATTATTAAATCAAATATTATACCTGCGAATATTGAAGCTAATAGGAGAGTACTCAAGTAAATGAAAGGACTAAAACATTCGGTGCTGCCTTTAGTAGTTGGAATCTGATTTTGAATTTATTGTATACCATGGTAGAAAGTTTAGCATAAAATATAGCCGGCGTACCAACATATGGCCATATTTGTACAGTGTAATTACATTCACAGATTTCACCCTAAGTTGACTATAATATTGACTCATTCTAATAATTTTAAGGATTCTAAAATAAATATTATTAATCGTATTTATATTTCTATATGAATTAAATTATTCATGCAATATATGTTTTAGATGTAAATAGCTATTTGAAAATAATCAAATCGGATCATAATAAATTACACTAAACAATTTTTTTAGGAACACTACCAACTGTTCGTTATGATAATCTGTGAGTGATTTGTGCTTACTTCTACATAAACTTGTGTTTATAGTATAAGTTTAACTGTGAATCTTCTCTATTCTTTTTTATTATTTTATTTGCTATACTTCAGATTTTAATTAAAAATAAAATTTATTCATTATTACCTAATTTTCTAGTATATCTAAACGGGAATTAAAAGATGTATTAGGTTACAATATTTCTAGGTACTTAAAATGTCCATTTTAATGAGTTTGGGTGAATATTGAACTAAATTACATACATAAAATTCACAAAAATAACTATTTTTTTTCCAAAATTTTCAACTTTTTCTAAACCAAACTTAAAAAAAAAATTTTTTTTCTAAACTAAAAGTGTTATTTTGTGAAAATACATAAATTGAAGATCTTTGGAAATTTTGAAGTCAATTCGTTAGAAATTGGCTAAGAAAGCTTGTAATAACTACCGAAATCAACTGTTCAAATGTAGGAAAGGATTTCAATCATCGGATGAGATTAATTAAAATAATTCATGGGTGAAAGTCTTGATTTTATATATTTAAGGTAAATAAAAGTTTTATTAATTAATATTATAATAAAAAAAAATTATCATGACATTCAAATTTTATTTTTGTTTTAAGTTTTAACTCAGGCCTGATACCTTAAGTTCTTAATTAATTGATATTTTTTATGAGTGAAACCACAATTAATATTAAACAATACTAATATTTTATTGTTTTAAATCAATAAAAAATTTATTTTTGACATAAATTATAACCTATAAAGTTTGTATTGTTTATTATAACATTTGTTTATTTGAATGATGTATTAACAAGTAATTGTTATTAATTGTAAATAACGTCAGAAGATTAACTAGAACGTTATGAATGAAACTGAAATATGTTATTGTTAATTATAAAAATAAATAGTTAATAAAAAGTAGGTTATAAAATAAATAATTTAGAAAAATAAATAATATGTGATGATTATTAATTAAAATAAATCATTTTCTAATGATCTTAAATTATAATATCCTTAATATCATCGTTTCAAAATTATAACTTTGTAGTTTTTGTCAATAAGCGGCCATATTCCGTCGAAATAAGACGGGGTTTGTGGCCATAATATGGGCCATATTATGGTTGCAAAGCATAAAATACACCATATTTACATCGTAAATCTAGGCTTTTTTGTACCAGTGTAATGAAATGTAAATAAATAATTCTATAAATGATAACAATTTCTATCAAGAATAAATAAATATCCTTATTTAAATTAAAAAATTTTTTAATAATTTTGATTAAACATATTTGAACCTTTAAATGAACCCTTTGAAGCACACATTTTTCTATTTGAGATGACTCAATCAAATAGATTGATTTTTGGGCTTGCTAATAAAGAATCTGACATTCAATTTCTGGATCGATGTGTCCAAGATGGCGGATTTAAACTGGCAGACAATTTTTTTCTTTATGGATCCAAATTTCACAAAATCTATTCTCCAAAAGTTCTTTTGAGCGCTCAGAACGAATCTGATAATGAATTATTGAATTTCTGTACCCAAGATGGCGGATTCGAAATAGCGGACGATATATTTTATTTTTAAAAGCCCGAATTTTACGAAATTTATTATTTTATCAGATATTATGTTATAACTCTCCATCAATATATAAGTAAATTTACGAAATCCTAAGCACTGGGAGAGATGGCAGTTTTTAAAAAAGGAAAATAAAATTTCAAATTTTAAATTCTTTAATTTTAGCTACGTTTTGTCAGACTTATTTTCTGACCTCCTCAGATTGATCTTAACTAACAAGAAAATATTTAAAAAATTACTAAATAAGTAACAATAAATCACACATTATTTATGCACAATTACAATATGTGAATAAGACATACCGATATATATATATATATATATATATATATATATATATATATATATATATATATATATATAATAGAAACGTGAGAGATTCACATTAGTCAATAAATTAAAATGATACACGACAACGTATTATACTTTACGTATTTATACTTTAGTTTGTTCATATGACATAGCAACGGTTTGTAAACAGACGGTAAAAATATGGTGTATGTTTTCAAACTAATAGAATTTTTACAGTTAATATAAATCATTTCTGAAATTCTGTGTTTTTTATAATTTGATTCTATGTCTAAAATCATTGCGTTAGCCCAATTAAATTCATGAGAAAGAGAATTCATATGTACATCTACTTACATCTATACACTACAGTGCTGGACGATTTTTTGTATTCGCTAAGTAGAGTGTTTAATAACCGTTTTGATTCGCCAACATAAGAAGCAGAACAAGATTCGCATTTAAATTTGTAAATAATACCTGTGGTATCTTTTTTTAAGCTTATCTTTACCTAGCTTTATAATGTGGTTGAGTTTTTCATTAATCAAAGGTCTTGTGTCAATTCCAAAAGTGGACAATTTTTTATTGGATTGATTAAAAATCCTAGGTATAAAAGGTAACGAAATAGTACATGTATAATTCTTTCTGCTTTTAGTATTAATAGTATTATTATTAATAGATATTTAACAAGAAACAGCAACTGCTCAACGAGTTTCAAATTTTTATCATGAAAAGTCTAATTTCACCATAATATAGTACGGTCAACGAGATTATACATAATGTTGCGCTTTAATTGTATAATATGACAGGATTCAAAGCTTAAGATGCGGGAGAAATTTGTCGATTTTTTAAACCAGTCAATAATTATAAAACCTTATTTTTTAATTGTCATACCTAAGAAATTAATCATATTATTATTTTTAACCTCATACATGAACCTCAAACTACTGTTATATTCTTTAAAAACCTTTAAAGTAGTCAATAACTTGTCTTTATGGATACATGTAATTGCGTCATCTACGTATCTATAATAAAATATTAGTACTATTCTATAAACATCACGCAAAATATTCCAGCATTCAATCTCCAAATTATTAATAGCAAGATCAGCAAAAAATGGTGAAACGGAAGAACCCATCAAAGTCCCATAAATTTGTTTATAAATTGTATCATCAAATTTAAAATAAGTATTGTCAAAAAGAAATTTAGTCATTGATATGATTTCTTGAAACGGTATACTAGAATTATTATTAATGTATGATATACGTTTCTCTAAACTGTTTAATACAAGTTCACGTGAAACATTAGTGTATAGCAATACAATGTCTAAAGAGACTACAATGCGATCATTTGGAATAAGTACATTCGTTAATTTATTTTTAAGAGCAAAGCTGTTGTCTAAATGTGAACTAGGTTTTTTAATGAATTTTTTCAAATGATCATATAGTGCTAAATTATGTATTGGACTATTAACTGTCAAATGATCATATTTTGCTAAATTATGTATTGGACTATTAGCTGTAGAGATAATAGGCCTAAGTGGAATATTCTCTTAATGAATTGTAGGTAAGCCATAAGCACGTGGTAAAGAAGTATCAGTTTGCGTCAAAGATTTATTGTTATATTGTTTATCTAATATATTTAAATTATTTAAAATTTTCATGAATTTATAGACATTTTTTTGAAAGCGTGAAAGAGGATTTGTGTTTACAATTTTTTATATGTCAATATCAGATGTGTGAATGAGAATGAGAATAGCATAAGTCACATTTTCAAAAAAATTTAGTTAGTAATAAATTTTGTTTTTTTAGCAATACAACTTATTTTCAGAAATAAAATGTCTTTTTTTGTATTTTTCCTTTAATATTATGAGCACTGTAAGAATGGCACTTAACAGAAATGTAAAACGGTTAACTATGGAAATGGTACAAGTCACATTTTAATGGAATTAGAATTTTAAATCACATTTATTGTTTGAAGCTGTTCTAAAAAAATTGAAAGTTTTCGTATACATTATTTTATAGTCTTTAATAGAGGACGAATAAAAAAATTCTGCATTTCTGGACAGGACAAACATGTTTATATTCATAAATAAGATTGCTGTGTATAGTACGGTTAGCAGTAATCAATTCAGTCACAGTTACTCGTTGTATTTGATATTAAGTAGTACGTTTAAAGTATTTCCAAATGACATAAGTATTTAAATAAATTATGTCGTTGGATAATAGCTCTGATTATATTCCAAGTAGTGATTCGGAATAATGCGGTATTAAAGCAAATAATGGTTTAAAAAAACGACAAGTTGTTAAAAAAAAACTAGAAAAAGACAAAGGAATCCCGAAAATTATAGTTAAGGAGGTAGTCTGCTTTAGGATGCCTAAAAAAGCGTTTTTTCGGGGATTTTTTGGAAAGAGCAGAAAAGAAATATCAGGAATCAAATTTGTATAGCATATTGCACTACGTTTCAGCTTTAATGTCAAATTTTTTTATTGAAAAATATCCTCTATCATCGGTGCAGCTAACAAAAATCGAAAAAACGAAAACTCGAGAAAATGCGCGAGTGGTCGTACCTGCTCGACGCTAGGTGACTAAAACTGCCGTAGCTTCGAAAATATTTTAAATTGGCCTCTAAAATTTTCAGGACATATTCTTGAATAATTTTGGCATCGATTTAGGCAAAATAACAACCGATTTTTTTAAGCTTGTAAAGCAGACTACCTCCTTAAGAGCAGGCCGGATTCGCTGTCCTTGTCTAATTGGCATTTTTGTTATTTACTCAAGTTTTAATCGGTGTATCTTCAAATTAAAGGTCGAGCGCAATAGATATTATTATTATGAACATCTATGCACAAGAAAAAAAATATCTACCGGTTTGTTTTTGAGAAAAGTAAGTAACGCCAAAGTAAAAGTTTATGTTTATAATATTTTCGCGTTACTTACTTTTCTCAAAAACAAACCGGTAGATATTTTTTTTAGTGTGCATAGATGTTCATAATAATAATATCTATTGCGCTCGACCTTTAATTTGAAGATACACCGATTAAAACTTGAGTAAATAACAAACAACTCAATTGTTACTTGGTCGGTATCAGGTTCTACTCCGGCCTACCGTTAACAAAAAAGATATGTTACACTTACTTCAATTCATTCCTCTGGTACATTATATTTTTTAAAAATCTTATTACCAGTACCAATAATCATAGTACCTTAATTTCTAATGAATCTGATATGAAATAAAATTTTTGTATTATTAATGTGTTATAGTAAAATTGTGTTATTCTAATATAGTTGATCGATTAATGTTAATTGTTAAGAACATTTTTGAAATAATATTTGTGCAAATAAAAAATATAATTATAAATCGACAATTGAATTCTTTTTTTTTTTATTATTAAAAATGATAATGGCACAATTCCATGAACACTTACAAATTTGAAATTTCTAATTAGAATGAAAATGGCATAAGTCACAAATGATGAAATGTTTTTTATTATAATAAAAAAAAATCGAAACGAAGGTTTCATGTTTGAGTGAATTATAAGAAAAAACGTTATAATCTGCCAATTTAATGCACTAAAATTAAAAAAAAATTTTTCCTGACTTTTTTTTGACATAACTTTCATCCAAAATCTCGAAATTAGAATGTGACTTATGCCACTTCCATTCTAATCCACACAGATAATAAGTAATTCATTTTAGATTTATAATCAATAATATTCATACAAACAGTAAGATTTTCTTTGTCTGCTCTTGTAAACAATAAACTGCAACTATTATCTTTAACAAACTGTTTTGTAATAGAAATTTCTTTTTGAATTTTTTTATCAATCAAAGATAAATGTTTTTTATTTTTTAAATTATAATTAATATTATTAATGATTGAACTTCTTATATTATTCTTAACTAAAGCATCTATGTTATATAAATTTTCCAAATCACTTTCAACATTCTTAACAATGTTTATGACGTCATGTTTTTCAATATTAGATTTTACATTAAAGTTTGCACCTAAGGAAGCAATATTAATAACCTCTGGAGGTAAAGTTACACCAGAAATATTTTTAATCCATTCTTTCCGTCCAATAGTACTGTCAGTATTGAACTTTTTATTAATGTATTTTTTATTATATAAATAATTGAATTTGTTTTCTAATTTAGTTGAATTTATATAAATATATAGATAAACTTTTAAGCTTAGACATTTCAAAGAAATTATCCATCACTATTTTGTTAATATTCAAATAGCTAATCTTATATTTCAAAGCATTCAAATGTTTTTGTAAATAAGCTATATAGTCCAGGCGGGATCTGTGTTGGTTTGTATGTTTCGTATATAGTCGCTAATTTTTGCTTGAATGTCTCCGAAATTATGTTAGATATGATATTTTTGATATGCGTCAGATAAAAAGTTGTGCTAAATTCGCTATTAAACAAATGGTAGAAAAATTTCAAAAAATACGATTTTTTTCATCCTTTTTTTTATTTATAACTCATTAAATATAGATTTATTGTTTCTGCGTCTACAGATTTATCTACATTTAATTTGATAGATTTCTCTGAATCGCTTGATAAATCCATTTTATTTTCTAACTCTTGTTGTTTATTGAATAACAATGTTAATTCGTATGACACAACTCTCATCCATTCGCTATGTTTTGCGTTTACTTTAACAGTTTGATGTAAATTTTCCATTTCTTGCATTAGAACGTTTGATCTTATTTTTTCCGCCAGGTTTGAATTTAATTTTTGTTCGCAATTATAATTTAAATTTGTTGACGAAATTGAAATCTAAAATGTCTCTCGTCTCTAATGACTTTCCTAATAGAAATACTTCTTATAGAAATTTTGCATTTAATTTGATAAATATATAATATTAAAAAAGAAACATTCAAACTTTAATCTCGTTTTCATTTTATTCGTTTTATTTTAATAAATTAATTTTTTACTATGTCATTAATTTAATTTATTTTCTTTTACTATTTTTATTTTTTTTAGAGTATATATTATTTTATTATAATGTTTGTTTCTCAAATACGTTGAGAACTTATGCTAAAGAATTTCTTATGCCTATTTGTCAGCTATCGACTTTTTGACTTTAAATAGGATGTTTTGTACTCTATCTTAAATATTCGCGATTTAGATTTGAATTTTGTACGGCTATAACAAAAGATTGTATAAGAATTTCATTGTGTACATTATAACACCTAATCTTCTTGTTTTTCCGTGCAACCTTTGTCTTTTGTCTTTCCCATTTACTAATAACTTAATAAAGGTTTTTACAACAAATAGAATTTTGTGATCTACCATTTATTTTGCTTTTCTTTAGAACAAAAGAAATTCTTTTTACAGAATTTTTATTAGTACTTTTGGTATTTAATATACCATTTTTTATGCATTTTCATGCTCTCTTTTTTTTAAATTTTCTAAATTTTATTATTTTTTATAATTTTGTTTTTCATTTTATTTTTGTTTAAAAATTTTATATTTTCAAATTTTTCATTTCTAATGTAAATGAGCTCTATATTTTATTTTTCAAACTGATTCGGTAATATTATTTTTGACACTCCGTGCGAGAAGCTCGATTTCACGCACGCTGTACAAAGTGACACGTGCGAAAATGAAGCTTCTCACACGTCGTGTCAAAAAATAGTGTTCGATACTCGTGCGAGAAAGTGATTTCTTACTCGTGTGACCTTTTCACCCTCGCATCGCTCGGGCGCAAACCGCCACACGAGTAAAAAATCACTTTATCGCACTAGTACCGAAATATACTATTATTTTTATGAACACTCTGTTAAAATAATTTAGAATCATTTTTGTAGATTATTTTTTTTTTGAATCAATTTCAATTTTATTTCAATATGATATAAATTATCCATTTATTACGGGTTTTTATGCGTTGGGCGTCAATGTAACGTTCCCCTTCTCTTAATACCCTAAATTTATTCAAAATTTAATTATTTTATGTTTAAAATATTTATTTTATAATAGAGCGCGATCCTTTGTGTCTGTAGAGTCGTTGTTAGCTAGGTCGCCTTGCCTAGCTAACGCGGATACTTTATATTTCTTCTATTAGTTTTTGTGTTTAAAAGTCGTTTAAAGCTAACGCGCCTTGGCTAGCTATAGTAGACTTTTAATATATAATGCGTTAGTAATTATAGGGTATTATGTGAAGAGCCCGTTGTTATTAAGAACCAAATGCCTTAACATTCGGGGCTTGACACTGGATTAGAAGGATAGGAATGTTCTTTACTTGGCTAGACTCTTTATTAAATATATAATACAAAAATGTACAACTAAGCACGCTAACACGTGCAAAGTCTTCCTTGCATAAGACAATGCTATGGCCCAGTGCCCGTTGTTGTCTTAAGCAAGATCTGACTGCTCGCTGGAAAAGCCGATCCAACAGTGACGAGTCTCACAAGCTCCTTGCACTGCTTGCTTTAACTCTCTTTGGTTTCTCTCCCACTCTTCTACTTTGGTGGAAAAGAGGAAGAAACGCCGTATACTTACAGCGGTACTTACACATGCAAGAGCATGTGTATGTACATGCGTGCTTGCATATGTAACCACTTTGGTCTTTTTTTATGTTTACGCGCACATCTGTAAACAAAGACAAACATTCATAACACATTTATACTTATATTCATCTTGCACATTTCACTCAACGTACGGGTGATTGAACTCCGTACGCATCATATGTCAAGTCTTCTACCTTGAGACTGCGATAGCAAACAATAACGTTATACATTCGCGAGAATGCGACACACAAGAATGCGACACACAAGAGGCAATCGAACTCTAAACTGCATCACATGCAAAATTCAATCAATAATATCATACATACGAAAGAATGCAACTGTCTTTTACCCATAGTATAAAAACCCAAGAGTCTTTAGCACGCAAGCTTAATTTCATATTTACCGTCTAAGGCTACGCTTCGCCTAAAATTATTGTACTAAAGGTTAAGAAGGAGGAATAAAGACAAGTTCAATTCAACATATATATATATATATATATATATATATATATATATAAATAAATATTCTTTTATTCTTGGATACCTATCCTAAAGAACCAACGTCCTAAATTACAAAAATAAGTTATAATTATAATTAAAAATTTATAAAATTAATAAATCAAGTTTAATTAAATAAAGTTTAATAAATTAAACTTTACAAATTGATAAATACAGTTCTAACGGTTAACATAAATTGGTGGCAGCGGTGGGATAGTGAAGCCAAGTGATAAAAGTGATTAAATAAAACTCCGATTTCTTAAAATATTTCCTCTTAGGAGAAGTTCTCCTCAACGGAGGAGTTTAAAAATTAAAGGGAGTCAAGTTATAAAAGACAATTAAACAAATCTCTGATATCTCAGGATATCTTCTCTCAGGAGGAAACAGAGAGTTTTAAAAATCAAGTAAACTTATCTTTAATCTGGTGACAATAGCCCACACTCTCAGGAGTTGACTACCAGTAGTTGAAGGGTTCATCAAGCTACGTCTGCATCCCCAGGGATAAAGAGAGGATCATCTATACAATAAAAGAGGACTTCTGCACCGCCAGCGGTTAAAGAGACGCAGCCAACCAGATCTCCAAAAACATCATCTCTTAAAAACCTTTAAGTAAGTCGTACAATAATTTTAAGCACACAGCGGGACAAGCCAAAAAATAAAGGCGTGTCTAACTTTCTGTAACATTCATTTTATTTATAAGTTATTTATAAGACATACAACGTCTCAAGCCGGAGCACACACGCTTGAGAGGTTGACACATAGGAAAATCACCCGCGTATGTATTGTGATTATCGTGAAGACGATAACGATAGTGTAAGATCGGAAAATACCCCACGATCACCTACTTCCCTTTCTGACGTTTCTAACAATTTCTACGACACTACAGACGGTCTTTATAAATTAAAAATAAATTTAAAACCCAGTAAGATGGACAGTTTACTAAAGAAATTTAAATCCAATGAAGACATAACACAATGCGATCAAGACGAACGAAATGTAGTGCAAGAATTGCAACGTCAAAAAGAAAAGGCTGACGCATTAGAAAAGCAATTAATATTATTGACAGAACAATTACAAATTTTAAATACTCAGATGACAGAAAATAAAAATCCACCACCAATCCCAAGTATACCACCTGCAGTTAGAGACAACAACCCTAGATTAAATGTTCTCCCGGGATTAACGAGAGAACATCATTTATTAATACGTGAACTTTTAACAGAGATAAGGGAATATGATGGATCAACAGATGTTAGCGCATTTATTGATCAAATCATTCGCGCCTCCCGACAACTTAGCTCTGAGCAGGAAATATCAGCGCTTATACGGAAGGTAATAGCAGTTAAGCTAAAGGGAAAGGCACAAGAAGTAGTTGAAAGAAATCAAGTGACTACGGCAGTACAACTCAAAGAATGTTTAAACACACACTTTGGAAAACTAGAACTTGAATACGATCAATTAGCTTAAATGCGTAACTCTATGAGACAGAGAACAAATAAAAAGGTGGCGGACTATATACAAAGATATAATAACATAAATCGTCGAATACAGATTTCAATAGTGATTTAAACAACGATTTTAGAGATATGCACCGGAATTATGAAAATAAAAACGCGATTTCGAAATTTATAAGAGGATTGTATACAGAAGGCTTACGTTTAGCCGTACAACAAAATCGACCACACACTTTACCGATAGCGTATCAACAAGCTTTATACGAAGAAAAACTTCGAAAAGAAGATGAAGAACTTCGAAATAGAAATTATAATAAACATGAGGAGAGATCCAGAAGAGATAGATATGAAAAACATTCAAGAGATAGGAGTCATTCTAGATATGATTCAAGAAATCGTGAGAAACATTCAACATCGAATAAAAATTACACACGTGGTAGAAGCTTTTCACGAGATCGACAAGAAAATTATCAATCAGATAAAAAGGAGGATAAACCTACATGCTCCCACTGTAATAAATACGGTCATGACAAAGAGCATTGTTTTAAACATCAAAATGCACAAAGAGTAAATTTTCGCCTGAATGCCTCAAAAAGCAAAACTTATTTAGAGGATCCGGCACCATGGTCGAAGACCCCACCCGATCGTCAGAATTATTGGGAAAACCAGGATTACCAGACGCAATCTTTCCAACAGATGGAAAGCACTGGCATCTCTGGATGCGACCCTCAGGAACAGGAGGAAAATTATTCAAATTCTTAGTGGACACAGGAGCAGGCATATAATTCATTAAAGACAAAGTGTTGGATCTTAATACCTGCAATCCCATAAGACAAAAACCAGAAGAGAGACAAACAATACAGATAGTTAACGGAAATCACACAATGCTTGGCAAATGTAAATTGAATGTTTTTGGAAAGGACTTTATATATCATGTCGCAAGCAATAAAATACCTCTCGATGCCGATGGGTTATTGGGCCGAGGATGGCTACAACATTATAAAGCATTAATTGATACAGAAAAACAAAATATAAAAATTTTTGATGCACAAGACAACCCTTTACAATTCACATTCAATGAAAAACCTGTTTATGTAAATCAAGGAATCAATCTTATAAAAATAGATATAGATATACCAGATGGAGAGTACATAATAACCGATTCGAAAAATATAATAACACCAGCAATATATACAGTACAAAATAAAAGTACAACACTCAACATCGTTAATGAGTCAGTAAAGGAAATAAAAATAGATACTGAAATAGAGATAGAAGAATTTCAAGAACAAAAACAAAATGTTTATGAAACAATTTTCTTACAGAAACAAGTATATAATAAACAAATATTATTTGATCGTCTTATAACTGCAGGCTTAAAGTTGCAGCCTAATAAATGTGAATATGTAAAACGAGAATTAGAATATTTAGGACATCTCATCACAGAAAGAGGAGTATATCCTAATCCAAACAAATTAGAATGTATAAGAAATTATAAACAACCTTCCAATCAAAAGGAAATCAGACAATTTCTAGGATTATGCGGATACTATAGGAAATTTATTAAAAATTACGGTAAAATCACAGCACCTCTTAATAAACTAATGAGTAAAAATGTCACGTTTAAATTCGACGATAAATGTAAAAATGCTTTTGAAATATTAAAGCAAAAATTAACATCATCACCGATATTAAAATACCCTAATTTAGAAGAGATGTTCATACTGACAACAGATGCGAGTAATGAAGGACTTGGTACAATTCTTAGTCAAGGTGATTACAAGAAAGAAAAAGATTTACCTTGCGCCTACGCTTCAAGAACACTCAATCAAGCTGAAAAGAATTATACTTTAGACATTTTTTATATGGGAAACCTTTCATTTTAATAACAGATCATGCACCATTAGCAGGTCTCATCAAATCAAAACCACCAGAAATCGGATCTAGAATTTTTAAACTTTTATTAAAAATTACAGATTTTCAACCTATAGTAGAATATAAAAAGGGTACATTAAATACTAATGCTGATGCTTTTAGCCGAGCATTTGTAGCAAAAAGAGAAAATCCACGAATAAAGTACGTTAATGCTATAGAAGGTGACATAATATGCAACAATACTGATAATTAGGACATAAAACAAGTTTTAAAGGAAATATTGTCTAAATACACAGAGGGACAAATATTGAAGCTCAGAGGTTTTAACAGAAAAAAATTCTTCGATGCTACAGATCATTTGAAGGCCATAGCAGCCAAAAGCGGTATAAAAGAAATTACACTTGTATATTTTCGGACAGAGAAGGAACCTAAATATAGAAAGATCGAAATAAAACAAGCATGTAAAGGAGACATTATACTAACTCCAAATGAAGAATTAATACGATCACCAATAAATTATTCACGTAGCCATTACCCTAATTATAAAGAAGAAATTATAGAATTAGGAAATTTTGACGACGCTGCGGCTTAAGATTTATCATCAAAACTTGCTCGTCTTCCAAGAAGAATAAGAATTAAGAGTCTAGCACAGACTCGTGTGGATTGTGAAAAGACTAGAAAAACATTAATAGCAAGAGCCCATAGCGAAGCTCATTGTGCTTATGATAAAACTATGTTTCAACTTCGTAAATATTGTTGGGAAACAAAAGCAGAAGAGGTTAAAAATTGGATCGATACTTGCGAATACTGTGCAGAAAGAAATTTCAATAGTAGATTCAAAGCTCCAGGTACTATTATTAACGCGCCAAAAGAAATCAACGAATTATGGTATATAGATCATGCCGAAGAAAAAGGAATAAAATTACTTTTTATTATAGAAGCGCTTTCAAGATATGCTAAAGTTTATCAATTGAAAAATCTAGATCAAACTACGCAATCTATGGAAGATTTAATGAGTGAATGGGGAACACCAAAGAAAATAATCAGTGACAATGCAGCTACGTTTACATCAAGGGCGTTTCAAAATTTATTAGAAAAACATAAAATAGAATATATACCAACAACTCCATTACATCCGCAATCGAATGGTATAGTAGAAAGACTTAAAGGAACTTTGAAGAAAAGAATAATTGGAGCAGTTTCAAACAATAAAAGCTTTTACCCAATTATTACTGCTTATAATAGAACAATACATCCTACAACAAAATATATACCTTATGAATTATTCTTTGGACGAATCCTACCTAAAGAAAATTTTAACTCTGACAAGTTAAATTCATTAAATAAGCGATTGGAAGAAAATACAAAGAAAGCAAAAGAAGCAAGAGAAAATATACAAAGACAAAAGGAAATTAATAAAAACACAGTAGATAATGGAGAAACTTCAAGAATCAACCCACAACCAGGGGATAGGGTAAATTTTAGAACATCACGTGGATTTATAGGGCCAGCAACAATTCTCACGGTCAATAATGAAAGTCATACAGTTCAGCTTTTATTTAAAACAAAAATTCTCAGACGACATTTTAATGAGATCACGCTTATCTCGAATCCCTTCTTTGTTACAAATGAAGGCGATAATGATAATATTAACAGTCATTCTAATTGACATGTTTCATCACTGCAAAGCAGATATAGAAATTACACCAGCTAATATACCAGTACTACAGAAAAAAAACGGAACTGCTTATGTGTTCGAAGATACTTGGACTATTGTTAATTATATAAATCTTACAGCCCTTATACAAAATAAAATAGACATGCAAAATCAATTAACAAAAATCAAAGAAGTATGTAATAATGTTCACTGTACTGCAAAAGATTTCATAATGCACCAAGAAAAACGACTAAATGAACTATTCGCAAGATTATCTTTATTTTTACACTCAGAAGGCAACAGAAAGAAGAGAGGATTATTCAACTTTGTAGGAACAGCGAGTAAATTTTTATTTGGTACCTTAAATTCTGATGATGCCGACTCTATAAATCAAGAGATAGACAAACTATACAAACATACAGAAGATTCGTTAATAGCAATTAAAAATCAAACATTGTTTATGAAAGAGACCTTCGATTCATTTACAAAGGAGTTCTATATATTTAAAGAAAACGAAGATAAATTAATAAACTGGAGTCTTGGAATATCAGTAATGCTCAACAATCATCAAGGCAACTTGTATTACTTAGTTTGCAAGAAATTGATGTATCGCTAGAAGAATATGAAGCTTATATAACGGATTTATTCAATTCTATAAATATAACAAGAAACGGAATATTATCACCTCCATTATTAAAACCTGAAATTCTAATAAATGGTCTACAAAGCTTATATAAAAAACAGCAATACGATGACATGTTAATAGCACCAACAATAAAAAATTATTTCTCAATATTACAAGTTATGACATTCACATCCTACATTAAAACAGACGGACTCGTAATAGTTACTAAATATCCCATTATCCACAATGACCCGTACAAAATCCTCAAGTTTGAACCTTTACCTATTGAAAGACGTTTTGGAAACACAGCAATATTAGATGTAACTAACCAATATGTATTAACAACGTATGATATATCAAAATATACGACCTTATGAAGTATAAATGATTGTAATCAACTTGGCAATACAAAAATATGTAAACTACAAATTTCACCTAGGCTAATAGACTCATTATCCGCTTGCGATAGAATATTATTAAATGACACAAGCAAATGTAGAGAACATTATTTCTCTTTAACTCATGATTTTGTAAAACGTATATAAAATGATAAATTTTATATTGTACCTATAAAAGAAATGTTATTCAGCGTATTTTGTAAAAATTATAAGAAATACATAACAATATCACAAGCTAGCATTGTAAAGCTTGATGATAAATGTTTTATATCAAACACTGCGTATTATTTACATACGTCACATGACTCTACTACATATACAACCACACTCTTAAACTTAACATTTAGTAAACCATATGAAGACAACTTAAATAAAACCCTTCCTTTATTGGCATTTTCGGAACATGATCTCGGTAGTCTAAGGAGTCATGCTTATAACCTAAAACAAATACAAGACGAAATTGGAAGACAACTTTATAAAGACGAAATCATTCTTTTATTTCAACTGCGATAGACTATCTTCATTATTCGGGATACGTAGCTCTCTCTATGATTGCTGCCTTTATCGGATATAAGTTAAATATACACAAAGTAATAATAATAATCAGTTCTTATCTTTGGGCAAGATTAAATAATTTTTGCTGTTGTCACACTAAATGACTCGAATCTACAGTAACTTACAACCATTGTGCCAACATTACCACCGCTGCAAACGTTTTCTCAATACAACCTACAGTATCCTCTTCTTATACACCCAAAACTCACCTGATTCCTCCATCATATGACAATTTACTATAATTTTTCGGGACGAAAAATTTTAAGGAAGGGCGTGTAAACAAAGACAAACTTTCATAACACATTTATACTTATATTCATCTTGCACATTTCACTCAAGGGTGATTGAACTCCGTACGCATCATATGTCAAGTCTTCTACCTTGAGACTGCGATAGCAAACAATAACGTTATACATTCGCGAGAATGCGACACACAAGAATGCGACGCACAAGAGGAATCGAACTCTAAACTGCATCACATGCAAAATTCAATCAATAATATCATACATACGAAAGAATGCAACTGTCTTTTACCCATAGTATAAAAACCCAAGAGTCTTTAGCTCGCCAGCTTAATTTCATACTTACCGTCTAAGGCTACGCTTCGCCTAAAATTATTGTACTAAAGGTTAAGAAGGAGAAATAAAGATAAGTACAATTCAACACATATATATATATAAATAAATATTCTTTTATTCTTGGATACCTATCCTAAAGAACCAACGTCCTAAATTACAAAAATAAGTTAAAATAATAATTAAAAATTTATAAAATTAATAAATCAAGTTTAATAAATTAAACTTTACAAATTAATAAATACAGTTCTAACGGTTAACACATCTTCGAGTTTCGTGCGGCTTCAGGGCCGTATATACTCGGGTGCTCACGACTTTATTGCAAATAAAATAATGCTTTCAGATGGGTACTGACTTTTTTTACATATAGCAGACTGTTAAAGCTTTTGAATGCACTTTGAAAAATCAAAATCAGTTAATTAGGAGAATCTTGGGAATTTAAAAAAAAATATTGTTAAATTTATGCTTATAAACAAATTTAATATCTTTTTCAATTTTAAATTAAATGAAACCCACAAACTTTTGTTCGAAAATACTCTGAAAGACGCTCATTTAAAAAAAAATGTCAAATTCCGCTCAATAGTTTTTGAGCTATGACCTACCAAAGTAAACTTATGTTTAATATTAAACAACAAACAATAGAAAGTCGATTAAAGCGTCATTAGCTTTATTTGTCCAAGCACTTTTTAGGCAAAAGTTTTCAAAACATGCGCTCTTTGAATCTTGTCGAATACGTTGAATTTAATAATTTCTCTATTGAAGTTGCTAAATTAATATTAAAATTATAACGTCTTGAAATCTAAAAATTATCTTATCATCTCACAAATCATCTTACTAAAGCAAAATCTTTCACAACTGACTATTTTACTATAAATACAGCTGATTTTACATTTCGGGAACAGTATGCATCATAAGCATAAGCTATCAACATGTCAAACTTTCTTGAAATGGAGAGATTAAGAGAGGTGAAACTTCCAAATCAATTGAATTCTAATATTGGCAAAGTGTTAGATCAAGAGAAAAAAAACAGCATTTATGAACAATTCGAAGATTGATGTTACTTTGGATAATACTGATGAGTCTCCGCTTACCGCATTTTTACAACTTATAAAAAGTTCTAGAGGAAAAGATATACTTCTTTTGAATGATATTCTTTTTTATAAGGAAAAAGCTATGAGTAATGGTAACATTTACTGGAAATGTCAACTTTACCATTCGAAACAGTGTTCAAGTCGTGTGATAACCAAGGATATGAAACTTGCAAATTGTACAGCGCATAATCATACTGCAACACCTATCAAGAAAAAGAAAGAAACAAGGACTATGATTTCAAAACAGTCAATAATGTTTTCAACATGAGTGATACAAATGATAAACTTCTGAAGAGTGATAATGCTGATTCAATCGATGGTAGAAAGTATTCTGAATCGAGATTACTTGGAGATGATTATTCTAGCTCTGATGATGAAATGATAAAATATCAACAGAAAAGAAAATGTAATACATTCAGAAACTGTAAAAGAAAATCTCATAGCAAAATTTCATCAATATCAAGATGGAAAAAAGCAAAAACAAGTCCTAATAATATTGATAGTGATACATTATCAGGTTATTCTAATAGTAATGAATCATTCTCTACAGTGAAGTATGGATAGATATTGATTTATTTTGTAAAAAGAGTACAAAAAGGCGCAATATACATGAAATAATAATAAGTAATAATAATGAGTAATAATTCTATATAAAGTATTGCACATAATTAGATAAAATATCACAGACAATTATTAAAATTAATATATAATACTGTATCAGTAAGTCACCATATAAAAGTGATATTCTAAATACACGCAGAAAACATAAATTACAATGAAAAATAGTCTTAAATATCTATCAGTCATAGAATTAAAATACATAATTTCAAGGAGGAATCACTGTCATGACGTCAATAAAAATAAAATTGGACAATACTATAAAAATAAAATTGGACAATACAATTACAAAGTAATAGTAATTAATTAAAAAATAAAATAATAATAACATTTAAAGAATAAAAACTTTATACCAAAGATGTCATGACTTCTAATAAAAACAGAAACACTCATTCTTTCCACATACATTCATCCATCATTCACGCTAATAAATACATTTACACCTTTAATCTATATATAGGACAAAACAAAATAAATTAACATAAAAATTGAAATACTTGAAATTAATTTCATTCGAGGTCAAGTAAGTACCTCCTCAAAGCCGACTTCAACCTGCCGCCCTTGAACTTGAAAGGAATTTCTTCCAATCTCAGTACGCATAAAGGGCACCGCGAAGTCTTTAATCTCTCCCGTAGTAGCTACCCTAGGTACGTAATGAGAGCGCAGTGGCGTAATGGATAGAGCTCTTGCCTTCAACGCGGAGGGCATGGGTTCGAATCCTGGCCAGGTACCTCTAACTTTTTTTTCGAAAGAAAATAAGTGTATGTGCCATTTATATCGCGACTCTTTAAAAAATCCGACCTCATTGGGTATCGGTTGATTGTTGGTTACAAAAGTGGCTGACCATCCATCGGTAGTAAGTTTTCGGTATGGTGAGTCTGACAGTCCTAGCCTGATGTAATGTGTTAAACAGATGCCGGGCGGGGGACTCCCTCGACTTCACCATATGAAAAAGGTTAATCATATAGAGGACAATATCCTTTATATATTAATCTTTTTCTCTAAAAAAAAAAAAAAAAAAAAAAAAAAAAAAAAAAATACTCGGGAGTATTCATGCGCACGATTTTGTACATAAGTACAGTCATAAAATACTGTCTCCTTGAATCAGTACGCAGCCAACCAAGCGCAGCTCTATGAGGAGAGATATGACCGCCCAATCCTACGCCTAATACATATCTCACACATGAATTTTGTAGTCTTTGTAATTGTCTTCTCAACCGCTGCGAAGCATCAAGCAGAACTACTAAGCAGTAGTCGAGGTGCGGAAACAGCAAGGCGGCTGCGAGTTGTTTACGCAGGGCCTCAGTGGTGTACCGACGAAAGAACCGTAAACTATACATTATCCTATTAAATTTTTTAGTCACCATATTAATGTGCGGCTCCCAAGACAACTTAGCGTCAAGCACAACACCAAGGCTCGTAACGGTATCAGAGAAAGATATGCCGACACCTCCCTCAAGCTCAATCGTTCTTGGCTCACCAGCATAAAAGTCATTAATAAAACGACTACTGCCAAAAACGATCGCCTTAGTTTTGCTTGCATTTAATGTGAGAGAAGCATCTACAGCCCATCCCGACACCGCCCTGGCCGCCCTCTGCATAATACGAATACCTTCATTCAGATGTTCATAAGGGACCTGAGTATAGATTTGGAGGTCATCAGCATATAATGTGCGCTCGACGAAACAGGGGTCGAGCATGTCATGTATGTTATTAATGTAAAGGCAAAACAACAGAAACTCCAGCACTGAACCCTGTGGAACTCCTAGATTGGTTGTTAGCCAATCCGAATCTTCTTTCAAATGTATAGAAACAATTTGTTTCCTACCTGATAAATAGGAGCTGATCCACTCGAGTGCAGCCCTGGAAAACCCCATCGATCTAAGCCTCGCAAGCAATTTGGAAGGGGAGATCGTGTCGAATGCCTTACTAAAGTCAAATAAAAGTAGTATCGTGGCAAGTTTCTTGTCAAGACCTGATCTTATGTCGTCTGTAAGTTTAAGTATGTTAGTCTGCATAGAATGATGCTTTCTGAAGCTAGTCTGCAAAGAGTCAAGTATTTTGTGTGTCATAATATACTCCTGCAGTTGGTCATGGGCAATCTTCTCGAGAACCTTTGAAAGAAAACATAATATTGCTATGGGCCTAAGATCTTTAGGCATTTTAGGTGCAGGGCACTTCTTTAAAGGCACAATGCGTGCACGCTTCCAAAGGCAAGGGAAGACCCCCCGTGCAAAAGAGGAATTGAACAGAGTCACATAATGCTCTCCAATAACCGTTAGTTACAGACGCCCCTGCAAAATGTGCATTAAGTCCCCTTGAGGTCCGGACAGGAGTCCCAGGTCTTTTCAACTCTTTCCAGACATTACCTCTAGCAAGAGCATCGAACAGTCTATTATGATAATAATTTGTTTTAGCTTGTTCCGTCTCTTTGTCTATTGTTTTACGCAGCTGCGAAAATTCGGAGAGATATCGCTCCTCCTTCGTCCGTTTAAATCTACGATACGTGGCACCTCTCTTATGCCGCATCGGCGGCAACTCTTCATCAATCGAAGGAAATTTATCATTACCAATTTTAAGAGCAGGTCGTATATCTCTGTCCTTTTCTAATCAAAGAACTTATTTTTTTGTTAAAACTAATAATTGTAACAAAAAATAAGTAGATAGCCCCATTTCGTGTAATAAAAAGCAAGATTTTCTTTGATGAGGAAAAATTATTTTTATTGATTCGTTTTGAAAACCTTGAAAAACTTAAAAAATAGAGGTTAGGGTGGACAATTCAGTTTTTCAAGGTTTTCTTAAAAACAAAGCGATAAAAATAATTTTTCCTCATAAAAGATAATCTTGCTTTTTATTATACGAGATGGGGCTTTCTTCTTATTTTTGCTACAATTATTAATTTTTGTGAAAAAATCAATTCTTTGATTAGAAAAGGACAGATATACTCGACCTCCTCTTAAGTGTTTTTAGTGGCGCTAGATTTTGTATTGCCGCCGTAAGATTGTCACAGAGGCAGCCATGTACAGATTCTGGGTCAACTGTACCAACTGTGAATGGCGTCCAATCACACCGGCCAAACTCTGTACCAATAAGTTTGGACAGATATCTTTATAATTCCTATACGTAATTATTTTATTATCTGTCTTGATATGATTACATAAAATTCATACATCAATTAAGTTGTGCCGACTGTGAAAATTCGCCGGTAAGTTGCGTGCGTGAAGTACTGTGTCATTATCGTCAACAAGAATCAGGTCCATCCACGTGTGAGACGTTGGAGTGTGGTGCGTGGCACAGTGCTGAACCAACTGTAACGAAAGCTCAGCCGACAATTTATTAATAAATTTGGCATCATTGCTCTCACGCAGGAGATCGGCATTCAGATCTCCCATTATAATTTTATGAGAGTATTCAGAAGCAAAATTTCTTAAGTTATCCAAAAAATTGGTAGTTTTAAAAAAGGAAATTGCAGGAGGTCAATAAATAACAGAAATCAACACGGCTTCGGAGCTGCCCAATTGCACGGAACAAAAAATATACTCAGGTACCTCCGGTTTACCTTCACTATGATTAATTTCAGTTTACGAAGTAGCCAAAATAGTGCACTTTAAATTGTCTTTAACATACAAAGCAACTCCTACACCACGCAAGTTTCTGTCCTGTCTGAATACTTTATACCCTTTGACCCGAATGACGTCATCCGAAACAGACGGACCCAGCCAGGTCTCAGCTACTCCAAATATGTCGCAAGAAGGACCATCACTTAGAAACTCACGTACCTGCCCAATGTGAGCCCTCAACGAAGTCACATTCAGAAAGCACGCTCGCGGTTCACCTCTCCTCCCTATACGACTCTCAGAGGAGGGCCGGTGCAGTTATTGGAGAGAGGCCACACTCGACGTTACTCCATTATTTGTACTTAATAATTGATTTGTCGACATATTTCGTTGATGTTCAGAGGCTTCATTATTATCACATATATTATCATTGCACTAAATGTACTATCGAGTTTCAGAATTTACATTAATTACATGTACACCGTCTTTTAATTTCTTATTTTCTGTCAATAAATTATCTAAATCATTTTCATTAAAAAAATTGTGAGCTCTCTCCCACTCTCTCCCTTCTCACTAAAGCTTGCATTATATTGCTAATTATTTTAGTTTCGTGAGACAATTTTTGGACATAATCTAATATCTGATTTAATAAACCCGGAATTTCTAAAAAGAGTTTCAAACTTTTTCGAAGTGGAATATGTACACCATGCACGATTGTTGGTACTAATACCATTTCATTTTCATCTATTGTATGAGTATAAGTGTTACCGATAACGAACTTCTTGAATTTGATATAACCTTTTATTTTTAATAGTTCGAATCCTTAAAACTCCGTATTAACAGGTTCAAAAACTGTTTTGTATTTATTTATGCAAATTTCTACTTCTTTTGATATAGAATTTTTCATTTTATGTTTTTTAATAAATCTAATAAATCTTTCTCTATAGATGATAAATAAACATTCCGAATGAAATCATCAATATAATCAATGACTATTTGAACAATTTTTCTAGGCAAAACTGGGTCGCTATATAGTGCCAAAATAAATGAAACAATGTGATTTAATATCAAAAGAGGATCCATGATCTAATATTAAACTTAAATTATATTAATAATAAAATTTTTTACAACATATATACGCAGATGCTTTACAAAGGATGAATACAATGTATATGGGTGATTCTATTCTAACGGGTAATCACATGTAATCGTTCAATAAACTATCAATACAAGGTTCAAATATTATTAACCACAAATTTTTCATATACTTTCAGGTTGTAACTTTATGATCCGTTGACTTTTTAATCGCTAATTTCAATGTAGCTTTTGTAGAGACCCTTAGGAAGTATAAAAAGTAATCTCCCCTGTCTGTAATCATATATATAATTTTTTTTAAACGTTGTAGAGATACAGGATAGATGAATTAATACTTCTGAAAGATCAAAAAATATTTTTTTCCATCCGTACATATATTTCAGCAGAATAGTTGAAAAAAAAATATTTTATTTGACCCTCTGTTATTATAAAAAAAATGTAAATTTTTTCATAGATAAAAAGCAATAATAATAAAAAATGTTATATTTAAATCTTATCAAAATATAAGCTTTTCCTATCACATGGAAATATTGTTATTATATGTTTATTTCGCTAAAAAATTGCTTTGTTGATCATAGAATACATTTTTGATTACGTGTAAACATCATTTCACTTATGAAAGCTAAGTTACCTTTTCTACGATAATTCCCCTGGCTCTAAACATTTAACTGTCACAGATGATATAAGTGCATATTCAAATACGTAATAGAAGTTTAAAAAAGTAGTAATGTACAACTAAAAAAGTTTGTATAGCAGTGAATGTTAGAGACCATTTACTCGGTTAAAATTTCATTCAAATCATCAGGTAATCTCCCCTGGCATATAATTCCTCTGCCTTTTTTGAGATGCACTCACAAAATTCTAATCAAATAATAAAGTCAACAATTTTATTCATGAATTTCATACCATGAAGTGTTAAATTATTTGTACACTTGAAATTTAATACATATTATACTGCTTATAATTTTTATATATGCCGAAAATGCGAATTTCAGTCTCTTTACTCAATTATTTCTTTATGTTATCTAATAGCGTTATAAAATTAGATGCATATAATTTGAAAAACTTCATTGAAGATAATCCAACTTAAAAAAACCTCAGAATTATCCTGATATTACCAGTTTAAAACAGATTCAGCCACAATTTGTAAACTCCATGGGTGTCTCCTAGTATATTTTAAATAATAAATCATGTTTTCTTTTAGTGTATCCCGTAAAATCTCTATACTTAATATTGAAAGTTTAATTCTATTTACTAAAATGAGTAACATATCATAGGTAGTGTGCATAATTTTTTTCGAATATGATGCTAAATAATACTAAAAACGTGTCTTGTAATTTATTATGACTCGAATATATAAGAAAATAAATTGGTCTTCGGAATAGTTCTAATCGTTGGAATGTTCCGTGACTGCTTAAATATTTAGTAAACACATCAAATATCAACAACCTTCTGCGTGGAAAGTCAAACTTCACGTTGACTACTCAGTAGCAACGTTTATTTCGAGCAGTGAGGTACGTCTGTTTTTGTCTGTAAACACCGTGTGTGATATCATAATTTATAAAGTATAAATACAAAACTTTGTATGGGCTTGAAAATTCTATTTATTGGTCTACTTATTCGTAGGTAAATTTATTTTTTTCTGTCATGTATTATTTCCTGAAAATATTCAAAAATTTCAATTTGTAAACTCCGTGGATTTATAATCTCCGTGGCTTATATAATAAATCATTTAAATAATATCAAATATTAAAATTAAGTAAAATTTATTTATAGACAATGGGACCTACTACTCGTCAGCAATCTAAAAGTAACAACAAAAATGGAAAGACTGCAGTTCAAAATGTTAAAAAAAATACTCAGCTATCTGGAAAAAAAGTTTCAAATCAAAAAAATAGAAGCGCAGAACGAGAAGTTAAGTTACACAAGAAGAGAGAAGCAGAAAGATTGCGTAGGTTGAAAATTAGGAAAAATCCGGAATTGCATGAACAGTATAAAAAAGTGAGCGAGAAAGATGGAAAAAAAGAGTATTAGAAGGAAAAATTAGAACAGTAGCTGATATGACTGATAGAGAAAATCGGGTCAGAAGAAAAAAGATTTTGAATTCAGTGAGAGTGTACAGACAAAAAATGTAAATGGCGAAGCAAAAAAAGTGTAGTGAAGTAGAAGCCCAAAGTAAAAATGATAGCTGTAAAAATTCAGAATCGATCAGTTTAAGAGCTGTAGCCAATATTAAAAGTGGAAAACGTCATGTATACCGTGATAGAGCGAAGTGTTGCAGAAAAAACAAAAATTTACAGGATGAAAATATTAAATTGAAAAGACGTATTAAATGTCTTGAACAAAGAGCATACCGAAAAAAAATTAAGTTGAATACTTCATTATCTCCAAAATCAAAATTTCAAAAAATTGTTAAAGGTAAGAATCTTGGTGAAGATAATGAAAATAAGCTTTTGTATGGAAAAATTTTGATTGAACAAATAAAAACTATAAATGAAAAATATAAAGATCGCGCAACTAAACTTTTATTAAAACGTATATTAACTGGTTCTATCATAAAAAAATATAAAATGTTGAAATATTCTCGTGAGAATTTCGGAGCTTTGAGAAGTAAAACATTTGAAGGCACTACTTTACTTCAAAATAAAATAGTTAAAAAAAGCCAATCAATAATATTCTTAGAAAGAAAAGTTCAGGAATTTTTTGAAAATAACAGTCGCATGTGTCCCGGAAAAAGAGATACAATCACCCGTAATAAAATAAAGAAACAAAAAATGTATCTTAAGAGGCGGTCGGAACCAAATCGGTGACTTGCGGTATATATCAAGTCAGCATTTTTCGCTTTACGATAATATTTTGTATATTTTGATGGCTTAAACTAATTCAAATTATTCTTTATATACATGACTAGAGGAAATGACTATATTTTTACCATATAAATAAGTAAATAAATTATTATAAGCATTTATTACAAATATCAAACTGGCTTGACATATACCGCATGCAAAAAACTGTCGTGTCGATTGTTAGGTGGCATTTTTCGCTTTATAACAATATTTTGTATATTTTTCTGGCTTTAACTATTTTAAATTATTCTTTATATACATGACTAGAGGAAATGACTATATTTTTACCATATTAATGAATGAATAAATTATTATAAGCATTTATTACAAGCATCGAAGTAAATCACCGATTTGGTTCCGACCGCCTCTTAATGATAATATTGACGAACTGTATAAAAAATTCAAAATTTCACATTCATCTTTCAAAATTAGTTACACCAAATTTTGTAAATTACGACCCTTTTGGACAGTTAAAGCTCAAGTTCCCGGGAGAGATACTTGCTTATGTATTAAGCACGAGAATATGGTACAAATCGTAAATTCTCTACACCGAAAAAATATCATACAAGAAAGTACTCCTTCCAAGTTAATTGCTTCTTTAACTTGTGATCGATGGACTGAAAACTGCCTACAACGAATATGTCAATTGTGTTCTAATAAAAGTTTAAATTTCAATCTTGACAAGGAAAAAACATCAATTGATTATTATGCGTGGCAAAACATAAAAGAAACTCGAATTTCTGTGAAAACTAAAAAAAATATTGAAGTACAAAGAACAATAAAGCAATAACTAACTACTACTGTAAGAGAATTAAAAAATCATTTAATGACAGAACTTCCGCAATTCATGGACCACGTTTACCGCGTACAACATCAGCAGAAAATAATACAAGATCTAAGACAATCTCTGAATCAAACTGATTTATTTCTTCACATAGATTTTAGTCAAAATTACGAATGCAAGTATGCTGTAGAACCTCAGTCAGTTCACTTTGGCGCATCTAGAGAATCGGTGTCACTTCATACTGGAATGTGGTATACCAAAGAAAAACAACAGGCTTTTTGTACATTATTAACTGACTTGAGGCATGATCCGTCTGCAATTATTGCTCATCTTAACCCAGTTTTCATTAGATGCTTCAAAGAAATTCAAGGTATTAATACTGTACATATTTTAAGTGATGGACCGACCAGTCAATATAGATCGAAAAAAATGTTTGCGCTCTTCGTTAATTATATATTCGAATTTCATGAACATGTTTCAACTATAATATATAACTTTTCGGAAAGTGGACACGGAAAGGGCGCTGCTGATGGAGTTGGTGCTCTTACGAAAAGAACTGCGGATGCTGCAGTGGCTAACGGAAAAGACATTAGTGATTTCGAAAAATTTATTGAAATTCTAAAATCAAGTGGTGTAAATGTTTGGTACAAGTCTATTACAACTAAAGATATAGATTATTTTGAAAAAGAAATTCAATCAATGGATATAAAAACGTTTAAGGGAACAATGCAGGTACATCAGTGGGTTTGGAATAAAACTCAACCATGAAAAATATTTTTCAATAAACTTAGCTGTTATCAATGTGATTTTAAATTACCCTGTAATCATTATCACTTCGGTTCTCTTTCTTTTTCTACAGTAATACAACAAAAAAAAAACTTGTGAAGAAGCAAATACAAACAAGCCGTAGAAAATTAAGAGAGAGAAAAATTACTACAATAAATAAAAAGAGTGACAAAAGTGATTTCACACAAACAAATAAAAAACTAAAAAAAGCCATCAACGGAAGAGTAAAGAAAAATAAAAAATGACATTATCACATTTATTTTTATTACTGTGAGTCTCTATTATATGTTCCAAAAAAATCGTTATTTATTATATAAATAATTCAGAATACTGTTAACTTTGTAAACTATACATTTATCATGCTTAATATGTAAACTGCGTACTACTTATGTAAACTCCGTGTCTTAAAAATTAAAAAAAAATAAAATTCTTTTTTGTTATGTAACGTCTACCTAATTTTTATAAAATTTTTTTTGCGTTATTTTTCCGTTTATTATTATTTTTAGTTTAGTTATCAATAAGAGAAAATATAATTTTAAAAAACAACCCTAACGTTTTCTTTAGACTAGATAAGTTAGTACTTGAGTTAAGTAAATATATATACGTTGTATTCATTTTTTTTTTATCTCTAAGGACCTCCGATAGAAAACAGATCTCTACATCATGTTACATACATGTGGGAAAAGTTGCCACCATATCGCCGCGTTTTTAGGAATCCGTCACATAAAATAAGAACTTAATAGCCAACACATGTTATACACATGCGGAAAGAAAATAGATAAAGTGAAAGTTTCGAGAAAAAAAAAAGAGAAACAAACCGAAAAGTCCAAGCGGTAAATAGAAATATCTTCAGATTACGGGTTTTTCCCAAAATCCTATGTACGTTTTTTTTAACCTTTTTTTTATTACAGGGACTTTCTCTTTACATACAAAAAATTTTCTATGAATGTCTTTCTTCACCTGCTACCCATGTGCGTAAAAGCATTTAGCTCAAAACCGTTACAGCTTAAGGGTTTTTCCCGGTACTTACCAATATGTTCAACATTGTCCATGTTCAAAATTTTTATTATACATAATATAAAAACGGTCCGAAATTTTCCTTGTGTATTAAATTTTTGTATACCGATTTAAAAAAAAAGATTATCCGATAACTACGAAGTAGGCGGAACACTATCCCATTTTCACTTTAAGTATTATATAATTGTATTTTAAATAAAAGCTTAAGAAGTTTACAACAAGAGTACTTTCCGAAACAACAAATAATGAAAATATATATACAACTTTCCCACGCAACCAAGTTTCAAGTCGAATAAAAATGTTGTGATGAATTATTAAAACAATAATAGATTTATTTACGTATTTACATATACATTTCCATTTTTTTTATGCAAACAAATTTACATATATTTAATAAATTCTTTTTGCGTTAAAATATATATAAGGATAGTTAGAATTATCAGGAAATAAGTTAAGTAAAAACACACAAACATTATCAAGTATCTTTTTAAAAATTAACCATAATTAAATACTTCATGGAATAGGTTATATTTTACATTCATTTACAAATAAAATAAATTAGAAATAAATAAACATTTAAAAATTAAGAATAAAACACTGATCAATATTCTTTTAATATTTTAATAAAACTTTGAAACAAAAATTATTTTATTAAAAATTGCATTAAGCAAAACACAGATAATTAATTATAGTTTAGGAAATATAGTAAAAATTTAATAAATAAATAGCTGTAAAACTATAGTTTTTCATTAAGTTTTATACGCCATTCTTGGTATCAATTCTCATGATTCTTAACAATGAAATTCAATAAAATTTTTACAACGCAAAAATGAATAACGTTAATGAAAAATTATAGTTAGAAAAAAATTTATGTATACAAATATTATTGTAAAACATAATTAAATATTCTTTAAAGATTAATCATAATTAAATATTACATGAAATAGGTTATATTTTACATTCATTTACGAATAAAATAAATTAGAAGTATTTAAAAATTAAGAAGAAAACACTGATAAATATTCTTTTAATATTTTAATCATACTTAAGATTGAAAACAAACAAAAAAAAAAAAAAAAAAAAACAAACAACGCAAAAATTATTCTGTAATAAAAAGTGCTTCAAGCCAAACAAAAATAATTAATTATAGTTTAGTTAAGAACAAAGAAATATCATAAGAATTTAATAAATAAACAATTGTAAAACTATAATATTTCATTAAGTTTTTATTTTAAATATGCCATTCTTGGTATCATTTTTTATGATTTTTAACAACGGATTTTAATAATTAAAAATAAAATTACTACACCTTAAAAATAAACAACATTAATGAAAAATTATAGTTAGAACAAAAATATGTACACAAATGACCATCTGTAAGAGAGAGAAAGAGACGGAAGATCCAAGAGGGAAAGGGAAGCACATGATTACCCCCTCCATCGACAAGACATGCGCAGAGACACACTGAGCATTGCAGACGCAAGGTAGGGGGAACTGAAGCAGTAAGCACCGCCCAACCATCTGACAGCAGACATACAGAGTATAAAACAACAAAGCAGAGCCCAGATCGGTCTACTCCGTTGTCATCTCTCCAGCAGTCGAGAGCCTCAAGGTTATACTTCATCTCTCCAGCAGTCGAGAGCCTACTACTTCAACTCCATCTTTCGAGCAGTCGGAAGCCTTAGTGTTATATTTCATCTCCCAAGCAATTGAGAGCCTCAAGTTCAAGTGCAATATTCCAGTTGTCATCTCTCAAGCAATCGAGAGCCTATAGTTTTTCAATTACATCTCCCAAGCAGTTGGGAGCCTAAGATAAGATTTCCTTAGCGTCATCTCTCCAGGAACGGACAGCCTAAAACAACTACCAAAATTTACATCGCTCCAACAATTGAGTGCCAAAGTTATTTAAGTAAAACTTCACCGAAAAAGGACCAAGGAATTTTCAATTTTGTGATCACAGCAGATCTATCCAAGGACGCAGTTCGATCGCCTCTCTTTCTCTCTCATCAGGTCAACTTCAGAAGGAATCAATAAAAGTAAGGAAAAGTATTTCATATATAATTTTATTTAGTCAATTTTCCAAAGACATCAAACTACCTATCCGAGTTCTTAAATAAACGCTTGGGTAGCGAGCAGTTTGTATGAACTCAATCCGTCTTTAAGATTTTGTTTATTTTTGAATTTATTAAGAAAAATTTTAGTAAATAAATAATAAAAAAAAAAAAAAAATCAATTTGTAAGAACCGCCGAATAACGGCAAGGTTTCATACTTTATTTTAATTGTTATCTAAATAAACAAAATATTTAAGAACCGCCGCGTAACGGCAAGGTTCATTTTTTAATAAAGTAATTATTCACTATTTTAAAGAATCAATTTTTAAGAACCGCCGCGTAACGGCAAGGTTCATTGTTTGATAAAACAATCGTTTATTATTTTAATTTAATAATAAAATCAACATTTTGAGAACCGCCGCGTAACGGCAAGGTTTATTGTTTATAAAAATAATTATTCACTATCAATCTTTAAGAACCGCCGCGTAACGGCAAGGTTTGATATTTTTCTATAATTACAATAGTTTCATTATTTTAATAATAAAATCAACATTTTAAGAACCGCCGAATAACGGCAAGGTTTCATACTTTATTTTAATTGTTATCTAAATAAACAAAATATTTAAGAACCGCCGCGTAACGGCAAGGTTCATTTTTTAATAAAGTAATTATTCACTATTTTAAAGAATCAATTTTTAAGAACCGCCGCGTAACGGCAAGGTTCATTGTTTAATAAAACAATCGTTTATTATTTTAATTTAATAATAAAATCAACATTTTGAGAACCGCCGCGTAACGGCAAGGTTTATTGTTTATAAAAATAATTATTCACTATCAATCTTTAAGAACCGCCGCATAACGGCAAGGTTTGATATTTTTCTATATTTACAATAGTTTCATTATTTTAATATATAAGAATAAAATCAACATTTTAAGAACCGCCGAATAACGGCAAGGTTTCATACTTTATTTTAGTTATTATCTAAATAAACAACATATTTAAGAACCGCCGCATAACGGCAAGGTTCAGTGGTTATAAATAATTATACAATAGTTTTATTTCAAAAATCTAAAAGTACAAAATTTTGAGAACCGCCGCGTAACGGCAAGGTTTATTGTTTATAAAAATAACTATTCACTATCAATCTTTAAGAACCGCCGCGTAACGGCAAGGTTTGATATTTTTCTATATTTACAATAGTTTCATTATTTTAATATATAAGAATAAAATCAAAATTTTAAGAACCGCCGAATAACGGCAAGGTTTTATACTTTATTTTAGTTAGTGTCTAAATAAACAACATATTTAAGAACCGCCGCGTAACGGCAAGGTTCAGTGGTTATAAATAATTATACAATAGTTTTATTTTAAAAATCTAAAAGTACAAAATTTTGAGAACCGCCGCGTAACGGCAAGGTTTATTGTTTATAAAAATAACTATTCACTATCAATCTTTAAGTACCGCCGCGTAACGGCAAGGTTTGATATTTTTCTATATTTACAATAGTTTAATTATTTTAATATATAAGAATAAAATCAAAATTTAAGAACCGCCGAATAACGGTAAGGTTTCATACTTTATTTTAGTTATTATCTAAATAAAAAACATATTTAAGAACCGCCGCATAACGGCAAGGTTCAGTGGTTATAAATAATTATACAGTAGTTTTATTTTAAAAATCTAAAAGTACAAAATTTTGAGAACCGCCGCGTAACGGCAAGGTTTATTGTTTATAAAAATAATTATTCACTATCAATCTTTAAGAACCGCCGCGTAACGGCAAGGTTTGATATTTTTCTATAATTACAATAGTTTCATTATTTTAATAATAAAATCAACATTTTAAGAACCACCGAATAACGGCAAGGTTTCATACTTTATTTTAGTTATTATCTAAATAAAAAACAAATTTAAGAACCGCTGCATAACGGCAATGTTCATTGGTTATAAAAATAACTATTCATTTATTCAAGGTAAATAGTAAAATCAAATTTTAAGAACCGCCGCGTAACGGCAAGGCCCATAATTTTTAAGCTTTTGCTCTCTAAGTTATATTTAATTCCCGTTCGATATTAAGGATTGAAGACCGCTCTTGTAGCAAGGGTCTATAGGGAATAATATTACCAAAATAGATTTTTTTTTTTTGTGTATAGATTAAAATTTAAGGATTGAAGACCGCTCTTGTAGCAAGGGTCTATAAGTAGTAATATTACCAAAACAAAAATATTTATTTTGTATGGACAAACTAAATAAGGATCAAAGACCGCTCCTGTAGCAAATATCTACAAGTAATAAGTATACAAGGATTTTTCTCGCGAAATTAACTTTATATAAGATTTTGTATTTACATGAATAAGATTTTTCCATTCTGAAAGCGTTAACAATAGGATTCCCAGGAAGGGTGTTAACTCACCTATTTCCTAAAAACATCGAGTGTATGCGCCTACACTCACAAAAAAAAGTTTGAGTCATTTTTATAAATAGCTCAAGCAAGTCCCTAAATCCCGTGATAAAGTCATCTTTTTCCTACGTGGTTACATGGACGTTTCAGTTAATTACAGTTATGTACTAATATTAAAAAATGTTATTTAAAATGTTCAAATGAATCTATTTTTAGTGATCGGTTTAAAATTTGGAGATATGTTTTATTTTCAAACTTAATAGTTAAGATTTTCGTTTTTGTAGATAATGACCCATATTCAAAATTTAATATATTTATATTCGTGGATAATTTCCGAGTAAGCACATTCTCAAATCTTTTTGTGAACAATCACTGTAGTCATATTTACATACTACTCTATATACTACATATATACTACAAATAAATAAAGCGTAATCAAAGGTTACATCGTAGTATTCAGGAAATAAAAATATTAGTTTGTCATTAGTCTTGATGAAGAGTTTGTCGTTGATATCAAAGTAAGTATATAATTATTTGAATTTAAATGAAAGTCTTTGAAAAATCTGAATTGGAAAATCTATAAATTGATAATATATTATTTTAGATTGTATTGGTAATAAAATGGTTTCTACACGTGGACGTGGCGAACTTCCTACTAATCCTTTATCATCAAGTACACTAAACTCAACTCCCAAACACAAAAATAATGTTATTATATATTTTGAAAAAGCAAACTTTTTTAAGTATGGATATATTTGTTCTTTAACTTTCTTCTAATAATGTTTAAAAATACATATTTTTGCTGTAACTCGTCGTTTTTTATTTTTAAAAATTCATCCATATATGGAAATAGCTAATTCTAAAGTATTTCAGATAGTTTAGAATCTTTGCTCGACATAAATATTATTAGAAAATAATATATCAAGTGATGGTAATAAAAAAAGTGATTCCCCTGGAATAAAAGTAATTCCTCTGTATCAGTATATTTTTTATCTATCAGTTTTTCTGGGAATAACCTATGGACAGCTTGGCTACTTTGGGATATTGTTCTATTACATATAACCATGAAAAAACCTGAGTAAAATTTTTAAAATGAGCACCTTTATTTTCTATTATTTCAACATTTGAATTTGACCCGTTCGAATAGAATCACCCATATAAATATTAGAAAATCAGATTAAGGTTTTGAACGTATTTCCTAACATGTGCGCTAACTTTTATTAATTCTAAATTATATACAGCTTTGTCGATGAAGTAAAAAATTATTTTATTTGTAAATAAAAGTGTTTATAAAATTCTAAATATTGATATTTATTCTATAAAGTATAAAATTTATGCATAAAATTAAAAGACACCTTTATACAGATATGATGTTCTTATCTATATTTCAATTTTATCTATATTTTAATTATATTTTTTAATTTTTTTATTAAATGTTATATAACAAAAATAATATTATTATTAAAGTGAAAATTAAAAAGAAAATTAACATAATTAATAATGTAGAGCAATAAATAACAAACAATAATTTTAGTAAATATCATTAGCAAGCTAAGAAAACAAATTTTTATAAAATTCATAAAAAGTAGAAATACACTGTTTAAGATATTTATTTTATATATGAAAATTTTAGATTATTTAATTCAGTAATTAGTATTTAAATGCCTAAGCAGAATTTATATAAAATAGAATTTAAAACTTCACATCCATTTAAAGGTTCTCTTTAATAAACAAAAAACTGTTAGTCTCAAACAGTTTATAAGTGTAACTAACTGGGGTCATTGTATCTAAATCTTTAAATTTTTTTAATATGTCATTTTAATTGTATAACACCAAACAAAAATTTGTTCTCATAAAATAAGCTTAATATTTTCTATTAGTCTCTCTTGAAATAACTTACGTAGTACAAAACAATGAATTATAAAGAAAAAGTTGAATTTAAAAGTATTTTTACAAAATTTTAAATATAGAAAAGTTATTAAAAAATTTTTTAAATTAAGTTTTTATTACATAACTTTATATTATTTATTTTGTTTATTACATAGTATACATATATATATATATATATATATATATATATATATATATATATATAAACAGACACAAACATAATTTAAAACAATTATAAATTACTTTAATAAATTAATTGATGAAATTGTTATTTACTTTTGTTTAATAAAATAAAGTAAGAATATCTTTAGCAATTAAATCTTCATTACATTTTTCTAATACTTTTTCATAAAAAAATATAACTAACTAGGAGAGTGTCACACCTCCGGATCACGGATTTTGCTCAAACTTAGGGATAAGTTTTCAGATGATAAAATATGGAAAAAGCTAAAGTTATAGTCATAAATACTCAATATTTCCCTAGTTACAAGCAATTAAAGAAAATCACTAAAAAAGTTACTAGATTTTTAAACGCATACAGCTCTTTAGCTTCAATAGCTACAAGCTTGAAACTTTTTTTAAATTAAAGCTGAGCTCAAATCCTTTCGAAACAGTAGTTACAGCATATCAAAATATTATTTTTTCCCAAAGTTAGAGCGTAATAAGGATTGGACCCAATTTCAGCTTTTATTATTAATTAATGTTTTTAAAAGAAAAATCAGGTCCAATGTTTATCACGCTCTAACTTTGGGAAAAAATAATATTTTTACATGCTATAACTACTAATTCGAAAGGATTTGAGTTCAGCTTTAATTTAAAAAAAGGTTTAAGCTTCCAGCTATCAATGCCGAAGAACTATATGCGTTTAAAAATCTAGTAACTTTTTTAGTGATTTTCTTTAATTGCCTGTAACTAGGGAAATATTGAGTATTTATGACTATAACTTTAGCTTTTTCCATATTTTATCATCTGAAAACTTATCCCTAAGTTTGAGCAAAATCCGTGATCCGGAGGTGTGACACTCTCCTAGTAAGTATTTTTATTCCTTCAATATTTGACACTAATCTATTCAAACAAAAACTTTTATATATCATTTTTAATAATTATGAAATTGTTTAATATTATTTTGCAACGGAAATTTCAGTGATTGCAGCTTGACTGAACATTTGATATAAAAATCAATTAAGTGCATAATACATATATTTATAACTCATTTATAATTTATTGGATCATTTTATATATTTTCCCAAATAACTATACGTTTCAATGTATTAGCATCAAAATATTTTTCATACTTTAATCTACCTAATACCATTCTCCTTTCTAAACTTGAACTTAAAAACTTAAATAATTTATTTTCTTTGTAATGGAATTCATCTATAGAAGCTAGTTAAAGTTACATAAAATTAATACACAAACAAAAAACTGAACAAATCACAAAAATATTAAATAAAAGAAAAACACCTGAAAATGATTTGGATACATTTGGATTTTTTATGATGGAATTTGGAGGAGTGGCTGTTTCATGAATCGCATCGACAGAATTTGACGTATCAGGTAATATTGTATTCATTTTTTCATGAGGATTTTCTTTATCATTTTTTTTTTCTTTAAAATTATTACTTGCATCAATAAATTCAATTTCAGCATCTTGTAAATTACTATATGCATTATTTTATCCTATAACTAGCCTTTTTTCAAAATTAAATTTTGAAATGAAATCTAAAGTTTTTTCATGATTTTTCAAAATTAAGGTAGTTTTCCACGTATATATAGCATATAAATTTTGGATTGTTTTATCTTTATTTTAATTATTTTATAAAGGAAAAGCAAGTGTATATCAAAAGAAAGAGGCCTTGGAAAGTGGTAAAAATGTTTTCTAGTTAATAGAAACTGCGGATATGCTAATATTGTTAGTAGAAGGAAAACATTCTAAAACACTGCAATCTTCTTTATTTTTCGTCCGATTTTAATGTATCTGGGCTCATTTTGTTCCTTATGCAAATTCAGGAGGGGTTACTGTAAGTAATTTGGCAATAACATTTATGGTTTACGCATAAATTTAATTGTTTTCTTAAATTTTATAAATTTTAAATGAACAATTAGATTCATGCATCAACTATAAATGTTATTACCAAATTACCAACGGTAACCAGTCACGAAATTTCAAAAGAAACAAAATGAGCCCAGCTACATTAAAATCGGACAAAAAATAAAGAAGGTTGCAGTGTCTTATAATGTTTTTCTTCTACTAACAATATTAGCATATCCACAGTTTCTATTAGTCCGAAAACAATTTTTATCACTTCCCAAGACCTCTTTCTTTCGATGTACACTTGCTTATGCCTTATATAGTACATTACATAACGGGTATGGAAAGGCTTTATTTACAAAACGAGAAGTTTACGGTCTGAGCCGAAGGTGAGGGGCTCGGGCGGAGGGAGCCTGTATTATAGAGAGTTCAACCGTGAGGCTGAACTAGGTGAGGCTGACTCGGGCAGAGGAAGCCTGTATTATAGAGAGTTTAACCGTACTTGATATTTAGTACCGCTGATGTTTTATTGACGGCCGATATCCATCTGAAACCAAGACCACGTTCGCACGAAAACCAAGTTCTAAATTTGTTTTACAAATTTGTTCGTCCTACGACTGGTGAACTGAACTTTTTTCAGTGTATGTAGGACATACATTCATACATACATTTTAAGGAAAGCTTGTAATGACTTTGTTTTGCAATAAAAATAACTTTTTTTATCATAATACAACATATTTTTAAAGGTTATATCTTTCGCGATGTCGAAAACATAAGGCATTTCCGTATAGCGATCATGCCTATAAATTGTTTTAATAAATTATATAAGAATTATAATTCTGTAGTAATTTTAGTCGTAAATTACTGATTCCATTCGGATTTATGCAGGCCGTTACTGATCGAATTTTTTTTGTAAGTGATAAAAATACATAAATCTTCCAGTATGTATATAAAGATAAAATTTACCTCACAGAACGCCCGAAATAAGTTTTTTCCTCGCTACAGCGTATTTAGTGTTGGATGTAAGAATGAAAATAAAAAAATTGAAAATGAACCTCAGTTTTCAAATTGCCGTATCTCCGTTATTTTTTGACCTTTTTAGACGCTTTTTTAATAAAAATTTACGTAATTCAGTCTAGTTTTAAATGCCGTTTTGATTTTCACAATAAAAGTTGATCTCTCCGAGTTATTCATGAAAAACAAAAAAGCGATTTTTTTCAAACGCGATTTTCTCAAAAACTATATATTTTTTTAAGAAAAATTTTATATATTTTTATACATAAAAAATACTAACTTTTAGAATAGGTGAGAATATACGATTTTGCCTTATTTTAACAGATTTTTAAACGTTTTTTTTATATTTTCCATTTTCAAACATTGATACTATAGCGCATCATGTCATTTTTCCAACTATTACATCTTTTTACAATTCGTTTATGCTTCTGTTTATTAATTTATCAAAAATATTTAATAAAAATCTTTAAAATAAGCCCTCAATCAAATTTTTTTATCGATTTGAATCAAAGTTATGACGATTTTAAGTTTAAAGAAATGTTAAAATTAAATAAAAACTGATATTTAGAGTAAAAAATACATGAGTTATTCTTTTTTTTTTTGGATTTTGTTGAAATAAAAATTTTATTTTTGTTTATTATTAAAATTTTTAATTTGTATAGAGGTAAATTTTTAAATAAAGACATTTTTAATGAACAACAAATTTACAAAAAAATTAACGAATGAAAACTAATAAATTTTCAACCAATTTAAACAAAAATAGTCAAAATTTGAATAAAACGTTTTAATTTACTTCTTGCGACTTATGTCTTGAAGTTCTAGCAGTGAAGGTTTGGTTTTGTTCACTCTTCCAACAGTGAATTTTTTTGGATAACTTTAATTTCTTTTGCATTTTCCAACTATTCCATTTTTTTTGTTTGTCGAAAAACTTCTAGTTCATCTTTGCGGATAATAAGAATGTTAATCGACGGAGTATATATTTTTGAGTTTTGAAGTTCATAAAATTAATATCTGTTTTTTAAATGACTTGCAGCTCCATCAGAAATGGGTATGATTGCATCAAGCTCTTGCGAAATGTGTTTTTATTTTAAGCTGTTGATAATAAAATTCATAGCCATTAGGGCATAAGACGAATCATGTTTAATATCCTCAGAGACGATGACGTAACTGACTGTTTTATCATTTCCAAAATAGCATACTGATGTGAATATTGATAATTGGTTTTTACTCCAATGGTAGCTTTGAATTTCATTTTGAAGTAGGTCTGTTAAATTTTCTGTGAAATCAACATGAATAACTAATTGAGATTGACTTTTTTTTTCTAAAAGTTTAACCTCTTGAATTGCACCACGTTGAATTTCTTTAATCATTTTATGAGTACTTACAGCTCTTAACTCAATCAAGAGATCTTCAATTGGGATAGTTTTATTCAGTAAATCTGATTTTTCTCAAACACCGTAAGTTATTTTTTTATATAAATCTTCTTCTGTCAAAGAAATCACTTTTAAATCAATACTGTCTCCAATTGGGTAATCTTTACATCCTCTTAGTACACATTTCATATCAACTTTTGAACTAAAAAGTAAATAATATATTTTCAATTTCGAATCCTCAATGTCATGTTTATTCTCTTTTTATTATCCCTCCTAAAAATAATCGCAGCATTTATGATGCAATATTTTGCGTCACTTTTCGCGTCACTTTTTATATCACTTTTCGTGTCGCTTTATCGAGCCAAAAGTGACGCAACTTTTTGCGCAACTAATTGCGCAACTTTTCCAAAAATATAATATTAAATAAATTATAAATATTTTTTATTAATTTTATTATACATAATTTAAAAGATGCTGAATTACAGAATTAAAAATATTTAGAGCATGATTTGATTGTCCACGTTTAAAGAATTAATTTAAAAAAAATCTCTGAAATCAATTGAAAATTCTTTATCTAAATTATTAAAGGGGTGCTAATAGTCCAATCAATAGAGCAAAAAAAAAAGGCTTTTTTAGACATCAATTAGGGGCTTAATGAAACCTATATAAAGTTGTTAAGAGCGATGAAAGAACATACCCTATATAAAATGTAACCAAAAAAACGGTAGAAAATGCTCCAGGAGGCTGCAAAGTTGGCGAAAACAGCTTTTTTAATTCTCTGAAGTAACTTATGCATTTTAGCAAAAAAAGTAATTAATAAAAGTATTAGAGAATAAAAAAACCTACAATTTGAGTACTTCCGCAAATATATTCGTCAATTAGTTATTGCAAAAAAGCCAAAAAACCATGAAAAATGGTCATTTCTTGGATATCAATTATTTATTGCAAAAATAATTTTTTTAATATTTTTAAACTCCTAAAAGAAAGCCTTCATGAATACGAACAAAAAGAGAGGTTGTAACAGCAAATTGGTTAATTTTTTGCTGAGATTTTTTCTATTATTTATCCCGACACGCATAATGTTTATTGCTATAATTTTTTTTTGGCTGAACATATTGAGTTGCATAAGAGCTTAAACTCTTCATAAAGGCTCAAATTTTCATACTTTGTTGAGAGCAAATGAGAAAATTGAATAGCAATATTTTCTATAATGCTTCAAAAAAAGTGTTTTTTTTATAAATAAATGAAGCTGGGGCTTTATTTATAACTTTTACGAATTTTCTATTTGAATATTCTTATAGCTGTGTTCAAAACAAAAATTAAAAAAAAAGAACTTTCTAAGGTCAATAGAAGCCGAGATAAGATTTTTTTTTTAAATCACAGCCACTTTGTTTATAACAATTAGAAAAAGAATCAAGCGTCATCTTTTAGTTGAAGACATATTTTAAAAATCTATGATTAGATTTTTAAAAATGCGACTCTTTATTATTAAAACTAAAATAATAATAATATACAAATAATAACATCGAAGTCGGAGTCTTGGTGGGAATGCTTCTCTTTGCGCGTGAGGAAAGTTAACAAAGGACCCCGTTCCAATAAAATTCGTAAAAATTAACCGTATCTCCGTAAATAATGGACCGATTTTGATGCTTTTTTTAATCTGGGGTGATAAATCATTAATATTGGTGCAAATAGTTTTTCAAAAAGTGTATTTAAGTTAAAACAACTGTACTTAATAAAGACACCTTTAACGCAAATAATTGTTGTGGCTCACTAAATCAATATTTTTAGACGTGTAATGTCTCATTTTAAAGCTAAAAGAAAGAACTTTAAAATGAGATATCATGAGTTCTGCCGTGTTAAGTAAAAACTTACATAAGTGACATTTCGATGAAAAATAAATTTTTTCTATCAATAGATCTGATAAAAAAAAATAGCCTATTAAAGAATAAAAAAAAAGTTTGAAATTTTTCGCTAAAAAATGAGGGAATAAAGATTACTTAAGTATTGAAAAATTAAAAATTGGATCGAAAAAAATTGATATTATTTCACTTCATCACTTTTATTCATTTTATACTTATGTAAGTTTTTACTTAACACGGCAGAGTTATATTACAATCAATATTTACGAAATGCGCACGGATTTATGTAAATGTTGTAAATGAACTTACCTTATCATTCCTCGTAATAATTATTATATTTTGAACCCGGAGACAAGTTTAATTAAAATTTTTATTGTTTTTATATTTTAATCAATTATTATAATTAATTTTTAGATTCAATGAATGAAAAAATAATTATTAATAATTGCAAAAATTTTAATAGTAATAATAAAAATTATCTCGTTTTTTTTCTTTGTTTTTCATGCAAAGTAATTTTTTCATCATTAAATATATTTTCATTTTCTTTCTAAAAGTAAACTACTAAGATTTTGATGTAAGGAATATTTTTAAAATAACACAGAAAAAATTGATAAACAAAGGGTAATCAGAAAATTTATATTAATTTTTCTATTATATTTAAGAAATATTCCTTACATGAAAATCGTAGTAGTTTAATTTTAGAAAGAAAATAAAAACATATTTAATGATGAAAAAATTTTTTGCACGAAAAACAAAGAAAAGTAAAAAAAGAAAACGAGATAACAATTTTTATTGTCATTATTAAAATTTTTGCAATTATTAATAATTATTTTTTTATTTATTAAATCTAAAAATTAATTATAATAATTCGTTAAAATATAGGAACAAAAAAAATTTTAATTACACTTTTCTTCAGGTTCCAAATGTAATAATTACGAGGAATAATAAGGTAAATTCATTTACAACATTTACGTGGATCCGCGCGTATTTCGTAAATATTAATCATAATAAAACTCATGATATCCCATTTTAAAGTTCTTTCTTGAAGCTTTAAAATAAGACATTGAACGTCTGAAAATATTGATTTGGTGAGCTACAACAATCATTTGCGTTTAAGGTGTCCGTATTAGGTAAAGTTGTTTTAACTTAAATACACCTTATTTTGAAAAACTATTTGCACCAATATTGATAATTTATCAAGGTTCCCAGAATTAAAAAAAAAACCTCAAAATCGGTTCATTATTTACGGAGATACGGTTAATTTTTATGAATTTTATTGGAACGGGGTCCTTCGTTAACTTTCCTCACGCGCAAAGTTAAGCATTCCCACTAAGATTCTGACTTTGACGTTATTATTTGTATATTATTATTATTTTAGTTTCAATAACAAAAAGTAGCATTTTTAAAAATCTAAACATAGATTTTTAAAATATAAGTTTTTAACTAAAAAATGACGATTGATTCGTTTCCTAATTGTTATAAACAAAGTAACTGTGATTTAAAAAAAAAAAGCTCATTTAGGCTCCTATTGGCCGTAGAGTTTTTTTTTCAAATTTTTGTTTCGAACACAGCTGTTACATCCCATGGAACTACCCTTAAATTTAATTAGAAATTATTAAAACATTTTTTTTTTTCTCTTTAAAACAACGATAGTAAATTATAAAAACTAAGTTTCAACTATTTCAAAGCTTTGATTCAAAATCAGTTCCATGCGATGTACCGAGTCAGCACTTATCAACATTTTTATTGCGAAAACTTTCAATTGTACGAAAGTGTGAAGGAGAGACAGAGAAGGAAATAAATTAGGAATTTCATTAGCAAGCAGGCTAACGAACTTCTTGACGATTTTCTTGATGAATTCAAATACACGTCGAAGTTTGATTGGACGAACCATCTCCAATTGCCCGGACACAAGGTTATAAAAACAACCTGAAGGTCTAGCAAGTCGCCTTTTGTCATAATAAGACAGTACCCGCAATAGTCGGCTCTGCTGGTCCACTGAGAAATTAGAATCAGTGTTAGAAAAATAAGTTATAAATTTTTAAGGTTTAGAAATTTAAACCATATTAATAATTAGCCTAGAAGCCTAATTTATTAATAATATTAAAATAATTAATCTTGTGTGATATCAGAATCTGTGGAACCTTACCTTGAAAGAAAAAGGAAAAATTCGTTCAACACAAATTCTATAAATAAATTATCTTGAGAGACAATTGTGCCGCTGACCAGAATAGAACCTGTGTTCAAGCAATAGAGGAAGGAACCAATCATTCTTGCCACGGACTTTCTCACCGTGTAATTTAAGGAGTCTGAGTATAGAAACGTCAGGACTATCGAATTGGAGTCAATTTCTTCTCTTTCTCTCCTAATTTTGTGAGTTATTCATACCAACGAAATTTATAAATTAACCTAATAAAAATTAAAGCATAAATCAGCAAGTAAGAATAGAAAAATTATATAAATAATCTTAGTTAATACTTAGAAATTGATATAAGATCATATAACTATTTTCCTTCATAAAAATTAAAGATAATTGTTGTGAGACTATTATTTAGAATAAGAACCTAACAGTAAGATACAAGACAATTATTTAATTAAATAAAAACTAATTAAAATAAAGTTTGTGAATCATTTAATTTATGAAAATATATATAATCCCTTTTCTCTTATAACTTAAATGTCTATATATATATATATATATATATATATATGCATAACAAATATTCAAAAAAAATAATAACTCGTGAATATGCACAAATATTGTTAATATTATTATTGAGGCATTGATCATAACATTTAATTAAATACGAATTTTGGGGGTAATTATCGTTATATTATCATTTCATCTATTTTAGAAATTCGAAGTTTTGGTTACGCTTGAAGTGTCACTTTGGTTACGTTTTTAAGCGTCACTTTGGTTACGTTCTTGAGTGTCACTTGGGTTACGTTTTTAAGCGTCACTTTGGTTACGTTCTTGGGTGTCACTTGGGTTACGTTTTGAGCGTCACTTTGGTTACGCTCTGGAGTGTCACTTTGGTTACGTTCTTGAGTGTCACTTGAGTTACGTTTTGGTGTCACTTGGGTTACGTTTTGAGCGTCACTTTGGTTACGCTCTGGAGTGTCACTTTGGTTACGATCTTGGGCGTCACTTCGGTTACGTTTCAGGAATACGTGATTCCTGTTGTGCTAAGGAAGCGTGACCATCAGTTACGCTCGAGTGAAAGTTACGTTAATTATTATACAGATAAATAAATGTTGAGAAACATAAATTCTGATCAAAATTAGATCCAATTTAATTTCTACAATCAATAAAGATCAAGAAAAATCAATTTAAGAATTGTATTTGTGAGTATTCCAACGAATTATTATTAAAATCAATACATCAGCAAGGGACAAGGTAAGTCCTGGGACGGTAGACTGGTTCCCAGCGAAAATAAATAATTTTTGTTAAGAACTCAACGACCGAACCTAGTCCGGTCGTAACACAGCTACCGTATTTTTTGGTTTCATTTTATATAGAGTATGTTTTTCTATCCCTCTTAATAACTTTATATAGGTTTCATTAAGCCCCTAATTAATGTCTAAAATAGCCTTTTTAAGCTCTATTGATTGGAATATTAACACTCCTTCAATAATTTAGATAAAGAATTTTCAATTTATTTCAGAAATTTTTTTCCAAATTTATTCTTTGAACGTGGACAATTAAATCATGCTCTAAATATTTTTAATATTGTATTTTAACATCTTTTAAATTATGTAAAATAAAATTAAAAAAAATATTTATAATTTATTTAATATTATATTTTTGGAAAAGTTGCGCAATTAGTTGCGCAAAAAGTTGTGTCACTTTTGGCTCGATAAAGCGACAAGAAAAGTGATAAAAAAAGTGACGCGAAAAAAGACACAAAAAGTGACGCAAAATATTGCATCATAAGTTCCGCGATCATTTTCAGGAGGGATTTATTCAAAGCATTGTATATAAGTTTCAGGCTCTCGCAATAAACGCAAAGACACGAATCGTTGGGTGGATGAGGTATAACCCACTTTGATCTTAAGGCACAGAATATTGATTTACTGATTTTTGTTTTAGTTTCAGGATTTTTTTCTATAAATAATTGATATATTTCTATTATGCTTCGCGTAAGAAAGCGTTTAAATTTTTTAGATTTTACCATTTTCTTTAACAGATATCCTGGTGGAAAAAAGCCTGGATCTACGGTGTCATGATGGTGTATTTTATGGTTTGCAACTATATTATGGCCACAAACCCAGTCTTATTTCGACGGAATATGGACAGATTATGGACTCGACAAGAAATACAAATTTATAATTTTGAAAAGATAATTAACATTTTGAAAAGATAATTAAGAATATTATAATTTAGGATTATTAGAAAATGATTCATTTTAATGAATTATCACTATATATTATTTATTTTAACTTATTTTTCATCAACTATTTGTTATGAACTATTTATTTTTATAATTAATAATAACATATTTAAGTTTCATTTATAAAGTTATAGTTAATCTTCTGACATTATTTACAATTAATAACAATTACTTTTTAGCATATCATTCAAATAGACAAAGGTTACAATAGACAATACAAACTTTATAGGTTATAATTTATGTCAAAAATAAATTTTGTATTAATATAAATTAATGAGATATTAGTATTATTCAATATTAATTGTAGTTACACTCATATAAAATATCAATCAATTAAGAACTTGAGATATCAGACCCAAATTTAAGCCTAAAATAAAAATTAAATTGAAATGTCATAATAATTTTTTTCAAATAATATTATTTAAAAAAATTTTTATACTTTAGATATATAAAATACAAAATTTCAACCCATGAATACTTTTAAGTAATCTTATCAAATGATTGAAATCTTTTTCTTTATTTGGACACTTGATTTTGGTGGTCACTGCAAGCTTTCTCAACCAATTTTTAACGAATTGACTTCAAAATTTCCAGAGATCTTTAATTTATATATATTCATAAAATAACACTTACTTGAAAAAAAAAGAATTTAAAAGTTTGCCGAACAATTTGTTGAAAATTAACTGCGAAAGCTTACGATAACCACCAAATTGAAAAAATCACATTTTTGACTAATCAAAAAGAATTTTAAGCATCGAATGAGATATTTTAAAATTATTCATAGACTCTGTAAATAAATTTAGAATATTCTGTCTATTATAATATCAATACAGATTCATGTAATGTGGGTTGTATTGTAATTTCACTATGAAAAAGTTGGTGGCAAGTTTCATTTTTAGTCTAACGATAAATAAAATATTTGATAATATACACGTTTGACTATTTGTTTTAAAATGATGCCACTCGAAGTTTTAAAATTTAACAAATAATTTTAAAATGTCCTACTGTAACACAATATCAATGCAAATCAATGTAATCTAGGCTGTATAATAAAATGTAAGATTGAATGCTATAGTTTGAAAAGGAGTAGTCTGGTACGTATCATATGAAAGGACTCATCATAGACTAAATTAAATATAAAACCGCTTACCAACTTTTTTAAGCTAAATAACAGAATAATATAAATCACATTAATATGCATTGATACCATGTTGAAGGAAGATATTTTAACCTTCTGACAGCCGGGATGACGCCATATGGCGTGATCCCATGATCGGCCCACATATACTATTACTTAAGAAACATTTATAAGGAAAATTTCGAGAAAGTTACACTTTTTTAGAGGAAAAAATGCCGGCTGTCAGAAGGTTAAAGCAATATAAAGAGTATCATAGCTTTGAGTACTGTAGTTAAAAAAAAGTCTAACACGTACCACATGAAACATTTCATTCGACATATACTAAAAATGAAACTGACCATTAAGCTTTTTAAAGTGCTATTATAATTTGATTTTTACATATTTATTTTTAAAACTATAGCATTTACGATCATAAAACTTTGTAAATAACTTTAGAATGTTTTGCCTAGCATAATATCAATATAAATCCATATATTATGGATTGCATTGTAACTTCACTTTGAAAAAATTAGTGACAAGTTTCATTTTTGGTTTAGCTACAAACAAAATATTTCGTAATACATATATTCATTTTGAAAGTCTGGCACTCAAAGTTCTAAAATTTTGCAAATAATTTTAAAGTATCCTGCTGTAACATAATGTCAATGCAAATCAATAAGTTGTATTATATAACATAATATTAAGTTTTACAGTTTAAAAAGAAGTAGTCTGGTACGTATCATGTAAAAGGATTCTAAATCAAATATAAAACCGCTTACCAACTTTTTTAATCAAAATAACAGTACAATCTAAATTACATTCATAAGCATTGATACCATGTTCGAGGAAGATATTTTAAAACAATATACAAAGTATCAAAGCTTTGAGTACTAATAGTTTAAAAAAAAATAATCTAATATGTATCACGAAACATTTTATTTAACATAGACTAAAAATGAAACTGGACATCAAGCTTTTCAACTAACTAACAAAACTTAAAAATCACATTAGAGCGTCTATTTTCAAAATTAATGGTTACGTTAAGAGGTCGAATATAAAGAGATATCAGAAAATTAGGTTATAATAAAAATAATTCATTTTCAATTAAAACCTGAAGAACAGTGAATAAACAAATGATAAGAAAGAGTAAAGAAAGTTTACAATTAAAGTTAAACTTGTTATACTATAAATACAAGTTTATTATAGTAGTATACACAAATTACACAGCAGAATAAGTATATATTATGGCCAACTGCTGGTGAAATTTTACAATGTAATTACACCGTACAAATATGGCCATATGTTGGTAGACACGCCATATTTCATTTAGAGAATTGGGCCAAATAACGGAATCTTTGCAGCGCTTGTATCTTAAAATTTTGTTATCTAAAGAAGATAGAGTTCGCGTTTGATGTTATAAATTATTTTTAGAAGAAGTGAAGAATGCTACACCTTCCACATCTAATTCAAGCAGTCAAAAATCTTCAGAAGAAATTAATGACAGCGAGATTGTGGTGCATGAGCTTAACGAAACCGCAAATAATTTGAATTTGAAGGTTTCACCTATCAAGATGCCTGAAACTGTTAATGTGAAGATGCAAAAATCGTATGCCATTCGGAAGAGAAAGCAAATGAATGATGCATTCGATTCTCAAGTAGCTAGTAAAATGATGAAATTTTTTGATATAACGGATTTACCTGAATTGAGTGGAAGCATTCAATGTAAGACATGTGATAAATGGCTCGAAAATATTAAAATTGCCTTAAAAAATTGTTCAAGTTTTTCCGAAAAAGTCCGACTATTAACCCTTATATCAACCAATTTCTCAAAAGAATATTTATTATCAGTTCTGCCAGACGTAACTACGTACATGATTGATCAAGCTCGCTTACATGTAAATAATGAAGATGTTTATAAGAAGCCTGAAAATTATAGTGGCCATTCATTGGATAGGGAAGTTGTGTTAAAAGTCGAAGAGTATTATTTAAATGATGATTTTAATTGCTCTCGACAAAGTGCAAATGAAAATGATACAATATCCGTAAAAGAAAATGGTATCAAAACCAAAAAAGTTGAACGCTTTCTTACGCCAAGTATGAAACAAATGTTTGAATTGTTTAAAGAAGAATATCCTCAAATGGAAAAGAAAATCGGCAAATCGACATTCTATGCCTTGAGACCAAAATGGGTTATACCTCATCCACCCAATGATACGTTTCTTTGTATTTATTGCAAAAATTTGGAACTTATGTTGATAGCTTTAAAAAACTATAATACAAACAATAAACATGACATTTCAAAAATTGAATCAAACATATTTTCTTCTTTATTTTGCTCTAAGGATGATATGAAATGTGTACTGGGAGACTGTGAAAAATGCCCAAATGAAGAAACTATTGATTTGGGAATCATTTCCTTGACGGAAGAAGATCTTTATGAAGAAATAACTTATAGTGTTTGGCCAAAATCAGATTTACTCAATAAAACTAGTACCATTGAAAACTTCTTGATACAATTGAGAAAATATGCTCTCACTGTGAGTACTCATAAAATGATTAAAGAAATTCAACGTATTGCTATTCGAGAGGAAAAAATTTTAGTAAAAAAAAGCTAGTTCCAATTAGTCATTCACGTAGATTTTGCCAAAAATTGGACGGTCTTATTACAAAATAAAGTACAAAGCTATCACTGGAGCAAAAATCAAATATCCATGTTTACATCAGTATGCTATTTTGGAAATGATTCAGGTATGTCATAGTTTGTGACAATACAAAACATGATTCTTCTCATGCTTTAATAGCTATAAATTCAATTGTAGAGAATGTAAAGCAAAAACACATTCTGCAAAAATTGGAAGAAATTATAATATTTTCGGATGGAGCCGCCAGTCATTTCAAAAATAAATACCAATTTTATGAGTTTCGGAATTCTAGAGAAAAAAGAAAATGGTTATTTTATGCAACCGGGCATGGAAAAGATGCATGTGAAGAAATAGGAGGTATAGTTAAACATTATGCTACAGTGCACAATTTGTCAGTGTGCACAAAGTGCAGAATTTATTAGAAATGCAGAGGATTTCGCGACTCATGTCTCACTTTACACTCCATCTATCAATATTCTCTTTTTAAGCAAAGAAGAGTTAGTTAATGGCAAAAAAATGCAAAAGAAGTCAAGGGAATACAGAAAATTCACTGTTAGAAAGCTGAACAAAATCTTGTGTTCACTTCTAGAACTTCATTGCATAAATGGGAAAATGTAAATTCATAAATCTAAATTAAATTGATGAAAATTTATTTATTCTTTTTAAACATATTTTTAAACTTAAAATTGCTATAACTTTTGTTTTAATTGGCCAAAAAAGTTGACCAATGGCTCATTTTGAAGGTCTTTTTAAACACTAACAAGATATTTATAAATTAAAAAGTAAACGAATAGTGAAAGAGCACAATTATTGGAAGAAAACATGGTCTTAATACTTTATAATTGAAAAAAATTAAATAAAATTGAAAAAATTCATTAAAAAAAATAACGCAAAATAGCACATTCTGACCCACCCTAAGAGCTAGTTTTTTTTATGTATGAAAACAAATTAAAATTTGAAGAAAAAATAATATAGTTTTTGAGAAAATCACGTTGAAAAAAAATCGTTTTTTTTTGGTTTTTCATTAATAGCTCGACGGCATTAATTTTTATCTATGAAATAATAATGTGATGTAAAAGAAAACTAAATTCTTCACATATAAAAAAAAATACGCCTTGAAAAGTCAAAAATTGACGGAGATACAACATTTTTAATATGGAGGTTCATTTTCATTTTTTCACCTTTCATTTTAACATTTAACACCAAATAGGCTATAACATCACGAAAAAAATTTTTTAAGCCGTATTTCGGGGTCTCCACATCTCTTCTTGAGAAATTCGATCCGTGACGGCCTGCATGAATCTGAATGGAATCAGCCAGCTCTGAAAATATGTACTAAAGAGATCTATGAAAATTGAGTAGCCCATAGTATGAAAAAGAACCATTTTATCAACTCTTAGCGAAAAAAATGTTTTCGTCTTCCAATTAGGCAGAGAATGGGTGATATATATATATACGTATACGTACTTTAAATAACTTATTCTTAACGCTCCGTGGGTAATATTAAATTTTGATATACCGTGGTACTATGGGTCTTAAAAATTCTGTTAATATTTTAGCTAAAAATAAATTCGTTAGAAAAATTTTGGGAAAATTCTAAAGCACTTTTGTAATATAATTTTTCATAATTCAATGATTTATTCAGATATTTATTGCAAAAAAATTCTTCATAACAATTTCTAATTCTGGAAATATTTGATTTGAAAATTTGACTCTTGTCCTAAAAGATTCACATTACCCATGGAGAGTTAATAATATTAAATAATATTATTTTTTATGGAATTTCATATGCGCTCACAAATGATTACATATGATATTATGTAATTATATATGCTCATATATGCTATTCACTCATTTCGATCATTCCTTTTTACTACATACACTGCCGTCCAGGTACTTTTACCCACCCTAGACTAAAATTGTGAAAAATTTAAAGTTTTGCATCTCGATAGAAAATTATCGTACGGAGCTCTACAAGTTCTCATTGTGGGAGTTTTGTAGAAACCTTTAAAATGGAAGAGGTAACATGAACATTTTTGATTATTCATAGGTTTTATGACGTAATAATAAAAAAAAAAATTCTTCAATTTTTCTTTCAGAACTTTGATGCGATTTCTTTTTACGGGTGATTGTTGTATTAAAAAACTGCAACTGCTATTTAAAAGCTCTTTCAAAAAACTACAAAATCCATGGTCGATAAGTTTTTTTAAACATATATTTTAAGAACTATATGCGGTTTTACATAAAAATAATGGTTTTTGTAAAAGAAGTTGTAGCTCCATGTTTTTGTTTTTTAATTTTGAGTTTACATAAGAATTGTAATAAGAAAAAATTTTGCCATTTTGTTAAAACAATCAATATATCAGGTTCTAAAATAAAATTAAAGGAAAATTTTTTATTTTCACTTTTTATATTTAAAAAAAAATTTTCCATTTGTAACATATAGATACACTGAAAAAAAGCCGAATGCACACGCTGCGAAGTCGATTCTATTAATAACGGAAAATCGCAATATAAGAGTCCGTAACAATATCGCAGCCAATCATTTCAACTTTCTGTATAAAAGATTACATTGATCGGAGCAGATCGCTGCGACTAAGCTGCGTTGTGGCTCGCTACGGCTTTCCGTAGTCTGCGGCACAGAAAGCTAAATCCAAGCCCAGCGACTAAACTGCTTTGTTGCTCGCTACGGCTCTCCGTAGTCTGCGGCACAGAAAGCTAAATCCAAGCCCAGCGACTAAACTGCTTTGTCGCTCGCTACGGCTCTCCGTAGTCTACGGCACAGAAAGCTGAATCCGAACACAGCGATTTATTGAGTGGTCGCTCGCTTTGAATGCCGACCTCAAGCATTGCGACAACGCTTTGAACACACTCGCTTGGTTAATAAATAACATTGAAAAAATGATAATTTTTACTTCCTTTTATATTTTTTTTAATGTTCATGTAATTATGTGAATTCATAATTTTTAACTATTTTTAAAAAATTATAATTTATAAATACATTTATTAATGCTTTAATACCTTTGATTATTTTTTTTTATTTCTAGATTTATTAGGACATATTTAAAGTTAAATAGTTAAAAAACTATACTAATAAATCTATCAACAAATCTAAAAATAAAACAAATAAAAAATTGACAAAGAAAATAACTTTTTTTAACAAACAATTTATATGATTATGGATCATAACATTTATGAAGTTATTACTAAACATAAGATTACCTTAATTATATTGTTCCAAATTTCATACGCAAGTTGTATTCACTTGCCGTAAAAGGGAAAATATTTACAGATGATTTTTATGCTATTTTAAATTCTTAATTAATTTAGGTACATAATAAATAATTAATAAATATTTCCAAGTAAAAAATACTCAAAGCCTGGTAGAACGAAGATTTATTGGTAATATCGTCACTACATATTTACACATGATATCTGATAAAAATGTATTTGTACGTTTTCTTCAAAACAAAGTGCGTTTGAAGAAAGAAAATCTTATGATTGATTAAAAATGACTGTTTTAAATACTTTTCCGCAAATTCAGGTGTTTTTATAAATTTTCTTCGTTATTGCTAAAATTTATTCGTTCTTTATAAAAAAATATTAAGTCAAGTCATTAAATATCAAATCAACTTAGGCAGTTTTTGTGTATATTCAATATTGATTTTTCACCTAACAGGTAAGGTAAAAAGTCTACATATTGTCATTTAAAAAAATTTAATTATGTTGTACACGTTATTTTCAACAAAAATAGTTCTATTAAGTTTTTACAATAGTTTGATACTTTTTAATAGAAAATTTATTAAAACATTAATTTAACCAAAAAATTGGAGTAAATAAAAATATTCCATAACTTAGAATTTTCAACCACAAAATTTTTTATTTTTATTCTCGAAACCAAATGGAACATTCCCAGACTCATTGATTTTTATTATTTAGCCGTGTAAATTGATGTGAAATTTTTCGTATGTATATATATATCTACAAGTTCTATGGATTTAATATTATAAGTAAGAGTATTATTTTATTATAATTTAATAAAATGGAATAAAATAATATATAAACGAAAATTATTTTAAATAAATTTCAAAGATATATTCGTACATCTTTCAAAGTTCAAACTTTAAATATTACTTTTTTTAAACAATTATTAAACAGTGGCTACTCTATTACATTAAAAAATACACAACTGTTTGCGAATGAATTATTCTTTTTTGAAACTATTAAACGAAATTCATTTTTTAAAAAGCTATATTGCATGGTGCCTTGAAAATTTCATTAATAGTATCAAATATTTTCTAAAAATGATATAATGGTTTTTGCATAAATGGTATAAAAAAGCAAATTTTCGAAGGTTCTTTCATTAAATATAATTTAAACCACAAGAGAGGTTGAGATTTGAGACCTTGAGACACCTTAAGATTTGTTTTATTGAAGGAAATGTATCTGCCTGAACCTTAAATGAATAGTAACTGGTCATTTGACCCCATGTTTTGCTAAATCAAATATACAAAGCATTTAATTAAAAATATATGTTGTTGTACAGTACTAAATATTTATGTTGTTTGAACAAACAATATAAATAATTATAAGACATACGTTTTAATTAAAAAAACCTAATCTAAAATTTTTGAAATAAATTTAATTGCATTCATAAAATAAAGTTTTAATAAAATATTTGTTTGAAATTAAGAAAGAATTTTTACACAATGTTATACAATGAGAAAATAAATTAACTGTTAAGTTATACTGACTTCGATACTGCGAAATGCGCACATCTTAACAGTTGAAATCACAATATTTAAACAATTTTTATTTATTTAAATTAAAACATTCAGTATATGAATGAAATATGAGAAATAAGAAATAAAATATATTTTAAGTCTTTCAACGTTTTCTTGATTATATTAGTTATTGTAAAAAAAAAAATTCTTTGATTAGAAAAAGACGAATATACTCGACCTACTCATAAATTTTTTGTTTTAGTTTTCTTAAAAATTATTTGCGTGGTTTAAATTATATTTAAGGAAAGAACCTTCGAAAATTTGCTTTTTCCATACCATTTATGCAAAAACCATTATATCATTTTTAGAAAATATTTGATACTATTAATGAAATTGTCAAGGCCCCGTGCAATATAGCTTTTTAAAAAATGAATTTTGTTAAATAGTTTCAAAAAAGAATAATTTATTCGCAAACAGTTGTGTATTTTTTAATGTAATAGGATAGTCACTGTTTAAAAATTGTTTAAAAAAAGTGATATTTAAAGTTTAAACTTTGAAAGATGTACCAACATATCTTTGAAATTTATTTAAAATAATTTTCGTTCATATATTATTTTATTCCATTTCATGAAATTATAATAAAACAATATTCTTAGTTATAACATTAAATCCATAGAACTTGTAGATATATATATATATATATATATATATATATATATATTATTCGTACGTATATATATATACGTACGAAAAATTTCACATCAATTTACACGGCTAAATAATAAAAATCAATGAGTCTGGGAATATGTTCCATGTGGTTTCCAGAATAAAAATAAAAAATTTTGTGGTTGAAAATTCAAAGTAATGGAATATTTTTATTTACTTAAATTTTTAGGTTAAATTAATGTTTTAATAAATTTTCTATTGAAAGTATCAAACTATTGTAAAAACTTAATAGAACTATTTTTGTTGAAAATAACGTGTACAACATAATTAAATTTTTTTAAATGACAATATGTAGACTTTTTACCTTACTTGTTAGGTGAAAAATCACTATTGAATATACACAGAAACTACCCAAGTTGATTTGATATTTATTGACTTGACTTAATATTTTTTTATAAAGAACGAATAAATTTCAGCAATAACGAAGAAAATTTATAAAAACACCTGAATTTGCGGAAAAGTATTTAAAATAGTCATTTTTAATCAATCATAAGATTTTCTTTCTTCAAACGCACTTTGTTTTGAAGAAAACGTACAAATACATTTTTATCAGATATCATGTGTAAATATGTAGTGACGATATTACCAATAAATCTTATTTCTACTAGGCTTTGAGTATTTTTTACTTGGAAATATTTATTAATTATTTATTATGTACCTAAATTAATTAAGAATTTAAAATAGCATAACAATCATCTGTAAATATTTTCCCTTTTACGGCAAGTGAATACAACTTGCGTATGAAATTTGGAAAAGTATAATTAAGGTAATCTAATGTTTAGTAATAACTTCATAAATGTTATTATCCATAATCACATAAATTGTTTGTTAAAAAAAGTTATTTTCTTTGTCAATTTATTTGTTTTATTTTTAGATTTGTTAATAGATTTATTAGTATAGTTTTTTAACTATTTAACTTCGAATGTGTCCTAATAAATCTAAAAATAAAAAAAAAATAATCAAAGACATTGAAGCATTAATAACTGTATTTATAAATTATAAATTTTTAAAAATAGTTAAAAATTATGAATTCACATAATTACATGAACATTAAAAAAAAATATAAAAGGAAGTAAAAATTATCATTTTTTCAATGTTATTTATTAATCAAGCAAGTGTGTTCAGAGCGTTGTCGCAATGCTTGAGATCGGCATTCAAAGCAAGCGACCACGCAATAAATCGCTGTGTTCGGATTCAGCTTTCTGTGCCATAGACTACGGAGAGCCGTAGCGAGCGACAAAGCAGGTTAGTCGCTGGGCTTAGATTTAGCTTTCTGTGCCGTAGACTACGGAGAGCCGTAGCGAGTCACAACACAGCTTTGTCGCAGCGCTCCGCTCCGATCAATGTAATCTTTTATACAGAAAGTTGGAATGATTGGCTGCGATATTGTTACGCACTCTTATATTGCGATTTTCCGTTATTAATAGCTGCGAATGTTGTCCGAATCATTTACAACAATCGACTTCGCAGCGTGTGCATTCGGCTTTTTTTTTCAGGGTATGATATCATATATGCTCATATATACTCACATATAATTTTAATATATGAAGATATATGAATATATATTAATATACAGTGAGGTCCAATAAAACTTTTGAGAAAAAAGTACTAATTAAAAAATTTTGTATCTCAACATATAAGGGTCGTTCAGGACTCTATAGAGTATACGACCATTCATTTTAAATATATTCGTAAGGACTTTTTAATGGTATATTGGCAATTTAAATTTGTGTCTGTGTTTAAATTTGAATCATTTTTTCGGAAAATAATGGTGGAAAAATTTTACATCGCTAGTTTTTAAGGTATTTTGCTTAACTTGAAATTAATTTTTTTAGTTTTTTTTCTAGGTTCAAAATTAAATTTACTCAAAATTTTTTGTGCATTTTAATTTTTTTGATATTGATGCGGTACTCTTATACGAGTATGGTATACATGTATATAAGAATACTACAACAATATCAAAAAAATTAAAATGCACAAAAAATTTTGAGAAAATTTAAGGTTATTCTACATAAAAAAATTCATTTTTTTTTATTTGGCATTTTTCTATATCTCCTCTCATTAAGCAGATATCGGAAAAATAAAAAAGACCCTTTTTTTGAACAAAAATCGCTAAATCTCGGTCAATTTTGAACCAAGAAAAAAACTAAAAAAATAAATTCTAAGTTAAGCAAAATACCTTTAAAACTAGCGGTGTAAAATGTTTATACCATCATTTTCCGAAAAAATGATTCAAATTTAAACACGGACAAAAAAATTTTTTTTTTTCTATTTTTAGTCGTAATATTTCCCAGACAAGTACTCAAAATTAAATTGCCAATATACTATTGAAAAGTCCTTACGAATACGTTTAAAATGAGTGGTCGTAGAGTCCTGTACGACCCTTATTTGTTGAGATACAAAATTTTTTAATTAGTACTTTTTTTCTCAAGGGTGGCTCCGTTTTATTGGACCCCACTGTATATGATTGTTTATGAAATTGTTTTCCGACGGGATTATCTGAAATTTGCAGATTTTCACTTAACGTCACACGAATGAAATTTTTAATAATAAACTAAATTTAACCGAATTTTCAATAATGTTTATACGGCTCTTCCATATCGCACAATTGGTAATGTTTGCCTATAATCTCCTGATATGATTACAATTTTACCGAAAGCCACACATAAATAATGTATGTTGTGCTATTAAAGCTATTAAAACGTAAAGGGGATAACTTTTTGACACTCCGTGCGAGAAGCTCGATTTCACGCATGCTGTACAAAGTGACACGTGCGAAAATGGAGCTTCTCACACGTCATGTCAAAAAATAGTGTTCGATACTCGTGCGAGAAAGTGATTTCTTACTCGTGTGACCTTTTTACCCTCGCTTCGCTTGGGCGCAAATCGCCACACGAGTAAAAAATCACTTTATTGCACTAGTACCGAAATATACTATTTTCCACTTCAACCTGGTCCATCTATATAAATAAATTTTTCTTTACCTTGTTTGTTTAAACTTTTTATACTGGAGTTAAATATTTGTCTTTGTTTCTCTTTTAAAGAATTTATTTTTATTTTCAATTCATTAAAAATATTATTATTATAAATTTATATTGTTTTATCATAATCTTTTTCTATATATGAGTTTATGTTAGGTAAATTAAAATCGTTTAAAGAAAATTCGTTGACAGGTAAATTATTTTTAATAAAGTTTTCACCTATATTATTTTCATATTTAGGATGGTTAAACTTATCTTTATATTTTTCATATAAATCTCCTGGATCGATAGGATTATGGAAAATGCAAATAAAAACAAATAATTCACAAAGAGCATAAGGGAATCCTGAGGTAATGAATTAAGTAGACTCCTCGGTAAAATACAACAAAACACAAATAATCTTAAACGTGTTTATTGCTGCTACGTTTCGTGGTCGAGAAACCACCTTTTCAGGCTGTACCTAGGGATATATCAAGCGTTGGAGTTTCAAATTTTCTTCTCTTTCATGTTTTGACATTTGAAAACTCATCCCAAAGTTTGAACAAAATCCGAGAGCCAAAAATCTGATACTCTTCCAGTCAGTCCTGATACTTCAATCACTGGTTAATGGATAATCAGAGTATAGCGTTGTCCAAATAGTAGATGCAGAGGTGCAAGTCCTGCGGGACCAGTGAACACGTATTAGTTGTCTTAATATGATAAAAAAGCCAAAACATTGTGACAGCCTTGGGGATCAGGAGGTCGCACTAATTTATAAAAATATATTATTTGTAATTAAATTAGTAATAAAAAAAAGAGAAGCTTTATTTCAGAAATTTGTACAGTAATCGTAAGCTCGATTAAAATGGACGCCAGCCGCGTATAGCGTACGCGACGCCGCTTGCACTAATTAAATAACTATTGGCACGACGAAAAGCAGATATTAACAAAACTAAAAGCTAAAAGGGGCACGAGCAATAAACACACAACAAAAGAAAGAATTAGAAAAGCACGAAGGGAATATATGCAATAAAACGCGCACGCGACCGCCCGGCACACACGTCGTAAAAGACAGAAAGAAATTATATTATTTCTATTTAGCAGTCGTGCACTCGCAAAAATTTTAAACACAATAAAATAACTTAGAGAATAGTGAATTCATCTATTCTCGCTCACTCAAGCTCACGATATTCGCACACACAAAATTAATACTACGCAATATCGCAAGTCGCTCGCGAGTCGTAATGGCTCTATATTGGACGCTGGCGACAGAAGGAATAATGCATTCCTTCTTGTCTCTGCTTCATCTCTCGTGCTGTACGCTGCGCGCGCCGCAAGAGAGAGACAAACGATCCTAAACGGACTCAAGCTCAGCTACTCGAGTCAAGCTGCTTACTATCTAATTTAAATAAAATTGGATATTAATGCTCGTTGTAGAAAAGTTGATAAAAAAATTAACACCAACTACCTGGATTACGAGCTAGTTGTTCTTTATTTCTTTTTCAAAATTAAGTCATAACGACGTTTCGGACGACTTCCACTGTGTCCTTTTTTAAGTACTAAAATACAGAGGTACAAAAATTGTAAATTGGACGTAGATACACTGGTTAAAAAAATTATAAAGAATATGGTACATTGTACGTTATTAAAATTACCTAAATGCCCTAAAGAAGGCCAGTCACATTTTTTCAAAAAAGTTACATTAAGAATTATATTTTATCTTTTAGTACAGCATCATGTGGTCTATAATATGAAAATACAAATTAAAAAAACACAAATTAAAATACATCGAAAGATAAAAACAGGATTCAATAACACAAGAAACTTACGCGTCGTACAGTCAGAAAATTAAAAACACACAATATTGAAATGACATAAACTTATATATGATTTTTCTAAAACTCATACATATTTACATAGGTATATAATTATTATAACGCTTCGAATATAGATACGCTGTAAAAGGAAGGGAGATAGTGATACATTACAATCGTGTGGGCTACCATATGTAAATATTTATATATATATATATATATACACATACACACATTGCCATTTATTTGCTGTCATTATTTTTGAATTTGAATTAAATTGGAGGACAATAGAGTGAAGAAGAACAGAATTTTTGTATATTTGTTTTGAAATTGTATAACCGTTAAGAATTAAAATAGAAATTGCTTATTGTTACGTTTGCTGTATTAAATTTACGGTATCTTTATATATTTTTTTAAGAAACTGGGTGTCCAGTATTCTATTTCTAGTGTTATCATTAAAATGAATATTAAGCATTTTAAGAAATTCTCTCTTCTTTCTATCACTCTCCTGACTAACAATGGAAGTTATCTCAAAATTAATTTCATGTGAAAACTCAATGCAATGCAATACTAAAGCAGATTTTTTATTCTTGTCCTTTACATCTCTTTTATGTTCCTATAATCGATCCATCAGCATTCTGGATGTTTGACCAACATAAACATCATTGCAATTATTACAGGGGATTTTGTAAATTACATTTTTATTCTCCTCTTTTTATTCTATCTTTACCTAGGTTAATGAATTTCAGTTTATGTGAATTTTTGAAAACTACTTGGAAATTAGAATTTTTTAGAACTTTTTTAAAAGTGAAATGTAGGTTATCTACATATGGCATCACCACTACTTTTTTTAAGTTGTTATTAACAGTGTTAAGATTAACATTATTATTTTTGTCCTTTAGTTTGCAAATTCTTTTCTTAATATATTTCTTAATAAAAAATTCCGGATAGTCATTTTTTGTGAGAGTATTTATAGCAAATTTTATATTTTCTTTTTGAAATTATATATCGGACAAAAGAATGCATCAATCTATTAAATTATAAACTGTCGCAATTTTTTGTGCCAATGGATGGTGTGAGTAGTAATTTATGTAGATGTTAGAGGATGTTGGTTTTCTATACCAATTTATTTCTAATTTGTTTGTATTTTTATTTTTTATAATGCTGACATCTAAAAAATTGATTTGACAATCATTTTCAATTTCTACTGTGAATTTGAGGAAGTTGTCTTGATTATTAAAAGCATCAATGATATTATTAATTCTATTTTTATCAACGATGAGAAAACAATCATCTACACATCTTGAGTAATGAAAAATTGAGTAATAAAAAATTCTAATTTCCAAGTAGTTTTCAAAAATTCACATAAACTGAAATTCATTAACCTAGGTAAAGATAAAAATAAAAAAGAGGAGAATAAAAATGTAATTTACAAAATTTAATAATATACAAATTACATGTTAATCACAAGAAATATATATGGAAATTGTTATACATAGAACTTACTGGTTATTCGGTGCACATTGTGAGTGGTTATGGACAGTATACATTACCGTAACAGTACACTTAACATAATTCCATTTGGCTGTAAGGCAAATTTAACCAAAAGAAACAATGTCCCTTTCAACCGAATAGCTCTGTCAAATTTTATATTCAGCCAAATGACGCTTTCGGTCAAATGTCCCTTTCGGCCAAGTATCCTTTTCGATCAAATGTCATTTGGTCAAAGACTTTCGGTTAAGTGTCTAGCAGTCAAATGCCATTCGATGAAATGTCTGGTTACAAGACTTTTTGGTGGAAAATGCTAATGGCTGCCAATTGCCGTACAGATATTGCTCCAAAGAGGCATGGCAAAATTAAAAGCATCGATTGTTACACGTGTTTCCGCGTCTGCACACGGATAAGCTAAGCTAGTGAGATAGCTTATGTTCTTCTTAGTTTTTTTAAGCTTTAAACGCGTCTGAATTCTTAACAGGCGTTTCATCTTTCTTTTTATTACTTTAAATTAGCACTTTCAGATGGCGCTGCATTTATGCCGCTTACGGGGTCGCTTTTCGAGCGCTAAGTCGACGTGTATTTGAAATTTCTGCAACGCGTCCCTGAAACAGAAGGTCATAACGAGAAATTTATGTAGACCGAACGGGGCAATAACTGCTATTTCGGACGACATCTGGGAAAATGGGTATTTGTAAAAACGCACTCTATAGATCAAGAGTGCAAAAATAGATTTTCCATAAAAATTACCGGAAAAATCATGCGAGTTTGGTATGGGGTATCTATCCAGTACCGCAACCACATTTAACCTTTGATAATCTCCGGATATTCTTCATTCTGCGTTTTTTTTTGCACCATATGTATGGGCGTTGCCCAAGGTCTTTTTGAAGGCCTGCCGACGTCTGATTTGCACCAATCTTCGAACGTTGTTTTCGCTATCTTTGATTTTTGGGGTGCAAACGTCGTGGTTGCTGTGTGCAAAGTGGACCTGTAGTTTTAATGTAATGGTAGATTCCCCTGTTTTCTAGGGACTTCGGCTCATCTATGCCTATCACCGTTGGATATTTGCTTAGGATGTGCACGTATTTCGTTTTAGGATTTACTAGGGAAATTCGTAAGTCAAGAGCTGCTCTGTTAAAACCGAGAATAATTTCTTTTGTATTGGTGTTAATTGTTTTTTACTTAAATCAGGTAAATAATTTAAGCTGTCTCCACACATTATGGGGTAGGGTACAACTGCGATTATAAACGACCAAGGCAGTTCTTGCGCATATCCAAGATTGAGTTTTTTGTGTAATGTGCCATAAGCATTAATTTGCATGACATTTGCTTTACAAGGAGACGCACTGATCTAGTCCCAGCTACGCTGGTCTCCATTACACGCCGAGTTCATAGTTTAAATCATGTTTCGCATTTTTGTTCTGTCCACCCGTGTCTTTAGATTTTTTACTATTTTTATTGTTTCAGAATAATCAACCCAATCTCATGGTTTAGGGCACTTATGGGCGTTTTTACCGTACTTAGCGTGCGAATAACTAAGTTTTCTGTTTTCTCTACTTTTACTGCATTTGCGCCCTTTAGATTTCGTACACCAGCGCGATTCAAATCGAGATCTATTTCTCTTTTCTACGCATTTGTTAACTATCGCGTAAACTTTCGTCATGAAAGAGTGAAACAGTTGATTTTCTACTTGTTTTATTTCGTGCACGGTGTTCTGAGTTCCGTACAAGTTCGCGTGCACTTAATCCGCATGTTCGACCGTATCAAAATTTAATCTCTCTATACTCTCTCTCTGTCTCTTTCTCTCTCTCTCTCTTTCTCTCTCTCCCTCTATTACCTAAGCTTGAATATGGATACACACACACACAACGACACTGTGCCGTTGAGTCTTCTCTCTTTCCTCCTATACATTGCTTGGTAAAGTGTACTAATGCATGCGTTATGAATTAATAATGAAAGTTAGACGTAATTAGTGAGTCCACCTATATTTGCGTTTTTAGTAAGGAGATTCACTAAAAAATAGAAAATAAAAATTTTTTTAACAAAAAACAAAACCGATTTAAAAAAAATGCACTAAACAGTTACAAATAATTTATGATCTTCAATAATTATACGCATACTACGCATCTAATTCAACACATGTGTAGCAAACATATTATAGATTATCTAACTATTTGTAAACAGCACAAACAAATAATATTTTTTTTTTTTCACAAAAAAATATTTTCGGAGTCGGCGTTAAATTCTACATCTGTGCAGAACGATTCAACAACTTGACGCCGACTTCGAAAATATTTTTTCGTGAATTAAAAAAAATATAATTTGTTTGTGCTATTTACAAATAATTAGATAATCTATAATATGTTTGCTACACATGTATTGAGTCAGGGTGATCAGATTTATTACAGCTTGTGTCGCCATCTTGTAGTCGTAAAGTCGCCAAAAGTCGCAAGTGGGCAACCATGAAATCGCCGAAAAAATCGCCATCAATTTTAAATGAGTCAAAATGTAAAAAGTCTTTTTAAACTCATTATTTAAATACCTAATCAAAATAGTATATAAATAAACAAAAGTATGTATATATATATATATATATATATATATATATATATATATATTAATTTTATTTTTTATTTTCTAATACAAAATTAATAAAACTATTAACGCATAAAACATACTTTATTCACAGATTAACTTACATAACTTTTTTATTTAAATTAAATTGTTCATAAATTTTATAATAAACACATAAGTTTGTAAATTTAAATAAATAATGTTATTTAAAACACAACATAAAAAATATAAATAATATTTAATATATTTAATGAAATAGTTGAATTTTTAGTACCAGTAGAAAAAAATTATTTTTTTAAATTTAAACAATATTTTTTAATTAGTAGAAATCACATATACTTAGGCAAGGAATATCAATTTCATTTACGATATTATTCATTGCTAATTCATCTATTTCTAGGTCACTTTCTTTCGCATTAGTAATTTCTTGTTCATCATACATAACTTTAGAATTGAAATCTTATCATTGCGATAGTCGGTTTGAAATCTTTGCAGCATATATTTCGCGCATAAAAATAAGTTTTGATTCTTAAAATTGAATCCAATAATTTTGTAAGCATTCTGTTTCGGAATTTAGTTTTTGTACTGTTCATAATAGAAAAAATACGTTCAATTACCGCGTTGCTTGACGGCAAAGATAATAAAGTAAGAACAAACACAGCAAGCTCGCGAAAAACAAATCTACCGCCAGCATTTTTAAAAGAATACACTTCTGCCCAAAACTCATGCGTATTATTAAGTTTTTCTTCACTCATAAAATCTGGCCAATGGATCGTTATTAATTTATTATATTGATTTTCTGATAAACCTAATTTGCATTTATCAGCAAATAGATTTAGAAAAGGCAGTTTATTAAATTTTGGCCGAATCTGTTTTAAACACACTGCAGAAGTGAGAGACAAGAAGAAACTCCATTTCTTATCTCTCTTGTAATATTAACACCTGTCAATGCAGCATAATATTCAATGCCATAATCCACCTTATCTATGGGTAAGAAAGTTGACTCGTCCTCTAACGATTTTAAAATAATTTCTAACTCTGCTGTTGTAAACGCATGCTTAAATATTTTCCTAGCTAAAGTTGTTATGAGACTACTCAAATCATCATAAGCACAACCAATGTCTGCATTGTCTTTTTGAAATGCTAAATTTACATCGTTGACTTCAAACAGAATAGGTTTCACTATTTTTAAATATAAATAATTTGAGTCGTCGTTTAACATTTGATTTAAAAGTGTGGCAGTGTAACATTTTTCTGAATAAATAACTACAGAAAAATGAGTTTTTAATTCGAAATAATGTTCGAGTATCGCTCTGACTACATTATATCTAGAAAGCCAACGTGTAGATGATAGCTTCACAAATTGATGAAATTCTTTCTCTGTTCCATTACCATTATGATCTGTTTTATTTAAAGTGTCCCATAAAGTTTTATAAATCGATTTTCGTTTTGCACTGAAAGAAAACCAATTAAAAATATCTCTACAAAAAAATTCTATTGTTGCTGGAAATTTTGCAGCTGCATCTGATACAGCTAAATTTATTGAATGGCACACACATCTTACTAGCTGCAAAGCAGGAACTTCTGATCTTAGTAGAGTAAATAATGAATTATTCTTCCCACAAAGATTTGAACCACCATCTGTGCCAAGACCAATTAAATTTGATAAAGGTAGTTTTATTTCGTTTAAAAAACTTTTAACATGAGAGTACAAAGAAATGGCATCTGCTTCATCTATTTCGATCAAGCCTAAAAAATCGGTTATCGTTCGGTTTAGTTTAACGCTAAAATACTTAATACATAAACATAAATATTTTGGTGTAGAAACATCAGTAGATTCGTCAACTATTAGGAAATAAGGTGTGTCCTTTACATCATCTATCACTTCTGTGAGAATATTTGGGGCAATGACATATTTAGTCAAATGATTACATTTCGTTCTGTGCAGTTTCAAATCTTTGAATTTCAAGTCTTTAAGCATGTCACACAGATGATCGCTACTTCGTATGCTACTGTGACAAGCGATAAATGCGGCAAATTTTAAATCTCTTTCCTTTTCTTCTTGTTTAGAGCTTAAATTACACATAGTAGGTATTCTAATTTGTTTTGTGTTAATACTTTCTTTATTTTTTATATGAGTTTGAGTCTCTGCGTGCTTTTGAAGGTTTCTATGATGAGCACGCAAATCTTTTTTACATACAATGCAGTAAGCTTGTTTAAAACGATTTTGATTATTACTTTTTATGAGCCAACCTGAAAATATTTAATTTAATAAATTTAATCTGATCACATTTTGATGAAAATAATTTTTAAGGACTTATTTTCTTTTCAAAGTTATAAATTAATTTAACATTCAGACAGTGAATCAATTTTTTCATATAAATTATTATTCTGAAAATATTGTATTTTATTTGAATAAATTTAATTTGATCACATTTAAGATATTATTCTAACCTAAAATCTAAGCTTGTTAGTCGTTTTTTGCAGTAATGTAAAACTTATTTTTAAAAATATTCTAAGCGACTATATATTAAATTATTATGATTATCATAATTATTATCATGTGTCAAAACAAACAAACTTACTTTGGGCCCACATTTCTTTTTCCCAGTTTGCATTGTATGCTCTCGGCTTTTCTTCCGATTTCTCTGAAGACTTACTTGACGTAATTTTCGACATTAATAATAATTTGTCTTGTTTATATTATAAATTATATTCCACAATTGATATAAACTTAGAACATGAAAAATTTTACATCTATAACACATGCTGATATTACAGTTTTGAGAAATGCTTTTTTTGTTGAACTAACTAAAAACTATATACCAGAAAAAGTTACCAGCGCCTTCTACAAAATTGTCTCTTCGTTTAGTCAGTACGTTATAGGGGGCGCGCTGTTTAAATCGCTAGAAAACTTTGCTTAAAGTAAGATAGTATGCATGTGTATATATATATATATATATATATATATATATATATATCTATACATATACATCCCGTTGAATGTTTTTCAAATCCTCCAATGAAAGTAAACCGAAACAATGGAATCACCCAATAGAATTGTGTCATTTTTAAATGTTCAACACGATTCAATGTCCGTCGAGTAAATATATACACCGCCAAAAATCGCCAAGTACTACTTCTTAAATCGCCAAAAATTCGCCAGTCGTCAGTTAAAAAAATTAGTCGTCATTAAGACTTAAAAATCGCCAATTTGGCGATAAATCGCCAGACCTGGTCACCCTGTATTGAGTTAGATGCGTAGTATGCGTATAATTATTGAAGATCATAAATTATTTGTAACTGTTTAGAGCATTTTTTTTAAGTCTGTTTTGTTTTTTGTTAAAAAATTTTTTTTTTGTCCTGTTAATAGATGCTTTTGTGAGTTTTTTTCAAGAAGTTAAAGATAGGCCATATCTAAATTCAATAGTATTTAATTTAAACACGGTTCATGAAAAAAACTTCTTCTTATCATGTCCGGTGGTTTATCGTAATTAATATTTGCATTATTATAATTATGTAAGACTGGAAACATACTTATTTGTTGTGTTTCCAAAATTCTTAATAGATATAATCGCATTAAAAAACATCATATCTTAAACAACATGGATATAAATTATAAAGTATTGCAACAGCGAAAGCAATTGCAAAAACGCCGTAATCATAATTATTTGTTTGTGATTGTACTGTTTCGACAACTATGCTCGATTGTGATTTGTTTGGAAATAATTTATTCATATAGACTTTATGCTCATCTTGTAAATATTTAAGATTTAAATTATCATAATATATGAATTACCTTATTATTATAATACATACAAACCAAGTGACCTTTTTAAAAATTTCCGGAAAATAACAATTGTATAAATTCATTATAAATCAGTACCGAAATAATATATTGTGTTCTTTGAATAAGTGAAGTTGATTGCATATTAAATGAGGTGTACCGGTTTGAAATATTATTAAATTCTAAGATATAAATATCATTAAAGATGAAAGCGATTACACTATACAATCCTTGTCCTTTAACAATTAATTTATTTTCCTCAGTCAAACCTATTATTGAAAATTAAAAATCTTTAAGAACTCCTATTTACGTTAGATAAACTTTTTGCAAAAGTATTCACAATAACATTGCTTTTACATTAACTAATTTTATCTAACCCCTGGTGGAAATTGAAACGTTTTTTAACCATTTTATGATCAGTAGAAATAGTCGGGGCAAAATTGACGGGTAAGCAAAAAAAAATTTCGAATGGATAATTTTAATGGGATGACCTTTGTAAAAAGTCCTAGAATAAGTATCTGTAGTTTGCCCGGCGAAAAAGTGGTCCCAATTTGTTTATATCCATTTTGTTTAAGCAAATTCCAAAAGTTGTTTATTTTTATTCGAACAAAGCTTTCTTCGATTCTTTGAGCGATTCTAAACAAAAAAGTATTTTTGTGATTTTTTTCTTAAGTTGTCAGTTTTTGAGTTATTAATAAAAAAAGATGTTAAAAATCGCAAAAATTCCCATTTTTAAAGCTCTAAAACGATAATAAAATTTAAATATGTTTAGACTGCCAAAGTTTTAAAATAAAATTGAGACACTTTTCGATAAAATCCCCAAGAGTGAAATCAAATTACTTTATTTAAGTGTTATTTTCTAATTGTTAATTAAGCGCAAATACGCAGTATCTTTGTGTTTAAGCGCATATAGCAAAGGCCAAATACCATTTTGATAATTTCATTTGCAAGTTCACACTATTCAAACAAAATAAACTCTTAAAACACTAAGATATTTTAACTTAGAAAACCAATTTTAAAAGCACTTCGCGCAATAAAAAAACTTTATATTATAAGCGAATAAACGGGTTTGCAGACCAAGCATATGCCGATCTGGTTCGCCGTCTTAGTATTCATTTATAACAAAGAAACACATTTTGACTCTAATTTAACTTCAAGATGACTTTATTAATTATAAGCAGATACGATAGTAAAGTCTTTACAATCTTAGCTTTAACGCATAGGCTCGCTTTCAAGCCGCCGACGCTCATCTCGCCTCTCTTACGCTAGAGAAGGGATATTTATGTACAACCCGTAGGTAGCAGCATGAAGTGCGCTACGTACAAGTGAACACGAATTCGGTTCTCATTCGAGTACCGATTAAGGCGATGCGTTACAATATACATATATGCATTATTAGAATCATTTTATGATACTTTGTACTAGCCCATGATGCAGGAAAATGATAATGAATTGCTTTTATAGCCTGTTCGCTGTAAAACCTAGGTCTTGATTTTCTTCAATACAATCTTTTACATGAAAATTTTACTTTTGGTGTTACTGAAATATCAAAAATACGTGCAGTGTTCTTATAGAATATTGATACACAGTATTTTCTAATTACAATTACTTCAAATGCGGTCTTTAAATAATTTGAAAACGTATAATTTCTTATAGTCCTATAACTATAATGTTTCACAAACAAAATCTTAATTTTAACGTTACGATTATATTGTTAAAGAACTTAAGATTTTTCTGAATATATTTACAATAAAATTTGCTTAAAATGTGTAAATAATTTATAATTCTATTCGAAAACGGCATTTTAGAAAGTAAGCTTATAAATTATAATTAAAAAATCTTTTTATAAAAAACATATAAAAAATAAAATTTGAAAAAATAAAAAAGTGCTCATTCTTCGATTTTGGTTTTTGTCGGAATTTGATCATAAATGTGTCTAGAATCATATTCAAAAGAAAAATCTGAGGTGCTAAAACTTCATGGTCAAATTTACTCAAAGACGACCGTGTGAGGTAAAGATATTTTACCTACAGAACAACACGTTTAAGGTGTCTCGTCTTTCCATTTCTTAGCGGAACAATGATTACATATTTTATTTATATTGCCGATTCGTATGTCAATTGAACTGAGGTAATCGATATTAGGCTGATATTCAAATGCTGCCCTTGATTATATATATTTATTCTAGTTTGCATTAAACGAATGTGCTGATCATCAAGCTTTTGCAAACGGTCAATTGGTGATTCGCATCGACTTCAAAAAGTTTAACGTTGTTGTAACAAACGCTTTCCACGATCTGGGCTTGTTTTACGTTCTATTCTATCAACATTATTTGTCATTAATTGCGAAAGTCGAGATTCGCACTCATAAGGACTTTTGTTCGCTGTTCTAGATGCTTGACGTTTAGCAGGCGATGTTTTTCGAGACGATTGAGATCTTATTTGAAAAAAATGAAATAATTGTCTTTTCACGGGTGGAATATTCTAGAAAATAATAAAACGTAGAAGTATATGAAATATATTAAACTAAATGAATAAGCCAGTGAGAAAGCGCTGACTAGACGTCTGAAACTAGCTAGCAACAGCTCGTGATCGAAAGAAATGATGACGATCTAGTCGACAAGTTAAGACCTGAAGAGAACGAATAAAGTAAAGCATGGAAAAACAGAAGCTACGAGGTGGAAACTTCCAGAAGAATAGAGAAGTGGGAAACAACGAACCAGCAAGTATAAATACGACCGGGCTAACCACGCGGCGGCCTGCTAGGCTACGAGGCACTAGAGAACCAAGGAAAATGTAGACTACTAGAACCCGACCACAGCATAGAGGAGCACGAACTCACGATCAACGTAGCGAGGACGTATCAGCGATTTTACACCAGTAGTACAGTAGACATTTTTCTCTCTCTCTCTCTCGTGATTAACGTAATAATAAATCAGTTTATTTTAAATATCGTCTTATTAAATTAATTACCTTCACGCAAATTGACTACTTGAATTTACCAAGCTTAGTCGTGATAAAAAGATACCCACAATATAATAAATCAATAACGTGAAAACGTAACAGTCTAGGTAGAGAAAATGAAATTTTTAAATCAATAGATGAAAATTTTCTAAAAAATACACTTTGGAAAAGAAATATACAATAAAAAATTGAAAAGAAAGTGCAAAAGAAATAATTGACTTAATAAAAAATTAGATTATAGTGAATAATTGTTTAAATTTTTTCAATTTTTGAAAAACTAGGCATTGAAAATTTTTTTTTTTATATGAATATGTTAAATTTTGTACCAATAAGTCAAAAAATATTTTTAAATTGACGATAGAAAAAAATTTAATTCAATCAAAATTAATGATTTTCTTGAAAGAGATATTTAATAATAAAAATGAACGTTTAACTATGATAGGTGATAATAATTGCAATAAAAATTTATTGCCGATAAAGCTTTTCGCAATATCCTCGCCATGTAAGTACCTCAATCGTGCTAATCTATTAAAGGAAGCGGCAAAACCTGTCGCCACGTATTGGGCAGTCAACAAAGTGTCATTTTTAATAAAAAATCGTAAATTATTAAAATTTACGTATCTTGAAAAAAGTACAAAATAATTGAATTTAATCTTTCTTATCATGCTCTCCCTTCATCTGTAAGTAGTTAAACACGTTTCATTTTTCACTCTTGTTATTTTTGTTCTGGTACTGCATTTTTGTGCCCTAGAGCGTTTTTCTTACAGATTCTTGCACGCTCAATTTGCAAGGCACCGTTTCAGGTATAAATCATCAGTTTTATTAGCGGTCCTTGCATTTTATCTCGCAATTTACATCAAGAAGCTGAACTTTGGAGGTTAGAATTTTCACAGTTTTGAGGTTAGTTGGGAGGCGAATTTCATCTGCAGGCAGAGATCCTGGTGGCTAATTTTTTAATCTATTCTCCGTCCAATAAGATAGAAGCAGTGATGGATTTCGAAGATGCTTATATGATATCCAACAGCCAACTTCAGAGTATATACTACAGAATAATATATTCTGCTTATACTCTAATTCTACGGTATACTCTGAAGTTGGCTAAAGGATATCCTAATATATAGATATACATAAATGTATAAAGCATCCTCGAAATCCATCACTGGATAGAAGTCTACCTTACCCTATAAGGAGGTTAGTTTTAGTTGCGGTAGTGTACACAAGAGGTCGGAGTTATGGACAGTTGTGCGATCTGTAAGCTATCCACTAATGATAAATGGGGCATGGCAAAGCTCCATTTGTGTTTCACGTGCCGGCAGCGCTGTCATGCGAAATGCATGACTCGTTCCAAAATGGAAAACGGAACAAAATATGAATGCAAAAGATGCACGGAAAAAATAAAAAATAATTTATTGTCGTCTGCCAGTGGAAGCATCAAGGCCAATGGAGTTTCAAAGACGGCACATAAAGCTGTTCCCAGTCAGCCCATCAGTGCCTCTACATCATCAAGAGCTGACTCGAAAGTGACACCTGTCAACACCTCTCTGAAGCAGCCTGAAAGAGTGAAAACTACTTTGACCAACAACAGCGGTGCCACGGCGGATGGAGGGACAAGTAAAATAAGTATACATTTTTCTGATAAGCAATTGGGAGGTGGCGCTGCGCACGCTGCCCCGAATAATAATAATAATAATAGTAATAATTATAACAAAAATAATTTTGATGTAGACCGAGGTGACTTAGATTCCTCCTCATTGCAGGCAGCTGTATCTGCTTTAGAGGGCGCACTATCTGGCAGGCTTGACACAATATCTAATTCTTTTGATCGACTTTTGTCTTTTGAGAGCCAATTTAAACATTTTAACAAGGGCCTGCGGGATATTGTGTCCAAAATTGAAACAAAACATATAATTATTAAATAATTAGAAAGTGAGCAGATGCAGCTGTTAGAGGAAAATCGCAAACTTAGAGAAATAATAGTCCTTTCGGAAAGGAATTTCTTGTCCGCTCTAAATAATGAAATTGAAACATATAATCAAACGATTAATAGTAAATTTGATAATATTCAAACTTTTCTCAACAACGAGTTTCACGGAGTGGACAAGGGTTTCTTCGACCTTAAGACCGGGGTAGCTGGAATGGAGGAGGCCGTCGCAGATCTCACGGGAATGAAAGAGCATACATTACACACATCTAAATTAGTAGAGATTACACAAACACCACGTACTCATGCTGCAATTAGTGATGAGGCACCTTGTCAAGTTGAGATGGAGTGTGGCTCTGGGGGTGGTGCATTGGTGATCTCTGGCGAGTTTGACTGTTCAGCACTTAATATTGGGTCGGATGATTACGCCTGTGCCGTTATTGGTACCATTCTCCCGACAATCAAGCGTACGAATGTTATTTTAGTTAAGGAAATCGCTAAACATGAAGATGTAAACGAGGTGTCTATAGATAGTGGGATCAGTGGCGGCCCGAGGGGTCCGTTCTCATTGCTGGTTAGACTTTCTGAGGAGGACCTGATGCAAAAGGTGTTTGAAGCTAAACGACAGTTCACAGGTTTTTCAACAGCGGATCTTCATCCCTCCCTCCTTAGCAGTTTTCCAGCCATCTAACGCCACGGCTTAATATTTATTAATGAATTTTTGCCTGAAGGAAAATATGTTAATTTAAAAAAATTAAAAAAGTATGCCAAAGAAAAAGGCTTTCAATTTGTTTAGCACAGACATGGCAGATTTCTGGTGAGGAGGGAGAGAGGGGAGAGAGCACACAATTTTTTTATGAAAATGACTTAGATATTTTATTAACAGATAGTAAGAAATTAGAAAACGGTGTAAATGTCACTAATAAAAACTCTGAACCTCCATCGAATAATAAGTCCAATAATAATATATGTGATAATAATGAAGTCTCTGATCTTCAACGAAATATGTTGACAAATCAATCATTAAGTACAAATAATGGAGTAACATCGAATGTGGCCTCTCCCTAATGACTGCGCTGGGCCTCCTCTTAGAGTCGTAAAAGGAGGAGGGGTGAACTGCGAGCGTGCTTTCTAAATGTGACTTCGTTGAGGGCTCACATTGGGCAGGTACCTGAGTTTCTAAGGGATGGTCCTTCTTGCGACATATTTGGAGTGGCTGAGACCTAGCTGGGTCCATCTGTTTCGGATGACGTCATTCGGGTCAGGGGGCATAAAGTATTCAGACAGGACAGAAACTTGCGTGGTGGAAGAGTTGCTTTGTATATTAAAGACAATTTAAAGTGCACTATTTTGGCTACTTCGGATACTCAAACTAATCATAGTGAAGGTAAACCGGAAATACCTGAGTATATTTTTTGTTCCGTGCAATTGGGCAGCTCCGAAGCTGTGTTGATTTCTGTTATTTATCGACCTCCTGCAATTTCCTTTTTGAGAAATGCCGATTTTTTGGATAACTTAAGAAATCTTGCCTCTGAATACTCTCACAAAATTATAATGGGAGACCTGAATGCCGATCTCCTACGAGAGAGCAGTGATGCTAAATTTATTAATAAATTGTCGGCTGAGCTTTCGTTACAGTTGGTTCAGCATTGTGCGACGCATCACACTCCAACGTCTCACACGTGAATTGACCTGATTCTTGTGGACGATAATGACACAATACTTGACGCACGCAACTTACCGGCTAATTTTCACAGTCGGTACAACTTAATTGATGTATGAATTTTATGTGATCATATCAAGACAGATAATAAAATAATTAAGTATAGGAATTATAAAGATATCTGTTCAAACTTATTGGTACAGAGTTTGGCCGGCTGTGATTAGACGCCATTTACAGTTGGTACAATTGACCCGGAATCTGCACTTGGCTGCCTCTGTGACAACCTTACGGGAGCAATACAAAATCTAGCGCCACGCGTAAAACAATGGACGAACGGACGGAACAAGCTAAAACAAATTATTATCATAATAGACTGTTCGATGCTCTTGCTAGAGGTAATGTCTAGAAGGAGTTAAAAGACCTGGGACTCCTGTCCAGACCTCAAGGGGACTTGAATGGATTCACTCCAGATGAGCTTAATGCGCATTTTGCGGGGGTGTCAGTCTCGCCACACGATGATACTGCAGAATGTAAAAGGATTTTTTCTGAGTGTGGTAAAAGTGGCTTTGCTTTTAAGCCAATTAATATTAATGATGTAATCCTTGCGATTTCGCATTTTTCGTAACAGGCTTGTGGCGAGGATGGCATCCCACAGAGTGTGATACTTAAAGCACTACCGGTTATTGGAGAGCATCTTGTGACTCTGTTCAATTCCTCTTTTGCGCGGGGGGTCTTCCCTTGCCTTTGGAAGCGTGCACGCATTGTGCCTTTAAAGAAGTGCCCTGCACCTAAAATGCCTAAAGATCATAGGCCCATAGCAATATTATGTTTTCTTTCAAAGGTTCTCGAGAAGATTGCCCACGACCAAATGCAGGAGTGTATTATGACACACAAAATACTCGACTCTTTTCAGACTGGCTTCAGAAAGCATCATTCTACGCAAACTGCCATATTTAAACTTACAGACGACATAAGATCAGGTCTTGTCAAGAAACTTGCCACGATATTACTTCTATTTGACTTTAGTAAGGCATTCGACACGATCTCTCCCTCCAAATTGCTCGCGAGGCTTAGATCAATAGGGTTTTCCAGGGCTGCACTCGAGTGGATTAGCTCCTATTTATCAGGTAGGAAGCAAATGGTTTCCACACATTTAAAAGAGGATTCGGATTGGCTAACAACCAATCTAGGAGTTCCACAATGTTCAGTGCTGGGGCCTCTGTTGTTTTGCCTTTACATTAATAGCATCCATGATACGCTCGACCCTTGTTTCGTTGAGCACATATTATATGCTGATGACCTCCAAATCTATACTCAGGTCCCTCATGAACATCTGGATGAAGGTATTCGTATTATGCAGGGCGGTGTCGGGGTGGGCTGTCGATGCTTCTCTCACATTAAATGCAAGCAAAACTAAGGCGATCGTTTTTGGCAGTAGTCGATTTATTAATGACTTTTATGCTGGTGAGCCAAGAACGATTGAGCTTGAGGGAGGTGTCGACATATCTTTCTCTGATACCGTTGCGAGCCTTGGTATTGTGCTTGACGCTAAGTTGTCATGAGAGTCGCACACTGATATGGTGACTAAAAAATTTAATAGGATAATGTATAGTTTGCGGTTCTTTCGTCGGTACACCACTAAGGTCCTGCGTAAACAGCTCGCAGCCGCCTTGCTGTTTCCGCACCTCGACTACTGCTCAGTAGTTCTGCTCGATGCTTCGCAGGGGTTGAGAAGACGATTACAAAGACTACAAAATTCATGTGTGAGATATGTACTAGACGTAGGAATGGGCGATCATATCTCTCCTCATAGAGCTGCGCTTGGTTGGCTGCGTACTGATTCAAGGAGACAGTATTTCATGGCTGTACTTATGTACAAAATCGTGCGCATGAATACTCCCGAGTATCTAGTGACTCTCTTCACTAGATATGTACCTAGGGTAGCCACTAGGGGAGAGATTAAGGACTTAGCGGTGCCCTACATGCGTACTGAGACTGGAAGAAATTCTTTTTAAGTTCAAGGTGCGCATTTTATGAACTCCCTGCCTGCTGATATAAAAAATCTAACATCGCTCGGCAGGTTTAAGTCGGCTTTGAGGACGTGCTTACTCGACTTTGAGTGAAATTAATTTTAAGTATTTTAATTTTTATGTTAATTCATTTTGTTTTTGTCCTATATATAGATTTAAGATGTAAATGTATTTATTAGCGTAAATGATGGATGAATGTATGCGGAAGGAATGAGTGGTTCTGTTTTCATTAGAAGTCATGACATCTTCGGTATTAAGTTTTTATTCTTTAAATGTTATTATTTTATTTTCTAATTATTTACTATTACTCTCTTGTATTGTATAATTTTATTTTTATAGTATTGTCTAATTTTATTTTATAGTATTGTCCAATTTTATTTTTATAGTATTGTCCAATTTTATTTTTATTGATGTCATGACAGTGATTCCTCTTTTAAATTATGTATTTTAATTCTATGACTGATAGATATTCAAGACTGTTATTTATTGTAATTTATGTTTTCTGCGTGTATTTAGAATAGTCTGTGATATCACTTTTACATGGTGACTTACTGATACAGTATATATTAATTTTAATAATTGACTGTGATATCTTATCTTATCTTACTATGTGCAATACTTTATATAGAATTATTACTTATTATTTCATGTATTACACGCCTTTTTGTAACCTTTTTACAGAATAAATTAATATCTATCTATTTATTTTTAAAAATGGCAAAAAATTAAATCAAATTAAAAAATTTTTGAAAAATAATTACGTTGAAAAAAATTTTTTCCCATAAATATGTCAATTTTATTAAGTATACACTGAAAATGACAATTTCAACTTCAACATTTCTTCTTGATTAAAAACGGTGAATGTATAAAATATGGAAGAAAAATTTTTTCTCCATAAAAATCTTAAGTTTAGTAAGCATAGAATTTATAGAAAAGTCTTTGAGAAATTGTATATTTAATAAAATTAACGTGATTTGAAAGAGAGTCGAAATACCTTAAATTTTTTGTTAATATATTAGAAAAAAACGTTTTTGAAAAAATAGCAAAACATACATAATTAATATTGTTCTGCTTTCTCATAGAGAAAGCATTGTATTTATAAATAAAATTTCCCTTAATTTTTTCATTAATTTGTAGATATTTGGACTTGAGGAGTCGAAATAAGTGATTCCCAGGAAATGTCTGTATGTGTGTGTGTGTGTGCGTGCGTGCGACCGTGTGGGTGTGGGTGTGCGCGTGTGTGTATTAATTACGCCAGTTAGAATTTATTTTTTTGTCTAACTGGTGCGGAAGCTATTGAAAATTGTTTTTCTTGGCGTAGTTTTAATTTTAGAGTCATTTAAAAAATTTTTTGAAGATCTTCATTTTTTTTTTTGTATTTTACGTGAAGTACTCCATGGATTTGCTTTGAAATTTGCATGCAAATTATTTGCGACTGCCAAAAGAAAGAAAACTTATGAAAACAAATTTCCTGAGCGCAGTTTCAATTTTAGAGCATTTTGAAAATTTTAAGAGAATTTTAATTTTTCAATTTTTTTCTATTTTACGTAAAGCATCCGATAAATGTACTCCAGAATTTGAATACAATTTACTCGCTACAATCTGAAGAAAAGAAGTTTTTGAAAACTGATTTCTTTAACGTGGTTACAATTTTAGAAAATTTTAAAGATTTTGAAAATAATTAAAATTTTTTTAATTTAATTTTTATTTCACGCAAAGTACTCAATAGATTTGTTCTAAAATTAGCAGGAAAATCATTTGCAACTGCTAAACGTAGTGAAATTTTTGGAAACTAATTAATCTAGCGTAGTTTTAATATTTAAACATTTTGGAAATCGAAACAAAATTTTTTTTTTAATTTTATTTATTTAGCCAATTAAATTTCGAAAACTTCTTGATGAATTTGCTTCAAATTTCACATCCAATCTATTTTTTTGCTTAACTAGGCGAGAAGCTATTGAAAATTGGTTTTCTTGGTGTAGTTTTAATTTTATATTATTTTAAAAATTTTGAAATAAATTTTTATTTTTCATTTTCTATCTATTTTACGTAAACTACTTGATAGATTTGCTCTAAAATTTGTAAACAAGTTATTCGTTACAGTCTTTATAAAAAAGTTTTTGAATAATAATTTTCTTACAGTAGCTCTTTGATCACTTCTTCTGATTTTTTATTTAATGCTTTCACTAAATCTTTCCTTTCTTTTTCACTCTCTCTCTCTCTTTCCTTTTATTTCACCCTAATACTCATTTTTACACTATTTTCATATATTCATCTCTCTCACTTTTCTTATTTCCTAATCACTTTTTTACTTTCACTGTTTCTTTCCCGTCTTAATTTTTCTAGAGTAGAAATTATGTTTTCTACATTAAAATCATATTTGGAAAAATGAAATCAAATTACTCTAACTCAATGAGCTCTATGAGAAAGCATTCGCCAAAGCACTAGGCAGCGTTTTTAAAATTAATATTATTAACCATAAATAGTGAAATTCTCATGTAAGAGCTAATAAATATTTGATGAATAAAGAAATTTTCTTCTACAAAATATTTTATTTTATTTTATTTCACAAAATAACGGGCTATAAAGCCCAAAATACATATAAGAATAATAAACAACGAATACATTACAAGGTAGCGCATAGTAACCACCGGCCTCAAGGCACTCAAAACAGTTTACACACACACACACACCCACACAAAATAATAGTGCAAATTTAACATCCAATTATCGATAATAATAGAAATACAAATTAAAAATTAACAATAATGAATAAAAATCTACATGTGCAACAACATAAAATTAAACACAAAGAATGAGCAACACAAGCAAAACATCAGTCATAATATCGACCTAAGATACCGATCAACGCAGCCTTAAATCGCATTAAATTATCACACGAGCATACCACGTCGGGCAGATTATTCCACAACTTAGTTAGACGAAGTACAGATAAAATGAAAAACTTACTGGCTGTGCGGAGCGATTCACACGGTGGCCTGTAGCAACGAAGGCCATACGTAACGCAACGACGATTAAACAGACCCATTACCTCACCCGATGCGACACACCCATGATGAACATTGTACATAAAAACCGCGTCGTTATAATCATGCATTGACTTAACCGTGTACAATCCAAAACGCATAGAGATCTCACGAAAACTGTGGTCAGTCCACCGCATGGGTCTGCCCGATTTAAGTAATAAATATCTCAGAAATCTTTCAAGCACAGACTCCGTCAAACGAATCCTTAATCCCGTGTACGGCGTCCACACCTGTGAGACATATAGTAAATGGGGCATAACAAGTGACTTAAACAATACTATCAGTGAACGAGGCCTGGAGAAATCCCTAATAGACCTCATCATAAATCCCAAAACCTTAAAGGTTCTTGAGACAACGCTTCCAACCTGTTGCGCAAATGATAAAGTTGAATTGGAAATTACACCTAGATCTCTAATACTAGTTACGCTAGGTAACTGCACACCGCAAAACAGATAATCAAAACGAGAGGCCTCATGATAGCAAAATGATATTGCTGAACATTTTTTAGTGTTAAAAGAGAGACCATTAACAATACACCAGTTCACTAAACTAGCTATGTCTCTCTGAAGCTTAAAGGCATCCAGCGGCGTTTTGACAACAGTAAAAATCTTGAGATCATCGGCGTAAAGCAAATATGACGAGTCCCGTAAGACATCACCAACATCATTCATAAACAGAATAAATAAAATGGGCCCCAAGTGTGAATCCTGCGGCACACATGATGGAATATCAAAAGCATCGGACACTAAACCGTTCACACGCACTCTCTGCTTTCTACCAATTAAATAACACTCCAACCACTTATAAGCCTTTCTCCTCAAACCGTAATCCCATATTTTAGATAACAATCTAGCATGGTTGACCGAATCGAAAGCCTTCGAAATGTCCGTGTAAATCGCATCCAACTGATAACCGCCCTCCATGGCTAACACGATAGCATTTACATAAAACAATAGATTAGTTACCGTTGATCTACCCGAGACAAAACCATGCTGAGCCTCAACAATCAATCCGTAGAATGCATTAACAAATTTATCAGCTACAATAAAATCCAATAACTTAAAGACAGAACTAAGGATTGAAATAGGTCTATAATTGGCGATATTACTTTTGTCCCCATCCTTATAGATAGGACTAACATAAGCCAGTTTCCATACAGATGGAATTTCGCACTCACTCAAAGGACGATTAAAGAGACTCAACAATAGGATCTGCAGAGCATCTATACAATTTTTAATTAAAGAAATGGGTATCTCATCAGATCCGCAACACACATTATCCTTCATACACTGAACATGCTCAATAAGTTCAGAGCCGGAGGCATCAAGCCCATCAAGACAAGCATGAGAACCATTAGGCAAGCAAATGTCAACAGACTTACGCGAGAAAACATTATCAAAGTGCTTAGCAAAAAGACCAGATATCTCCGAGTCCAAAAGAACTCTCTCATTTTCATAGTACGTAGCATCAGGCAAACCACGGTTTACGCGCTTACGATTTACATACGACCAAAAAGATTTACAATTTTTATCCAAATTGCATTCAACACTATCCATATAATCCTTATAACACAAACGAGATTTACGTATACATAACGCTCCGAGCCGTTTAAACGCAATAAAATCAGTCAAATCATTGGAGCATTTCCACACATAATGAGCTTGTTTCTTATCATCTATCAAATTTTTAAGTTCATGGGAGTACCATGCCGGAAATCTAGAGGAGCCAACTCTCCTCAGGGGCACATACCTAGAGATACCCTTATACAAAATATCATTAAAAGCTTGAACGTCGTTCTCCAGGCATGAACCACCGACGACAGAGCCCCAATCAACCTCAGCAAAGTATCTCCCTAAAGAAACATAATTCTCTCTACAAAAGTCATAACCAGAAACATCAAAAGTCTTTGTACACGCACTTTCACAACACAAAACGAAGCAACAGCCTTCATGATGCTGGTCAATACACAGCAGCTCTTCTTTCATATCAGACAAAACCAATTCTGGAACTGAGGTAAATAGTAAATCCAATAGTATATGCCTTCCGTTCATGGGATGGATACATTTGCTTGAGATCCAACAAAGAGAACGAAGATAGTACCCGGTCGGCATTAAATTTTAATGAAGGTGACAGATAGTCAGTCTGCCTAAACATTAAGCTATCCTCATAGGACCATGTAACGTTAGGTATATTAAAATCACCAATTACAATTAATTTATGCTCTGGATACTTCTCAGCAGTGCTTTCAACGCATTGAGTGTACCACTTAATGATATCGTTACCAGAGTCAGGTGGAAGATAAACAGCACTCAACAGTAATTTTCTGGTTGACATCTTGATTACAATAAAGAGACTTTCCACCTGTATGTCACCCACATCTACCTCACATGCGCTTATTGACTTTTTTATGGCCACCAGGACACCTCCGCCCGACTTCTTGGAACTGGTTGCCGCCGGGCGATCACACCTAAAAATATTATAATCGAATAAACCCAGTTCCAAATCATTAATAGGACTATCTAAAAACGTTTCAGTTAGAACAATAATATCAGGTACCATGACAAATCTATACAAATTATATGCCATAACATTTAGCTTAGGACGAAGACCATGAGCATTTTGATAAAAGAGAGTCATACCTCCTCCCCGAGTATAGCTAAGTTTTTTGGATCATTCTTTGCCTTGATAATAGTTGGAACCTTGCTGATAAACCTAATGGTATTTTTCTCACGAGGATTCTGTTCATTTAGACTCTTAACCTTTTCCCTCAGACTCTTTAGCTGAGCTCTCTGTGCAGGTGTCATGTCTGCAGATATACTAATACTGTGAGGTAGCTTGGACCTTTGGGACAGAACTTTATAAACAAATCTTTCAGAACCTAACTTAACAAGGATTGGTCTATGCTTGTCCAGAGTAGGTTTACCCAGTCTTCTTATAGATGCAGATGATAAATCTATATCACAAAGTCCAGACAATAACTGTTTTACTTTTGCTACATCGTCAAGCCCCTCCCCCCTCCCCGAGGCAGTCTCGAATGTAGAAGGTAAACTTTCAGGCAGGTTAAAAATGACCAAATTGCCAGCTCTCGATTGTCTGTCCAACATCTCAGCAAACATTGTTTTCATCGAATCACCAGAGACAAGCGTATCAGGCAACTTACTAACACGAGGCATTGTTGACACATAAGGGCCATGGGAACTTTCCATAACAACCCCCTGAGCAGAACCTTGACTCTCCAACAAGCTTTATATATCATTCATGTAGGACTTGAGCTCAGATATAGAAGCCTCATTCTTAGAAATCCTGGCATCATATCCAGACAAATCAACACGAATAGCATCAATGCCAACTCTAAGCGATCTGAGCTCAGATCTAAACAGTTGTCTCAGTACCTCCACAGATGCTCCACCAAACGCTTCATATCTCTCACTACAGGAAGCTGCAGCAGCACCTGTCTTAACTGCAAAACATCCCCCATCACCAGATGCACAAGAATCGACATTATTTAAGCATGAGTCGTCAGCATAATCAGATGAGTCTTCCTGACTCAAAGAGACATTAACATTAACCTTAACTTCATGTAGAGCCTCATGCTGATCAACCAAATTATCATTTCCCTTATTACTGGCATTTTCATGAACGTTAACCCCAACTTCATGCAGAGCATCATGCTGATCAGCAAAATTATTATTTTCCTTAATACTGGCATTATTACAAGCAACAGCCACCTTTTTACTCTTGTTAGAGGCTTCATCATTCTTACTTGACTTATCATTCTTAGCTGTGCTAGATTTCCTTGGTTTTACCTGTTGTTTAGATTTAGCGCAACATCTCAATATACCTTGTTTATCAGTGGAACATCTAGCTGCGCATGATTGATGATATACAGCAACGCAATCAGGGCACGATGCAGACCTTGCCATATCCAATACTGCCTTTTCAGAGTAAAAGCACAATAGTCCAGCACTAAAACTCATGATGTCAACTAAATGCAAAATATATCACGAAAAGTCACAGGCTAAGAGAGTATCATAAAAGAGTTAAATAACCCTTAAAGACATATGCACTGCACAGTTTATAGCACACATAACGGTAAAAGCTACAACAGCGCTATAAATCTGACAACATGGTCCAAAACACACAAGACTGTAATTTAAAAAAATCCAAGCGATTGAAAAACACTAGTCAAAACTTTTTTTAATATTGTTACACAATTATCAAAACTACAGAGTCATTGTAAAATTTAAGCAAAATAAAAGCAAAACTCTGAGAGCACATCTAAGGCCCAGCTGTTCACCATGCGCCACCCGGCGGTTCGCAAAATATGAAAATTTTTTTCTATAAAGTTGAAAAATTTCATATAGTTAAATTTTTAATTTTTCCTAATAGAATAGGGCAATATTTTATTAAACTATTCGAGATAATAATTACTCTGTGATTAGAGAATGTATATGCAATAAAAATTTATTGCATTGAGTTGAAGTTGCATAATATTATAGAGGTATAAGTATTTCTACCATACCAGTTTCATTAAGTGAGAGACAAAATCGGTCGGCACTTATTAGACAACAAAGGAAATTAGCAAGGATACAAGATGTTGACCACAGAACGCCGTAAAAAAGTAGTTCCCTATTCTGTATGCGTTAATATATAGGTTTATAATCATTTTATTGCAATTATCGGTTAAAAAGTATTACACTCAATTCTCGCTATCACGAGCTTCGCTATAACGAGCGTTCGATAGAACGAGCATTTTTGTTTCGCTAAAGCGAGCAAAATGCTTCCTCTTCTTCCCCCACTACTTAATCTATTTTTCTTCATGTCCTGCTCAAAAATCCGACCTCCCTCTTTACATACATACAACGAGAGTCGATGTTCCCTCCCTATCGACGCGCATTAATGTACTATTTAAATAATATATGATTTCGTGTAATTTACTATTTAAATAATATATAATCGTTTACTATATCTATATTTTTATTATTATATATGTGTGTTTATAATTTTTTAATTTTTTTATATTATTTTTTTATGTTCATTTTAATCACATAACATCAAATTAATGTCCTTTAAAAAAAAATTTTATTTTCAGATGATTATTAGTAAATTAACCGTATCAACATGAAAAAACAGAACATAATTACAATAAAAAACTAACTACGAAAAAAAAAAATTAATTCAACAATTATAAAACAAAATTAAATGCTATTTTCATTGCTTTTGAAAAAAATGTCAAGAGCAATATTTCGAGCTTTTATCAACGTTGCTCTTTCCGCACATGAAATTTGATTTACATCTTGACTCCAATCAAGCATGGTTTGGGCCGTACAGAGAACGTTTTCAGAAGAATGAAACTAAAATAAATAAATCGAATAAACGATCTTATTTCAATGAAAATTAAACGGTTACACACGTTCAACCGATATAGTTATTGTTTAAATTCGTTCGGTATTGTTTTGCTCATTATTCTAAGCATAGCATTTTTTGAGTGGTGGAGGCCCCTCTCACGCTCGTAATAGCGAGAGAAATTATTCCCGAGTTGCTCGTAATAGCGAGAATTGAGTGTATTTATATAGCACATAACACTCGTCACATTATAAAGAATCTAAATTTAAAATTTAAAACAATCAGTAGTTTTTTGGGATATTTGAGAACATTCAAACGAACGTTGTGCTTTTATATAGTAGTAAGATAAGATATGGAACATGTAATGTTAACTAGCATTATCAAAAAATAAAAATTACTAAAAGTCTGAAAATATGGTCTATTTAGTGCGCAAAACATACAAAAAGGTTCAATTTATATTAGAATAATATAATTATTAGGGAAACATAATTAAAAAAAAATTTTAACCTAGATCAAATTTGTTTTCTGAGGACTTGTTTCTATTAGTTTTTTATATGAAGAAAAGACAACAAATGGAAAAAAATAGGCACAAGATATGGACAAATCTAAGAATCAATTTTGTAGAAAATTAAAAAAAAATCCTTATTTTTAGCAGAATTATAAGATTATTATTTGATCCTCAAATAGTATTGAGTTTTGGAAGAAATTTATCCTTTCGTATTGAAAATTTTGTATTGAATGTAAGGGAGACTAGGGCTAAAAGTAATACTTTTTTTAAAAAAATTTTCTTATCGCTGTATTTGTTTAGTAGCTCACCTATCGTATATGTTAGTAATTGTCTTCATTCCGATTTAGTACAAAATTTTTTTTGAAATTATTAATAGATTTGTTTTGGGAGATTTATTACAAAGATTTCCATTTTTATACTTGCCCTGCATTCAGGGTAAATATTAAAAAAAAATTTTTTTAAATTCATTAGACTAAAATTTTGCAAGTTAGTGTTACATCAAATATTGACAATCTACTTACTGAAACTAATGTATCTGACGCTGGAGAAGTCTGTTGCGGTGTCGTGGGTACACTTCTACCTGAACCACCGTCTTCTAGTTGCGTAAGATCGATGCGTGTATCGTCCATTCCTTCTTGAACAACTTGAGCTAAACCTGAAGTAACAGAGGGACTAAATATTGTCCTTGTTCCTGCTACAGTAGGTGTAACATGAGATTGGGTTAAGGATACTGCTACTGAAGTTGAAGGATCACCGAAAGTAAATCTGCTTTGAGGTACTTGAGGAGAGCCAACAGCCTCACCGAATCCATCACTTCTGCGAGGAATGAATAGCGTTGGAGTACTAGGGACTATGCAGTCATCTTCTCCAGCTTCATATCCTTGTTGTGGCTAAAATAAATTGAATAAATGTATTTACTAGTAACGCATATATAGAAATGAAGTATTGAGTTATTATAGTACCTTCTCTTTATCTAACCAAGTTTATTTTTTCATTCGTTTGGGAAGTATTAGTTGCAACAAAAACAGAGAAATGCAACTTTCGGATACATGTGCGAAAAATAGAATTTCCATAAGGAATTTTTTGACCCTACTCGTGAATTTCGAATACTAGATTCGTTTTGAAACTATGCATTAAAATTTATTTTTTGTAAGTAGTTTCAATTATTGTATTTGTTTTTAGAGGATTGTTTCTCAAAATCATGTTTAAGAGATGGCCGTATCCTTGTCTAATCTAAATTACCGTCATTATTATTTAATTAAATATTCCTATACAAAATTAAGAGCAGGCCCCAATAGATTTAAGGACAAACAAACAAGTCGATTCTATAAAAAAAAATATAAAATTCTCATTAGTTTTTTCAACTGTTTTTCTGTTTCATACTTTACTTGAAAACTAATAAGAATTGTATATTTTTTCATAGAATCGCTAGTACTTAAACCCATTGGGGCCGGCTGTTACTTTTGTAGTAAAATATTTAATTTATTACTAATAACAGACATTTAGATTAGACAAGGACTGAACTATATGGCCGTCTCCTAAATCAACGGTTTACAAATAATAAATGAAAAATTCAAAGGTACAGCAGTTTTTTATAGTACATATAAAAGTAAATTTTAATCTCTGTTAAAATAAAAATGAAAATAAGAATCCTTCCAATTTATATTTTCTTAAATATGATAATATACAATTTTTTTTAATAAAAGACTTTCCAATTTTGTTTTGTAACAAGCCGTTTATTTTAGGAATAATCAAATTTATACACTAAAATTAAATAAAATACCATTTTAAGAATATATTTTAAAAAATTATTAATATATTTTTCGCCATTCTAACCCTAAAATCGCAACTTCGTTGTTTTTTTTTTGGCTCTCATGGTGAAAAATACACTACACAACTAGTATGGAAAGGCTTTTTCACGAAACTCGTTACGACCCTCACCTTCGGCTCAGGCCGTAAACTTCTCGTTTCGTAAATAAAGCCTTTCCATACCCGTTACGTAACGTACTATTTCTACACGGCGTGCGGGAAGTTCGATTTTCCACACGATTTTCCATACAGAAAGTGCCCTATTCCTGCACGAAAAAAACACGGTGTGCCTGAAACTGATTGAAATGGTCATTTAATGCACCTCAAATTTTCCAAGGAATTTTCATTTATATATATATATATAGAGAGAGAGAGAGAGTATTTTAACGCAACTAGAAAATTTTTGGTCGAGCCGTTTTGAAATAAATGTAGTTTAAAAATATAAAATATCAAATTATAAAATATACGGAATTTACGTCGCATGTACATACGCACAATGTATATATATATATGAGCATATCTCCACAACTTTTAATTTTTTTATAATGTTTTTGAAAAGTCATTTTACTGCTGTTACTGGGTAGCGAATAATGCACACTATTCAAACAAGGTTTACATCTTTTGTACAATCTTGTTCCTCTATTTTTTATGTATATGGTGAATGTGCCACCAATGCTCCAGTAGATATTTCTATAAAACGAAAATTTTTACATGGATAAAATTTCCGAACTTTTATCCATGTAAAAATTTACGTTTTATAGAAATATCTACTGGAGCATTGGTGACATTCACTACTATACATAAAAATAGAGGAACAAGATTGTACAAAAGGTGTGAACCTAGTTTGAATAGTGTGCATCATTCGCTACCCAGTGACAGCTGTAAAATGACATATCACCAAAAGATTAAAAGTTGTGGAGATATGATCATATATATTGTGCGTGTTTGTGTGTCTATAGTCATATAAAAATTATTGAGTCAATTAATTTTTTTGTAATAATGTTATTTTCTAATATTCAACAGTTCATCAGAATATTGACATTATTCAAAGCTTGAAAATTTAAAACTTTGCAGACATTGATGAAGGTCGGAAGGTTCTTTCAAAAAGACAAAACATAACATTTCTTACTCAATAGTGAATAAACATAACTTTCGAAACTGCGTAAACAAGTTTATACATTTTAGTTGAATGAAATTAATATCATATAGTATTAGATCGAATTTCATGAGTATGAAATTGAATCTTTTTCGTACTTCATTCATTATTTAATTTTATAACATGTTCCAAAAACGTAAAGATCGTGCTGGCACACATAAAGAAAATTAAGAACAAATATGTTTATTTTGTTTGAAAAAAAAAGATTTGATGATAAAAATTAATGGTTCATTAAAAGATAAGATTCTCAAAATTATTAATTTTGATTTAGAAGATAATCGTATACCTAAAGTTGTTTGCACTGCATGCAAAGTTATAGTTTATCGTGCAATTAAAACAAATAACTTTAAAGATAATATTAAACTACCTAATTATTCAGAATTTAAAGAAATTGAGAGAAATACAAGATCAAAAGAGAAAAAATTGTGTGAATGTAATTTGTGTGATTTAGTGAAAAAACCAGGACATATTAATTTCGTGAAACATAAATCTAAATTAGAAGAAAACAAAAATAAAATACGGAATTGTTCAAGATGTAAATCAAAATTAATATGGGGAGAGCCTCATTTTTGTTGTAACGCAAATCATTATGAAAATTTAATAGATCATATAAGCAATGAGCTACCTCAAAAAGAAAAAGAACATTTAGTATGCGATTTGTTAAAAGATATAAAAAAAGATCAAAGTGCGGGCGAAAAAAATCAGATATTGCTATATCTGTATCTCAAAAACGTGGTAAACCATTGAATATTATAATGAATCCAAATACATCAAATTCAAACCGAAAACAAATTTCTGCAATGGATGTATTAAAAGTAAGCACGAATTTTGGCTTGTCTACAAATAAAGTTCATGGTATTGCTTTGGCTTTTCGAGTAGCTAGTAAGGAAAGAAAACTTTTTGAGCCAAATTTAAAAGATAACTTGCACACTTTAAATCATTCTCTTGATCCTTACTTTGGTGTAAAATCATGTGAAGTAATTACTGTTTGTAATAAAAAAGAGCAGATTTTAAATAAAAGTTTAGTTTATTGTAATAATACTACAGACTTGATTGAACGTATTAAAAAAAAGAAATATCGATGAAAAAGTGCAATTGAAAGTAGGAATAGACGGAGGTAGTGGCTTTTTAAAAGTTTGTATTTCTATATCGTCAAATTTAAATGATTCTGGTACTGTAAATGTCAAAGTTCGCCGACATAAATACATCGAAGGTGTTGCTGCGAAGAATTTTAAAGAGTCTGGCGTGAAAAAGTTATTTATTCTCGGTGTAATGGCACATACACAAGAAAATTATCAAAATGTCCTGCAGTTATGGTCGCTGTTAAATATCAATGACTTAAAAGATACTTTTACTATTGCTACCGATCTCATACTTGCTAATATATTAATTGGTATCATGAGCCATGCGAGCAGTTTTGCATGTACGTGGTGCACTATATCAAAACATCGATTACAAGAATGTGGAACATATAGAACCATTGGTAATTGTTTAAATAACACCTCTGCTTATAAGAAAAATGGTTCTAAAAAATTAAACGCTAAAGATTATCAGTGTAATGTGCATATGTCAATTTTTACTGGAAACAACAATATATTAGTACTTGATGTTATAGCGCCACCAGAATTGCATTTAATGCTGGGAGTAGTAAATACTGTTTATAAACATATGTTATTAGAATGTCAAACGTGGATAGTCTAAAGTGGGCTGAGCGATGTTATATTTCTCGAGAGTTTTTCCATGGAAGTCCTGCATTTGCAGGTAATGCTTGTAAACAATTACTAGATAAAATAGACATTCTTTGTAGTTTTTGCTGTATTAAGTGCCTTAAGTACGTAAAGTGTTTTGAAGATTTTCAAGCAGTTGTGAATTCTTCTTTTTCTGAAAATTTAGAATCAAATTATGAAAAAAATATTTTTGCATTCAGAAAAAGTTATTGTGATTTAAGTATATCAATTACTCCAAAAGTCCATGCAATATTTTTTCATGTTCTAAACTTCTGTCGTAAAACTAAAAAAAGCCTTGTAGTCTTTAGTGAACAATCTTCAGAGTCTGTGCATGCCGACTTTAACACCACCTAGGCAAAATATAAAGTTATGAATACTCATTCTGAATATCCTCAACAATTATTAAAAGCGGTACGAGAATATAATTCTCGTCATATTTAAAATAATTCTTAGGACAAACTTTTTGATTATTTATATTCCTTTGTAAATATGAATCAATTCAATAGAATTATATTATAAAAACGATTTTCATCGTTATGATCTACAAAATGTTTGTGAATGTATATGCATTTATACTTCAGAAAGTATTAATAAAAGTTAATTTAAAATATAAAAATTTATGTTATTATAATAATTTTTTTTTCACACATACTCTATGTATATATTAATCGAATTCTGTTTGAAAAATTTTAAGTGCTGTATCTTTCTTTTGAAATATCATGATATATATATATATATATATATATATATATATATACATTGTGCGTATGTACATGCGACGTAAATTCCGTATATTTTATAATTTGATATTTTATATTTTTAAACTCCATTTAATTCAAAACGGCTTGACCAAAAATTTTCAAGTTGCGCTAAAATACTCTATATACATATACAAATGAAAATTCCTTGGAAAATTTGAGGTGCATTAAATGACCATTTAAATCAGTTTCAGGCACACTGTAAAATATATATTTTGATGAAAATGTTATATCTGAAAATTACATTGGCTCCATGTCACGTACATGTGTTTATTGTGATGTAAAGCATTTTGCTTTCCAATATAGTAAGAGTAAAGATTTCTCCAATTGTTGTCATAAAGGTAAGGTGGAATTATTAGACAATCCTCCTTACCCAGAACGATTAAAACTTTTAGCAACTGAACGTACAAAAGTAAGTATTGATTTTCGACAAAATGTAAGATTATACAATAATGCTTTAGCGTTCGCAAGTTTTGGTGCCAATTTTGATAAATTGACAAGTAAAAAACCACAAGTTATGAAAATATGTGGACAAATTTATCATAATGTGTATGCTTTGCATCCTAATAAAGATGAAGCACGTAAATATGGACAATTATATGTTTTAGATAATGAAATTGCAACGATTGAACGTAATAAATTCAATACAAATTTAGTATTTTTAAAAGAATTAGACAAATTGATAAGAAACATTAACCCTTATGCAAAAGCCTATAAAATGATGCATGAAGAAGAAAAAGAAGAACTACAACGATGTGCAAAAATGAATTGTCCTCCAAGAACAGTTACAATGTCTATTGTCCGCAATAACAATTTGGATAAAAATAGATATAATGTACCTACCTGTAATGAAGTCGAGATAGTATATGTTGGAAAAGATGATCTTCCTTCTATCGAACGTGATATTGTCATTTACTCTAACTAGGAGAGTATCAGACCTCCGGATCACGGATTTTGCTCAAACTTTGGGATAAGTTTTAAGATGTCAAAATATGGAAGGAAGCAGAATTTTAGACCCCAACGCTCAATATTTTCCTAGTTACAGGTAATTAAAGAAAATCACTAAAAAAGTTACTAGATTTTCAAACGCATATAGTTCCTTAGCATTGATGGCTAGGAGCTTGCAACTTTTTTTGAATGAAAGCTGAGCTCAAATCCTTTCGAAATAGTAGTTATAGCATGTCAAAATATTATTTTTTCCCAAAGTTATAGAGTGATAAATATTATACCTAATTTTTCTTTTTAAAACATTAATTAATAACAAAAGCTGAAATTGGGTCTAATGTTTATTGGGCTATGACTTTAGGAAAAAATAATATTTTGACATACAATAACTACTATTTTGAAAGGATTTGAGCTCAGCTTTCATTTATAAAAAGTTTCAAGCTCTTATCTATCAATGCTAAGGAACTGTAAGCGTTTGAAAATCTAGTATCTTTTTTAGTGATTTTCTTCAATTGTCTGTAACTAGGGAAATATTGAGCGTTGGGATCTAAAATTCTGTTCCCTTTCATATTTTGACATTTGAAAACTCATCCCAACGTTTGAGCAAAATCCGTGATCCGGAGGTCTGATACTCTCCTAGTAAGTATGAAAAACCAATAAGTATACCAACAATTAGCAAACATACAGATCCTATGACATATCCGCTAATTTATCCTAATGGTGGTTATGGATAGATGCCAAATATGAAAAGTAAATTTGGAAAAACTAATATTTCAAATTTGCAATTTTATAATTATAGATTTAGTATTAGAAATGAATTTAATCCATGCCTCAATTTGGAAAAAATATCTCATTAGGCAATCATTGATGCATTTGTAAAAGTTGAAACCTCTAGATAATATTTTAAACGAAAAAATCAAAATATATTAAGAAGTGATTGTTACAAAGGAGTAATGGACTATTTAGATAACAAAAAAGAATTAGAATCGTCCAAAATTGGAAAAATGGTCATATTACCATCAAATTTTACAGGCAGTCCACAATTTATGAAACAAAATTACATGGACTCGATGAGACTTGTAAAAAATCATGGTAAACCTGACCTTTTTTTTAACTATAACGTGTAATCCACATTGGAAAGAAATAATTGAAAACTTGGGAAATTATGAAAATTCAATAGATAGGCTGGATATTGTAACAAAAGTATTTCATCAAAAAGTGGAAGAATTTAAAGATTTAGTAATTAAAAGAGGAATATTTGGAAAATGTGTTGCGTATAGGTACGTAATTGAATTTCAAAAACAAGGATTAGCACATATGCATATTTTATTATTCTTAGATAAAAATGATAAAATTAACACTCCCGAAAAAGTTGATGAAATAATAAGTGCAGAAATCCCAAATAAAGATATTTATCCGAAATTATATAGTATTGTTAAACAATTTATGATACACGGTCCCTGTGGTATGCAAAATATAAATTGTCCATGTATGGATAAAAATACGAAACAATGTACAAAAAGTTTCCCAAAAAAAATTAATGATTCAACAGTATTTAAATCCAATGGCTATCCATTATACAAACGTAAAAATGATAGCGTCAAAATAATTTTTAAGAATAAATTTACAGAAAAAGTAGCAGATGATGGATTTGTTCTTCCTTATAATCCTTACTTATTATTGAAATTTAATGCACATATAAACGTAGAAGTATGTTCCACTGTACAATGCAGTAATATTTATTAAAATATTGTTATAAAATCAATGATTGTGCATACATTAAAATACACGAAGTGAATGTTGATTTCCAAACAGAAAAGAAAAACTCTTTTTGAAGTGACAATAATGAAAATGTTGAATATGAATATGATGAAATACAACAATGCAGAAATACACAATATTTATGTCCGCCTGAAGCAATGCACAGATTATTGGAATATCTTTTACATGTTATTTCACATACTATAAAAAGATTAAGCGTTCATGAAGTAAATCAACAAAATGTATTTTTTAAAGAAAGAAAAAAAGAAACGATCTTGCAGAAAAATGTGGGAACAACATTAATAGCATATTTCGAATTGAATCGAGAAGATTTAGAAGCTCGAGATTACTTGTATACAGAAATACCGCATTTTTATACATCTGACGAAAAACTAAAAAAGTGGAATAATAGAAAAAAAAATAAGGAAACCAATACTTAGTAGAATGTATTTGGTAAATCCAAAAGATAGAGAACGCTTCTTCATTAGATTATTACTATTACATGTTAAAGGCGCCACATCTTTTGAAGATTTACGTACTATTGATAATGTAATATATACTTCGTTTTATGAAGCAGCTAAAGCTAAACAATTAATTAATGAAGATGAAGAATGGGACTGATGTTTAGAGGAAGCATCATTAACAGAATTCCCTCATGCTCTTTGTGAATTATTCGCTTTTATTTGCATTTTTCATAATCCCATAAATGCACGAGATTTATACGAAAAATATAAAGATGAGTTTTATCATCCTAAATACGAAAAAGACATAGGCAAAATATTGGCATTCAATGTTATTCAAAATAATTTACATATCAATGGATTTTCTTTAAATGATTTTAATTTACCTAACATAAGCACATACATAGAAAATAATGATGATGAAACAATTTTAAATTATAATGATGATATTCTAAATGAATTGGAAATAAAAATAAATTCCTTAAAAGAGAAACAAAGACAAATATTTGACTCAACTATAAAAAGTTTAAATCAAAATAAACAAAAATGTATTATTATTGATGGACCAGGTGGAACAGGAAAAAGTTATTCACTTAACGTTTTAATAGCTTATTTTAAATATCATAATATACGTTACTTATGTGTTGCTTGGACAGGTATAGCAGCGAATTCATTGATTGATGGAAAAACAGTGCACACAACATTTAAACTACCCTTGAATATAACAGATTGCACAACATGTAATGTTAAGCCCAACTCTGCAGAAGGAAAAAAATTAAAGGAAACACAAATAATAATTTGGGATGAAATATCTATGACTTCCAAATTTGCTTTTGAGGCAGTTGATCGTCTTTTTCGAGATTTATGAGATGTACAACACCAACCCTTCGGTAATAAAACTGTAATTGTATCAGGAGATTTTAGACAAACATTACCAATTGTTCGACATGGAAGTCGTTTTAATATTATAGAAAATTCGGTTAGATTTAGTTTATTATGGCAAAATTTTATGCGCACGACATTAAGTGAAAATCTGCGAGTTTCAGATAATGATAATAATTTCAGACAATGGTTATTAGATATCGGAGAAGGAAAACGTCGTAATCTTTTTGAAGATGATAATGAACTAAGTGCTATACCAGAAAATCATTAGAGAACATCTTATCGAAGAAATATTTGGAAATAAAATAAAAATAAATAGTGAAAATCTAATAGATAAAGTTATTTTGGCTCCTAAAAATAATGATGTTATTCAAATTAATAACGATGTTTTGAATATAATAGAAGAAGACTATGTTGAATATTTAAGTATTGATACAGCCGAAGATAACAAAGAAAATTTAGATGTTATATTACCTACAGAATTTTTAAATACGTTAATTCCTAATGGACTTCCACCACATAAATTATATTTAAAAGTAGGAGCTATTATAATTCTTTTAAGAAATTTGAATGTAAATAAGGGACAAGGTTAATAGTAGAAAACCTACTAAGATATTCTATCCAAGCTGAATTGGTAAGTGGAAAAAACAAAGGCAAATTAGTTTTTATTCCAAGAATAATTTTATCTCCATCTAAAGAAGATATTCCTTTTAACATGCAGAAAAAACAGTTTCCTATTAGAGTAGGTTTTGCAATGACTATTAATAAATCCCAAGGACAATCTTATGAAAAAGTTGGTGTATATTTGCCCTCACCCGTTTTCAGTCATGGACAATTATATGTTGCCCTTTCAAGGACAAAACATAAAAATAATTTAAAATTATTTTTAAGCAAAAGCGCAATAGTCAACGGAGGAAATAAGAATGATCAAGACACAAGTTATACGAAAAACATTGTATATAAAGAAATATTATAAATAATATTGTAAATATTTATACAATAAAAATATTATGATATCTAATATAATAATATTTGATATAATATTCAAAATTATGATGCATTTTAAAAAGCACTGATGAATTGACTGTACACGGAAATGCGCAGTAATATAGATTGCATTTAAAAATTCACAGTACAATTGGCTGGATATGGGGATGCGCTGTTGAATCGGCTGCATATGCACAGAAAGAAATTTGGCAATAAATAATTACCGTATTTCATTCGTGTACGATTTCAGAAATAATCGAAATAATATATTTCAAATTCGGTAAAGCGTTTTTCTAAAAATTGTAATATACCATTACAAGAAGTTTTGAAATACCGTATACATTGACTCCTGTATTACAAGGAACGTTGAAGTAAAAAATTACCACTTATTTTATTTACAAATTCAAAAATAGTAATGTTAGTTATAATTACATTTAGTATTTCAGAAGACATTGAAATCTCCTAATGCCAAATTTCTTTCTGTGTGGGGATGCGCTGTTAAATCGGCTGCATATGGGAATGCGCTGTTGAATCGGCTGCATATGGGAATGCGCTGTTGTACTGGCTGCATATAAAGATATACAGTCAAATCAACTGCTTAATAATTGTTGCTAAATATTGTGCAAATAAGCATCTAGAGCAGAGCCTTTTATAAAAAAATTAAAAAAAAAACGCTTCACTGACGAATCCTTTAAAAAATAACAGGCTTGGATGAAATGCTTTATTAGAGTTAAAAAAAAGCGTGTAATAAAAATGCAAGAGAGGACAAAAATGCTGCAAAAGAAGCTGCAAAAAAAGCAGAAGAGCAAGATAGAGTAAGAAAAAGAACAAAAAAAAAAAAAAAAAAGTGACGGCAAGCGAAAAAGACAGCAAGAGACAGAAAGAAAGAGAATGCATGGGAGAACAAAAAGAAGCGTAAGAAAGCAACACGTGGAAATGCGAGAAAAAGCATGAGAAAGCGTGAGAAAACGTAGGAAATCGAAAGAGAATGTAAGAAAGCAAGAGAGAGAGAGAGACCTAGTTTGGTACTTATAATAAATGCTTATAAGAATTTATTTACTCATTTACATTTCAAAAATATAATCGATTCCTCTAATCATATATGTAAAAAATACAAAAATTAAAACAACAAAAACATACAAAATATTGTCATAAAGCAAAAAATGCCGACTTGACATATGTCACATGCAAAAAAAACCATATGAATGACTAAATAAATTATTAATTGAGCCCAACAATTAAATAGAAAATAAGACCCGAAAAAAGTCTAAAAAATAAAGCCCAAAAAATTAGGATAAAAATATAGCAACTATGAAAAAATAAGGCCCTAAAGATAAGGCAAAAAATTATGATATCTTCGAATTATTAATGCTTCACTATCTTTTATAAAATAATTCTTTTCTGGTATCTTTTGTTCACGGTAGCAAACAATATAAAAAAGTTATTTGACTCTATATCAATTAAAAATTTTTAATCTTAGAAACATTTATAGAAAAGATAAATTTTTAGAAAAGAAAAAATTATTGGGCCCAAAAAAATAAAAGGCCCAAGAAAACATAATGCTCAGAGAATATAGAGAAGAAAAAATTATTAGGCCCAAAAAAATATAAGGCTTAAAAAATATAGAGAAGAAAAATCATTGGGCCCAAAAAATATAAGGCCCAAAAAAAAGTATGTCCAAAAAATATAAGGCTCAAGAAAATATAAGGCCCAAAAAAATATTGGGCCCAAAAAATATAAGGCCCAAAAAATGTATAAGTCCAAAAAAATATAAGGCTCAAGAAAATATAAGGCCCAAAAAAATATTAGGCCCAAGAAAATATAATGCTCAAAAAATATAAAGAAAAAATTATTGGGCCCAAAAAAATGTAAAGCCCAAAAAAACATGAGGCTAAAAAAAATATAATGCTCAAAAAATATAGAGAAGAAAAATTATTGGGCCCAAAAAAATAAAAAGCCCAAAAAAATATAAGGCTAAAAAAATATAATGCTCAAAAAATATAGAGAAGAAAAAATTATTGGGCCCAAAAAAATATATGGCTCAAAAAATATAGAGAAGAAAAAAATTATTGGGCCCAGAAAATACAAGGCCCAAAAAAAATTGCTACTTTTATTAAAAAAAGATTAGACACATTTGAAAAGAGCGGAGAACCGGAGAACCGGAGATCCGGAAAAAAACGTGGTTTCACTTTAAAATAATAGAGGATTCTAATTATTAATTATTTTTAAAATTTTGATAAATTACCACTTATTAAATACATAAACATCAAAAAACATAAACATCACAAAAACAAAGTTCAATGTTCATCATTGAACATTGTTCATTTGGCGTTTTTAATTTAAGTTTTTATGTTAGTCTATTCATTTTGTTTCGTTCATTTTTTTGTTCTCATATAAACATTTCTTCTAAAAACCATTTTTCATGAAATTTTATATTTATAGAATCAATTAACCTTTAGCCTGCGGGGGTGGTCGATTTATCGACCAGCAGTCAGGTGGGGACTCTACCTGAAAAATCCAATGATATCATGTATACATTTTGCACTTTATAAAAGGTCGTTTAGTACTAAAATTTTCCCGCAGTCAAAAGGTTAATGATAAAACATCTGACAAATCTTTTCTTTGCTAAAATTTTTTTTTAATTTTAATCCATACGAGCTTAATTAACCTCGCTACTAACGTCGCTCGGTCAAATTTTTATGTATAATATTAATATGAATAAATTAGCCAATTTTAAAGTCAAAAAATTGCCTTAATTTATAAGTTTTTAAATAATATTATAATTAAAATTTAGTTTTAATATATTTGAAAAAAAAGATTAATTAAAGTTCCAATATGCATAAAAATTGTTTAAATACAAATCATACGATCATGATAATTAAAAAATTTGTTTTACTCAATTTTATTTAAATTAATGAAAAAATATGATAGGAATTCATTCTTTTTAATCACGCGTTTCAGACAGAGAGACGAAGATGAAAAAACGGAGTCGTAGGAATGGAGAAGTATAGACGAAGACACAGAGACGGAGACGGAACCAGAGAGACATAGACGAAAAAACGAAAACGGAGAGACGGAGACAAAGAAACATAGACAGTGAGACGGAGAGACGGAGTCTAAGAAACATAGACAGTGGGACGGAGAGACAAAAATGGAGAGACAGAGACAGAGAAACAAAGACGAATAAAAGGAGTCGTAGGAATGAAGACAGAGAGACATAGATGGAGGGACGGAGACGGAGAGATAGAGACGGAGAGGCAAAGGCAAAGAGGCAGAGACGCAAAGACATAGACATAGGGACAGAGATAGAGAGACGGAGACGAAGATACGGAAATGGAAAAACGGAGGCGGAGAGACGAAGAGAAAGAAACAGAGACAGAGAGACGGAGTGACGGAGATGGAGAAACGGAGACGAAGAGATGAAGACGGAGTTACAAATGTTTTGTATGTGTATGCGTTTATGTGACATGTATATGTGAAAATGTACATGGGAATATATATATATATATATATATATATATATATATATATATATATATATATGTGAGTATATGCATGTATGTATGTAAGTGTATGTGTGTATGTATGCATGTGAATGTGCGTATGTGTACGTATATGTGTGCATATGTGTAGGTGCAAGTGTATGTGTATGTATATATATATATATATATAATATATACATATATATGACAATTATGCAAACGATATTCCCGGAAGAAAAAAAGGCTTAATTTTTTACATTAATATAATGGTAGTAATATAAGATTATATAGAAGTAATATAATGAAGTAATAACGGAGACAGAGACGGAGAGACGGTGATGGAGAGACAGAGACGGAGAGACGGGAAGAAAATATAGAGACGGAGATAAAGTAATAGATATTCTGTATGTGTGTGTGTATGAGTAAGTGTATATGTACGTGTGTATGTGTATGTTAAAGATGCACATGTGTATGTATATGTATGTATGTGACAATAATGCAAAAGATATTCACGTAGGAAAAAAAAGTCCCAATTCTGCACTTTAATATAATAGTAGTAATTTTTTTCTTATTTATTCTTTAGAACTGCAGTCAAGCTAATTTTAACAACATATTATGAAAGTTTTTAAATTATGACGTAAATAATTATGTAGTTTCTTGTGTATAGACTTTGCTAGGTTCAATTGTTGTCAATCAATATCGTCACGATATTTTTCTATGTAAAAGCTATAGCGTTTAGTGAAAAATGAATTTTTCTTTCTCATGTCTAATAAATAAAAGATAATAACACTATTGAAAATAATAATTTATATCGTTCAAAAATGAATTCGTTGCCTCTGGTAACCAACAATTAATTCATTGGAATAGTAATTTTTAGCGCGAAAGCATACTTGTATATCACAGAACAACAATGAAGTCAACATTATGCTTAAAATTAAACTTAATGCGAATCAAATGCAAATAAATTATATAAATGTAAATAAGATGAATGTTGAAACAAAAGTTAATGTAAAAGCAGAGATTAGTAGAGATTGCCAATGCCGTGTTAATGAAACGTGCCAAATTCGATCATGACGATCCTTGCGGCGCTTCTGGAACTATACGCGCAAAGCCCCTCCACGTCTACACGCGAAGAGAGAAGCAAGCGAGAGGGGAGGAGACAAACACACGAAACACGCGGCTTCCAGTGGCGTCGGTAAACTTACGGCAAACCCGCTTTAGCTTGTTTTCGCCGCAATACTTTATAGCTTTATTTCAATGCGATTCACCCTTCCAAAAATTTTTTGATCAATTACATATTTTTATTTAAAACAGATACATATTTTAATAATAAAAATCATTAAAGTAATCAAACAAATAAATAATAATAAACAAAATCTTTTGGGGGGCGATGAACATATGTAACTTTTTACCCTCTTCAACAAACGAATGCGGTGGCTGTGATCACTAAGTTTCTACGCACTTCGCTCTCTACTTTTGCCAAGTTCAAACCCGATGATCCACCTATTTTTTTTTTGTCTTATTTTTAAATATTATATATTTTTGTAATCAATTTTCATAGCGGAAAAAATAAAATTAAAAATTTATTTAACACCTTAAATTCTATTTTATTTCAAAAATATAAAAAAATAGATTTACAGATAGGGATAGAAAAAAGTTTTAATGTCAATATTACATGGCTATATAACTTATATTAATATGAAATAAAAACTAAGCTAGTTCTGTAATTTTTTCCTACTAAATATAAAAGACATTAAAGATTGAAAAAAAAATTATTTTAAATTATAGTTGTTTTTTCATTCTCACCCAATTGCAAATAATAAAACCTTTTTTGTTCCTTAAAAAAAGGACCTTTTCTAAATTTATATAAATTTATGACATTTTTAACTAATTTAATAAAAATAGAAAATAAATATAAATAATTCTAATTTTATTTTAGATAAGTAAAATGATAAATTTACCTAAAAAAATAAATAATTTTACGAATTTAAACTTCATTAAAGCGCATTTTAAATAAAAATTATATTGAATATCATTATTATTTTCAAAAATTGGACTTTTTCTTCTTTCTTTTATTAAATCTATTTTCATAATATTATCAATTATTATTTTCAAAACAAAAAAGTGATTTAACAAACATAATAATTTAAGTTCTCACAAGACATATTAAATAAAATTTTCGCTACATTTTAAATAGCCTGAATTCTGTTAATCTCTCAAAAACTGGCATTTTTTAAAATTATATAGGAGCATGATAATATTGTTTTTAATTCATTTAATAAAAATTCAACATAAAATGTTGATAAACATCATTTTATTTTAGACACATAAAAGAATGAAAAAATCCTTTATTAAAAGTATATCCTTTTTAATATCAGTAATATAGTAATATACAGGGTTGCAAATATTTAAATCATTTTGAGCTTTAAATAAATTTTCATTCACAAATCCTTTTTGAACTCGTAATTAAAGTTTTATTTGATTAACAATTCCTTTTAAATTAATAATTAAAAATATTTTAATTAACGAATCAAAATCTAATCGTGTATTGAAAAGGCTTTAATTAATAAATCAAAAGGAATTCTTAATTAAATAAATTTCAATTAAGAAATCAAAATGTAATCGTGAATTGAAAGGGCTTTAATTACAAAATCAAAAGGAATTCTTAATTAAATAAATTTCAATTAAGAAATCAAAATTTAATCGTGAATTGAAAGGGCTTTAATTCCAAAATCAAAAGGAATCCTTAAATAAATTAATTTCAATTAAGAAATCAGAATGTAATCGTGAATTGAAAGGGCTTTAATTCCAAAATCAAAAGGAATTCTTAATTAAATAAATTTCAATTAAGAAATCAAAATTTAATCGTGAATTAAAAGGGCTTTAATTCCAAAATCAAAAGAAATCCTTAATTAAATAAATTTCAATTAAGAAATCAAAATGTAATCGTGAATTGAAAGAGCGTCAGTTATGATTATGATTTGTGAATTCGAGGGCTTTAATTGAAAATTCCACAATTCCTTTTTAATTAGACGTACTAAGGAATTTTTATCATATATATGTATATAGAAAAACATATGTGGACGCGCACATACATACGCACCTGGGCTCATATATATGCAACATTTCATGTCGACCCACACGCACCCATACGGACAAGTTGATATATATACATGGTCCGTTTCATGTCAACTTGCGCCCGTTGACCCGTATATATTTTGGTTTATATATATGTATATATATATATATACATACATACATGGGACATTTCATGTCGATTCGCATGCATGCACACGCACGTTAATAAACATAGGATTTTTCACGTCAATTCGAAGACACACACACAGGTTTATATATATTGGACATTTCATGTCTATTCGCATGCATGCACACGTACGTTAATATACATGGGATTTTCCATGTCAATTCGAACACACGCACACACACAGGTTTATATATATGGAACATTTCATATCGATTCGCATGCATGCACACACGTTAATATACATAGGATTTTTCACGTCAATTATTACCCACGCCTATACAGGTTTATATATGGGACATTTCATGACAACTCTAACACACCTATCCGAGCGCCCTTAGGTTCACATATATGGGACGTATCATGTCGACACGCACGCACCGGTTTTCATATATTTGACATATCTTGTCAACTAGAACGCGCAAACACATCTAAACATGTATTTGAAATTTGTATTTATATATATGGGACCGTTTCTGTCAATTCACATGCGCGCGCACACACACACACACACACAGGTATATATATATATATATATATATATATATATATGAGTGCCACCAGATTTTTTTTTTTAACAAGTGAGCAGTTTTTAATCAGTTACACAAACAGGTTATTTTTTCTATGTTACTTAAAATAAAGAAAAATCTAGTTTAGGAAAAGCTGCTAATATTAATACTGATAAAAATCTTAAAGATTTTTAAGGAATGGTTTTACTTTTTGATGGATAATTTGATTATATGATTTTATTTTTGAAAAAGTTTTTCACATAATAGTTATCTGTAATAAAAAAATTCTTTTACAATGTTAATTACTTTTTCCTGACATTCGTTTTGAAAGTTTATGCTTAGCAATTTTAAAATTTGGTTGTGACACTGATGATGCTGCTATAAATTATTTTGGATGTGTTATAATTAGTGTGCTGCCTCAATTTTCAACTTAAGGATTATAAATTAAGGATATTTTGGATTGAATTGCGGAAATAAAATAAATGATTAAAGAATTACAATCAACAAATCAATAAATTCAATTATTAATAGTTAAAAAAAAATGTTACCATGTCAGTGAGTTTTTTCAACAGGGTTATACATAAATTAAATTAATTAAAATTAATATTTTCAATCAATCATATACCTATTTTTTTTATTAAAAAGATATATTTTTACAAAATATGTAACAGTAAAAGAGTAGTTCACAGAAAAAAATTGTACTTCGATAAAAAATTTTATAAATTATAAAAACACAAGTTTTTTAAACTTCATAAAATAATGAATAGCGTACTGTACATATTGTTCTTGTAGTAAAAATTCTACATGTAAAAAATGTAATAAGATTAAAATACAAATAACGATTAATTAAACGTATTTATAAATTATAACATAAATTTAGCAAATGAAATAAAATTTTAGGAAATCCTATTCTAATCTCTGCTGCACTGTAACAATAGTCTCATTCTAATATGAAAAATTGAAAAAAATTATAAAACTTGTTCTTTTTCATAACTTTGGCATGAAAATTGCATGAAATAAGCGACAAAATGTTTTTTATTTAAAAAATACTTTTCAAATTTTTGGAAATTATATCATACAAATTTTCCTGGACATTTTCCGACTTCACCCCCTTTAAATTAATGTTTAGTGACAAAATATATAAAAAAAATTTTTAGAACCGTGGACTTTGATTTTACTATAGCAATCTCCCCTATTTTTCGACCTGACTTTTTCATGTGAGCACCGTTGCGCGGTACTCTCTGAATAAGCGGTTCAATTCTTCGTGAAAAATTAAAGGAAGACCGCAACCAGCCTAAACCATTCTTTTTTTATTAACAGTTGGTAGATTAAAGAATAATTTTAGCTAATTAAAATGTAAAAATTCTTAATTATATTGGTCACCAATGATTGGTGCAATAAAATTAAAAAAATCATTAAAAATGACAAGATGAGTTTTTTTTTATATTGATGATGTTTTTACAGAGAGATGGTGCAATGTACGGCAAAATTGATAAGAATATTTTCGACTTAATATTTGATGAAAAACACGAAAAATTATGTTTTTCCGCGAAAAATTAACAACCAGAAAATTTACTTTAGAGATTTTCCTAACTATTTTCCAGCTATCCACCCTCGAAATTCGTGTTCAGGGCACCAAAATACATTGGAAAAACTTTGGCGGTGCCGTGGATCTCCATCGGCTACGGAAACTCTCCTAGCTACCTATATTAGTTATAAATGTCCTCCGTATTCAGGTGAAATACCCCGGTTAAAATGTACATTAAGGTTTGGAAAGATCCTGATGTAAAAGAACCTTTCTAATTTTTTACGGTTTTTGGTACCAATCCATAATACAACTTTGCGAACTCTTATGAAAAAAATTGTAATGATTGTCGTTGATACCTTCTGAACTTTTTTGATTCATTAAGTTTTACTAAGGAATAGTAACTTTAATTTTATCGTATTCACAATTAATGAACAATTAAGATCGCTTTAGAATTGAACAGCACTGTAAAGTTTTCAGGAGAAACCTTCTAGATTGTATTTTAAAAAATTCTTCAAAAATATTTTTTACGTTTTATCATCGTATGAATATATTTATTAAATTATTGGTAAATAAATGATTATAAATCTATGAGATCATTTAAGAATACGGATGAATCTTTATATTTTCTGTATATTGATTGAAAGGTTAATGAAACTTCACGAACTCTATAGAAGTAAATCGAGATGAATTATTACAATCTTGTAAAGAGTTTAATAGCTATTAAAGATCCTTAAGAGGAGGTCGAGTATATATGCCCTACTGTAATCAAAAAATTGATTTTTTTACAAAAACTAATAATTTTAGCAAAAAATAAAGAGAAAGCCCCATCTTGTATCATAAAAACGCTGCCAAGTGCTTTGGCGCAATGCTTTCTCATGGAGCGCATTGAGTTAAAGTAATTTGATTTTATTTTTTTAAATACGATTTTAATATAAATGTCCCTATCCTCTGTATTCAAGGCTGTTTTAATACCTACGAAAACTATATGAATTTTACTCTTTCTTACTTTTGCCATTTGCATAATGGGATTTTATGATGCTCTAAAATTAAAAATGCCTTTATAAAATTAATTTTCCCAAGCTTGTCTTCTTAACACTATAACCAATAACTTGCATACAAATTTTGGAACATTTTCATCGAATAGTTTACAAAAAATACCAAATAATTGAAAAATAAACATTGTTTTAAAATTTTCAAAACTCTTTAACGTTACAACTACGCTAAGAAAACCAGTTTCCAAAAGTTTATTTTATTTAGGCAATCGTAAATAATTTCTATACATAATTTTAACGGCAGGCCGGAGTAGATCCTGATACCGACCGAGTAACAATTGAGTTGTTTGTTATTTACTCAAGTATTAATCGGTGTATCTTCAAATTAAAGGTTAAGCGCAATAGATATTATTATTATGAACATCTATGCACAAGAAAAAAAAATTCTACCGCTTTGTTTTTGAGAAAAGTAAGGAACACCAAAGTAAAAGTTTATGTTTATAATATTTTTGCGTTCCTTACTTTTCTCAAAAACAAATCGTTAGATTTTTTTCTTCTTATGCATAAATATTTGTAATAATAATATCTATTGCGCTTAACCTTCAATTTGCAGATACACCGATTAATACTTTAGTAAATAACAAAAATTTCAATTAGACAAGGACAGCGAATCCGGCTTGCTCTTAAGCTACTTCATCGAGTAGTTTACGTAAAATACCAAAAAATAAGTGAAATTCTCTATTCAAAATTTACAAAACGCTCTAAAATTAAAACTGCGCTTAGAAAATAAGTTTTTCCAAGCTTGCTTTAATTAGGCAATAACAAATAATTTGTATGAAAATTTTTGAGCAAATCTATCGAATGGCTTTTGTGTAATAGAAAAAAAATGAAATATGAACATTTTTTCCAAAATTTTCAAAATGCTCTAAAATTAAAACTGCGCTAAGAAAATAAGTTTTCCAAAGCTTGATTTATTCAGATAATAGTGAATAATTTGCATGAAAATTTTTGAGCAAGTTTATCGAGTGATTTTTGTGCAATAGAAAAGAAATTAAAAATAAAAAATTTTTTCAAAATTTTCATAATGCTCTAAAATTAAATGTGCGCTAAGAAAATTGAAGAAAATTAGTTTTCAAAAATTCATTTTATTTTGACAATCATAAATAATTCCCATACATAATTTGAAGCTCCTTCATCAAGTAGTTTACGTAAAATATAAAAAAAATTGGAAAAATTTTATTCAAAATTTTCAAAATGCTCTAAAATTAAAACTGCGCTGAGAAAATAAGTTTTTCAAAGCTTGTTTTATTTAGGCCATTGCAAATGATTTCCATAAAAATTTTAGAGCAAATCTATCGAATGGTTTTTGTGTAATAGAAAAAAAAATGAAAAATAGAGATTTTTTCCAAAATTTTCAAAATGCTTTAAAATTAAAACTACGCTAAGAAAATAAGTGTTCCAAAGCTTGTTTTCTTTAAACAATAGCGAATAACTTGCAGACAAATTTAGAAGCAAATCTATCGAATGGTTGTCGTAAAATTAAAAATAAATGAAAAAAAAAATTTTTTTTCAAAATTTTCAAAATGCTCTAAAATTAAAAGTGCGCTAAGAAAATCAGTTGGTAAAAGTTTTTCTTCTTTTGGCAGTCGCAAATAATGTTCATACAAATTTTCAAGAAAATTCTTTGAGTAGTTTACGTAAAATATCAAAAAAATGAAGAATCAAAATTTTTTTTAAATTCTTAAAATGACTCTAAAAAAAAACTGAGCTGAGAAGATCAATTTCCAATAGCTTCCCCCCCCCCCCCCAGTTAGACAAAAAAATAAATTGCATGCAAAATTTTAAGTTAATCCATCGAGTAATTCTCGAGATCTTATTGGCGTACTGAAATCATACACACACATACATACATACACACACACACACACACACACACACACACACACACACACACACATACAGACATTTTCTGGAAACTACTTTTTTCGACTCCCTGAGTCCAAATATGTACAAATTAATGAAAAAATAAAAAAAAATTTTTTTTACCGATACAATGCTTTTTCTATGAGAAAGCAAAAGCAATATTTTATTTGATTAGGAAAAAATTTTTTTATCGATTCGTTTTGAAAAAAACCTTGAAAAACATGAAATATCGAGGTTTGGATGGACAATTCAGTTTTTCAAAGTTTTCTTTGAAACGAAGCGATAAAAATAATGTTTTCTCATAAGAGAAAATATTGCTTTTTATTGTACGAGATGGGGCTTTCTTCTTATTTTTTGCTATAATCATAAGGTTTTGCAGAAAATTGAATTTTTTGATTATAAAAGGATAGAGATATACGAGCTGCTATAAATAAAATACCGTGAAAATTATTCATGATTCTCAGTAACGATTTTGAAGTTATAAAAAAATATACGTATTATTAAATTTTTTTAACTCTTGAAATAGTTAAGCATACCATGGAATTGTTCGATAGTGGAAATAAAGCCATTTTACACGACTAAACTATACATATTTTTTGTGAATAAATACAATAAATCGCACTACTTTATTAATACTAGGCAATTTTTCAGTTTATTAATAAGTTAATTTAATTAATACTATGACATGCCCTTCAAAAATCACTATTCAATATATTAGAAATTCATAAAGAATCTGAAGAAGTCATAATCATATTTTTTGATATATGGAGATATCCACAAAACTTTTAATTCTCTAGTAACAAGTCATATTACAGCTGTTACTGGGTTACCACATGATGCACAGTATTTAAACTAGGTTCAAATCTTTTGTGCTATCCTGTAACTCTATTTATGATGTATTTTGTAAATGTTTAACAAATGGCGCAGTAGATATTTCTATGAAACATTCATTTTTACACATAAAAAATTACCGTAATTTATCTTATGTGTAAATTTACTTTTTATAGAATTATCTGCTGCGCCGTTTGTGGCACATTTACAAAATACATTAGAAATAGAGTTACAGGATAGCACAAAAGATTATAACCTAGTTTAAATAATGACCTGTTACTAGAGAATTTAAAGTTGGGTGGATATCCCCACATAATACCATGGTGGTACACGTGAAATTGTAAAGGTCCCAAAAATATATGAATTACAATAACTTTTCTGATGAGGATATATTATTCAGATTAATATTATTTTTAAAATTAGATAACATTATTTTTATTTTTAAGAGCATGACGAAGCTTCCAGACTTTTTATAATATTTGCAATCCTAAGTTATGAATAAACAAAATAACATTTTTTTGCGACAAAGAAAAAATTTGTAAGATTCAACTCGAGTGCGGACAACTCAAGAAACCCACGAAAATACTACATAAAAAGTAATAATACAAACTTTCAATGTAACGTATTTTAAGATTAGGTTTGTCGAGCTTGATATAATTTCCATTCCAAGTTCATAAAAAATTTACAAGTTTAAATGATTTTTTATTTTAACAAAAATTATTGTATTAACATAGCTTTAGTGCGGACGAGTCATTATATTTGTTTTTCTCATCCGTGCTGAGTAAGTGGCATATAGCGCATGCGTTTTCGGGGTAGTAAGTAGCTAATAGCGTACGCTGCGTGTGTTGTTTTTTGAGGGCGTGTGTTTCACAGCTATGTATAATATTATTTTGTATTAAATCACGTAAATACGTTACATTCTGTAAAAAAATGTCACGCAAAAGCGTTAATTATTGTAAAATCGCAAAAGTTTATACAAGCGCAGCGCCCTCATACTGTATCTCATCGACCATATAATGAATTTTATACTCTATCTCGCTTTAACCTCTGACGAAGTAAATCGTATCATCTATTCTTGTATTATTTTTACATTAACGAAATCGTAATTATTCCGTATATACGTGAAATTGGTGAACTAAAAGTATGTAATTTAATTACAAATAATAATACCAAAAAGTATTGGAATAATTTCGAGATTCTTCCAAAAAGCTTTTATGAAATAATTCATGTCATATTTTGGTAAATTCTCAAGAAATCATACATAAATAAATTTTGAAATCGTTTTGAAATATTTCATAAAATAACTTATGATGAGAATGAAAGTTGTTACATGAATCCTTACTGAAAGGACTTTGAAAAGTCTTTTTGAAAGGAAACAAGAAAGAACTCAGAAATCTTTCGAATGTTTCAGTCGTAAAATAATTCAGAAAGATTTTTGGAATAATTTGAGTTATTCTTTCACCGAATAATTTCGAGATTCTTCAAAAAAGCTTTTATGAAATAATGCATGTAATATTTTGGTAAAGTCTCAAGAAATCATACATGAAATAATTTTGAAATCTTTTTGAAATCTTTCATGCAACAACCTTTGATGGGAATAAAATTTATTACATATTTCCTTACTGGAAAAACTTTGAAAAGACTTCTTAAAAGGAAACAAGAAAGAACTCAGAAATCTTTTGAAGGTTTCAGTCGTAAAATAATTTAGAAAGATTTTTGGAAAAATCTAAGTTATTCTTTCACCGAATAATTTCAAGATTCTTCCAAAAAGCTTTCATGGAATAATTCATGCAATAATTTCGTAAAGTCTCAAGAAATCATACATGAAATAATTTTGAAATCTTTTTGAAATCTTTCATGCAACAACTTTTGATGGGAATAAAATTTATTACATATTTCCTTACTGAAAGGACTTTGAAAAGACTTCTTGAAAGGAAACAAGAAAGAACTCAGAAATCTTTCGAAAGTTTCGGTTGTAAAATAATTTAGAAAGATTTTTGGAATAATCTAAGTTATTCTTTCACCAAATAATTTCGAGATTCTTCCAAAAAGCTTTCATGAAATAATTCATGTAATATTTTGGTAAAGTCTCAAGAAATCATACATGCAATAATTTTGAAATCTTTTTGAAATATTTCATAAAATAACTTATGATGAGAATAAAAGTTGTTACATGAATCCTTACTGAAAGGACTTTGAAAAGTCTTCTTGAAAGGAAACAAGAAAGAACTCAGAAATCTTTCAAAGGTTTCAGTCGTAAAATAATTCAGAAAGATTTTTCGAATAATCTAAGTTATTCTTTCACCGAATAATTTCGAGATTCTTCCAAAAAGCTTTTATGAAATAATTCATGTAATATTTTGGTAAAGTCTCAAGAAATCATACATGAAATAATTTTGAAATCTTTTTGAAATATTTCATGGAATAACTTATAATGAGAATAAAAGTTGTTACATGAATCCTTACTGAAAGGACTTTGAAAAGACTTCTTGAAAGAAAACAAGAAAGAACTCAGAAATCTTTCGAAGGTTTCAGTCGTAAAATAATTCAGAAAGATTTTTGGAATAATCTAACTTATTCTTTCACCGAATAATTTCAAGATTCTTCCAAAAAGCTTTCATGAAATAATTCATGTAATATTTTGGTAAAGTCTCAAGAAATCATACATGAAATAATTTTGAAATCTTTTTGAAATCTTTCATGCAACAACTTTTGATGGGAATAAAATTTATTACATATTTCCTTACTAAAAGGACTTTGAAAAGACTTCTTGAAAGGAAACAAGAAAGAACTCAGAAATCTTTTGAATGTTTCAGTCGTAAAATAATTTAGAAAGATTTTTGGAAAAATCTAAGTTATTCTTTCACCGAATAATTTCAAGATTCTTCCAAAAAGCTTTCATGGAATAATTCATGCAATAATTTCGTAAAGTCTCAAGAAATCATACATGAAATAATTTTGAAATCTTTTTGAAATCTTTCATGCAACAACTTTTGATGGGAATAAAATTTATTACATATTTCCTTACTGAAAGGACTTTGAAAAGACTTCTTGAAAGGAAACAAGAAAGAACTCAGAAATCTTTCGAAAGTTTCGGTTGTAAAATAATTTAGAAAGATTTTTGGAATAATCTAAGTTATTCTTTCACCAAATAATTTCGAGATTCTTCCAAAAAGCTTTCATGAAATAATTCATGTAATATTTTGGTAAAGTCTCAAGAAATCATACATAAAATAATTTTTAATTTTTTTTTAAATATTTCATAAAATAACTTATGATGAGAATAAAAGTTGTTACATGAATCCTTACTGAAAGGACTTTGAAAAGTCTTCTTGAAAGGAAACAAGAAAGAACTCAGAAATCTTTCAAAGGTTTCAGTCGTAAAATAATTCAGAAAGATTTTTCGAATAATCTAAGTTATTCTTTCACCGAATAATTTCGAGATTCTTCCAAAAAGCTTTTATGAAATAATTCATGTAATATTTTGGTAAAGTCTCAAGAAATCATACATGAAATAATTTTGAAATCTTTTTGAAATATTTCATGGAATAACTTATAATGAGAATAAAAGTTGTTACATGAATCCTTACTGAACGGACTTTGAAAAGACTTTTTGAAAGAAAACAAGAAAGAACTCGGAAATCTTTCGAAGGCTTCAGTCGTAAAATAATTTAGAAAGATTTTTGGAATAATATAAGTTATTCTTTCACCAAATAATTTCGAGATTCTTCCTAAAAGCTTTTATGAAATAATTCATGTAATATTTTGGTAAAGTCTCAAGAAATCATACGTAAAATAATTTTGAAATCTTTTTGAAATATTTCATAAAATAACTTATGATGAGAATAAAAGTTGTTACATGAATCCTTACTGAAAGGACTTTGAAAAGTCTTCTTGAAAGGAAACAAGAAAGAACTCAGAAATCTTTTAAAGGTTTCAGTCGTTAAATAATTCAGAAAGATTTTTCGAATAATCTAAGTTACTTTTTCACCGAATAATTTCAAAATTTTTCCAAAAAGCTTTCATGAAATAATTCATGTAATATTTTGGTAAAGTCTCAAGAAATCATACATAAAATAATTTTGAAATCTTTTTGAAATCTTTCATGCAATAACTTTTGATGGGAATAAAATTTATTACATATTTCCTTACTGAAAGAACTTTAAAAAGACTTCTTGAAAGGAAACAAGAAAGAACTCAGAAATCTTTCGAAAGTTTCGGTCGTAAAATAATTTAGAAAGATTTTTGGAATAATCTAAGTTATTCTTTCGCCAAATAATTTCGAGATTCTTCCAAAAAGCTTTTATGAAATAATTCATGTAATATTTTGGTAAAGTCTCAAGAAATCATACATAACATAATTTTGAAATCTTTTTGAAATATTTCATAAAATAACTTATGATGAGAATAAAAGTTGTTACATGAATCCTTACTGAAAGGACTTTAAAAAGTCTTCTTGAAAAGAAACAAGAAAGAACTCAGAAATCTTTCGAAGGTTTCAGTCGTAAAATAATTTAGAAAGATTTTTGGAATAATCTAAGTTATTCTTTCGCCAAATAATTTCGAGATTCTTCCAAAAAGCTTTTATGAAATAATTCATGTAATATTTTAGTAAATTCTCAAGAAATCATACATAACATAATTTTGAAATCTTTTTGAAATATTTCATAAAATAACTTATGATGAGAATAAAAGTTGTTACATGAATCCTTACTGAAAGGACTTTGAAAAGTCTTCTTGAAAGGAAACAAGAAAGAACTCAGAAATCTTTTAAAGGTTTCAGTCGTTAAATAATTCAGAAAGATTTTTCGAATAATCTAAGTTATTTTTTCACCGAATAATTTCAAAATTTTTCCAAAAAGCTTTCATGAAATAATTCATGTAATATTTTGGTAAAGTCTCAAGAAATCATACATAAAATAATTTTGAAATCTTTTTGAAATCTTTCATGCAATAACTTTTGATGGGAATAAAATTTATTACATATTTCCTTACTGAAAGAACTTTAAAAAGACTTCTTGAAAAGAAACAAGAAAGAACTCAGAAATCTTTCGAAGGTTTCAGTCGTAAAATAATTTAGAAAGATTTTTGGAATAATCTAAGTTATTCTTTCGCCAAATAATTTCGAGATTCTTCCAAAAAGCTTTTATGAAATAATTCATGTAATATTTTAGTAAATTCTCAAGAAATCATACATAACATAATTTTGAAATCTTTTTGAAATATTTCATAAAATAACTTATGATGAGAATAAAAGTTGTTACATGAATCCTTACTGAAAGGACTTTAAAAAGTCTTCTTGAAAAGAAACAAGAAAGAACTCAGAAATCTTTCGAAGGTTTCAGTTGTAAAATAATTCAGAAAGATTTTTGGAATAATCTAACTTATTCTTTCACCGAATAATTTCAAGATTCTTCCAAAAAGCTTTCATGAAATAATTCATGTAATATTCTGGTAAAGTCTCAAGAAATCATACATGAAATAATTTTGAAATCTTTTTAAAATCTTTCATGCAATAACTTTTGATGGGAATAAAATTTATTACATATTTACTTACTAAAAGAACTTTGAGAAGACTTCTTGAAAGGAAACAAGAAAGAACTCAGAAATCTTTCGAAGGTTTCAGTCGTAAAATAATTTAGAAAGATTTTTGGAATAATCTGAGCTATTCTTTCACCAAATAATTTCGAGATTCTTCCAAAAAGCTTTTATGAAATAATTCATGTAATATTTTGGTAAAGTCTCAAGAAATCTTACATGAAATAATTTTGAAATCTTTTTGAAATATTTCATGAAATAACTTATGATGAGAATAAAAGTTGTTACATGAATCCTTACTGAACGGACTTTGAAAAGACTTTTTGAAAGAAAACAAGAAAGAACTCGGAAATCTTTCGAAGGCTTCAGTCGTAAAATAATTTAGAAAGATTTTTGGAATAATTTGAGTTATTCTTTCACCGAATAATTTCGAGATTCTTCCAAAAAGCTTTTATGAAATAATTCATGTAATATTTTGGTAAAGTCTCAAGAAATCTTACATGAAATAATTTTGAAATCTTTTTGAAATATTTCATGAAATAACTTATAATGAGAATAAAAGTTGTTACATGAATCCTTACTGAACGGACTTTGAAAAGACTTTTTGAAAGAAAACAAGAAAGAACTCGGAAATCTTTCGAAGGCTTCAGTCGTAAAATAATTTAGAAAGATTTTTGGAATAATCTAAGTTATTATTTCAGCAAATAATTTCGTGATTCTTCCAAAAAGCTTTTATGAAATAATTCATGTAATATTTTGGTAAAGTCTCAAGAAATCATACATGAAATAATTTTAAAATCTTTTTGAAATATTTCATGGAATAACTTATAATGAGAATAAAAGTTGTTACATGAATCCTTACTGAAAGGACTTTGAAAAGACTTCTTGAAAGAAAACAAGAAAAAACTCAGAAATCTTTCGAAGGTTTCAGTCGTAAAATAATTCAGAAAGATTTTTGGAATAATCTAACTTATTCTTTCACCGAATAATTTCAAGATTCTTCCAAAAAGCTTTCATGAAATAATTCATGTAATATTCTGGTAAAGTCTCAAGAAATCATACATAAAATAATTTTGAAATCTTTTTAAAATCTTTCATGCAATAACTTTTGATGGGAATAAAATTTATTACATATTTACTTACTAAAAGAACTTTGAGAAGACTTCTTGAAAGGAAACAAGAAAGAATTTAGAAATCTTTCGAAGGTTTCAGTCGTAAAATAATTTAGAAAGATTTTTTGAATAATCTGAGTTATTCTTTCACCAAATAATTTCGAGATTCTTCCAAAAAGCTTTTATGAAATAATTCATGTAATATTTTGGTAAAGTCTCAAGAAATCTTACATGAAATAATTTTGAAATCTTTTTGAAATATTTCATGAAATAACTTATGATGAGAATAAAAGTTGTTACATGAATCCTTACTGAACGGACTTTGAAAAGACTTTTTGAAAGAAAACAAGAAAGAACTCGGAAATCTTTCGAAGGCTTCAGTCGTAAAATAATTTAGAAAGATTTTTGGAATAATTTGAGTTATTCTTTCACCGAATAATTTCGAGATTCTTCCAAAAAGCTTTTATGAAATAATTCATGTAATATTTTGGTAAAGTCTCAAGAAATCTTACATGAAATAATTTTGAAATCTTTTTGAAATATTTCATGAAATAACATATAATGAGAATAAAAGTTGTTACATGAATCCTTACTGAACGGACTTTGAAAAGACTTTTTGAAAGAAAACAAGAAAGAACTCGGAAATCTTTCGAAGGCTTCAGTCGTAAAATAATTTAGAAAGATTTTTGGAATAATCTAAGTTATTCTTTCAGCAAATAATTTCGTGATTCTTCCAAAAAGCTTTTATGAAATAATTCATGTAATATTTTGGTAAAGTCTCAAGAAATCATACATAAAATAATTTTGAAATCTTTTTGAAATATTTCATAAAATAACTTATGATGAGAATAAAAGTTGTTACATGAATCCTTACTGAAAGGACTTTGAAAAGTCTTCTTGAAAGGAAACAAGAAGGAACTCAGAAATCTTTTAAAGTTTTCAGTCGTAAAATAATTCAGAAAGATTTTTGGAATAATCTAAGTTATTCTTTCACCGAATAATTTCAAGATTCTTCCGAAAAGCTTTTATAAAATAATTCATGTAATATTTTGGTAAAGTCTCAAGAAATCATACATGAAATAATTTTGAAATCTTTTTAAAATATTTCATGAAATAACTTATAATGAGAATAAAAGTTGTTACATGAATCCTTACTGAAAGGACTTTGAAAAGACTTCTTGAAAGAAAAAAAGAAAGAACTCAGAAGTCTTTCGAAGGTTTCAGTCGTAAAATAATTTAGAAAGATTTTTGGAATAATCTAAGTTATTCTTCCACCGAATAATTTCGAGATTCTTCCAAAAAGCTTTTATGAAATAATTCATGTAATATTTTGGTAAAGTCTCAAGAAATCATACATGAAATAATTTTGAAATCTTTTTAAAATCTTTCATGAAATAACTTATGATGAGAATAAAAGTTGTTACATGAATCCTTACTGAAAGGACTTTGAAAAGGCTTCTGGAAAGGAAACAAGAAAGAACTCAGAAATCTTTCGAAGGTTTCAGTCGTAAAATAATTTAGAAAGATTTTTGGAATAATCTAAGTTATTCTTTCACCGAATAATTTCGAGATTCTTCCAAAAAGCTTTTATGAAATAATTCATGTAATATTTTGGTAAAGTCTCAAGACATCATACATGCAATAATTTTGAAATCTTTTTGAAATATTTCATGAAATAACTTATGATGAGAATAAAAGTTGTTACATGAATCCTTACTGAAAGGACTTTGAAAAGGCTTCTGGAAAGGAAACAAGAAAGAACTCAGAAATCTTTCGAAGGTTTCAGTCGTAAAATAATTTAGAAAGATTTTTGGAATAATCTAAGTTATTCTTTCACCGAATAATTTCGAGATTCTTCCAAAAAGCTTTAATGAAATAATTCATGTAATATTTTGGTAAAGTCTCAAGAAATCATACATGAAATAATTTTGAAATCTTTTTGAAATCTTTCATGAAATAACTTATAATGAGAATAAAAGTTGTTACATGAATCCTTACTGAAAGGACTTTGAAAAGACTTCTTGAAAGGAAACAAGAAAGAACTCGGAAGTCTTTCGAAGGTTTCAGTCGTAAAATAATTTAGAAAGATTTTTGGAATAATCTAAGTTATGTTTTCACCGAATAATTTCGAGATTTTTCCAAAAAGCTTTTATGAAATAATTCATGTAATATTTTGGTAAAGTCTCAAGAAATCATACATGCAATAATTTTGAAATCTTTTTGAAATCTTTCATGAAATAACTTATGATGAGAATAAAAGTTGTTACATGAATCCTTACTGAAAGGACTTTGAAAAGACTTCTTGAAAGGAAACAAGAAAGAACTCAGAAATCTTTCGAAGGTTTCAGTCGTAAAATAATTTAGAAAGATTTTTGGAATAATCTAAGTTATTCTTTCACCGAATAATTTCGAGATTCTTCCAAAAAGCTTTCATGAAATAATTCATGTAATATTTTGGTAAAGTCTCAAGAAATCATACATGAAATAATTTTGAAATCTTTTTGAAATCTTTCATGAAATAACTTATAATGAGAATAAAAGTTGTTACATGAATCCTTACTGAAAGGACTTTGAAAAGACTTCTTGAAAGGAAACAAGAAAGAACTCGGAAGTCTTTCGAAGGTTTCAGTCGTAAAATAATTTAGAAAGATTTTTGGAATAATCTAAGTTATGTTTTCACCGAATAATTTCGAGATTTTTCCAAAAAGCTTTTATGAAATAATTCATGTAATATTTTGGTAAAGTCTCAAGAAATCATACATGCAATAATTTTGAAATCTTTTTGAAATCTTTCATGAAATAACTTATGATGAGAATAAAAGTTGTTACATGAATCCTTACTGAAAGGACTTTGAAAAGACTTCTTGAAAGGAAACAAGAAAGAACTCGGAAGTCTTTCGAAGGTTTCAGTCGTAAAATAATTTAGAAAGATTTTTGGAATAATTTGAGTTATTCTTTCACCGAATAATTTCGAGATTCTTCCAAAAAGCTTTTATGAAATAATTTATGTAATATTTTGGTAAAGTCTCAAGAAATCTTACATGAAATAATTTTGAAATCTTTTTGAAATATTTCATGAAATAACTTATAATGAGAATAAAAGTTGTTACATGAATCCTTACTGAACGGACTTTGAAAAGACTTTTTGAAAGAAAACAAGAAAGAACTCGGAAATCTTTCGAAGGCTTCAGTCGTAAAATAATTTAGAAAGATTTTTGGAATAATCTAAGTTATTCTTTCAGCAAATAATTTCGTGATTCTTCCAAAAAGCTTCCATGAAATAATTCATGTAATATTTTGGTAAAGTCTCAAGAAATCATACGTAAAATAATTTTGAAATCTTTTTGAAATATTTCATAAAATAACTTATGATGAGAATAAAAGTTGTTACATGAATCCTTACTGAAAGGACTTTGAAAAGTCTTCTTGAAAGGAAACAAGAAAGAACTCAGAAATCTTTCAAAGGTTTTAGTCGTAAAATAATTTAGAAAGATTTTTGGAATAATCTAAGTTATTCTTTCACCGAATAATTTCGAGATTCTTCCAAAAAGCTTTTATGAAATAATTCATGTAATATTTTGGTAAAGTCTCAAGAAATCATACATGCAATAATTTTGAAATCTTTTTGAAATATTTCATGAAATAACTTATGATGAGAATAAAAGTTGTTACATGAATCCTTACTGAAAGGGCTTTGAAAAGTCTTCTTGAAAAGAAACAAGAAAGAACTCAGAAATCTTTCGAAGGTTTCAGTCGTAAAATAATTCAGAAAGATTTTTGGAATAATCTAACTTATTCTTTTACCGAATAATTTCAAGATTCTTCCAAAAAGCTTTCATGAAATAATTCATGTAATATTTTGGTAAAGTCTCAAGAAATCATACATGAAATAATTTTGAAATCTTTTTGAAATCTTTCATGAAATAATTTATAATGAGAATAAAAGTTGTTACATGAATCCTTACTGAAAGGACTTTGAAAAGACTTCTTGAAAGGAAACAAGAAAGAACTCGGAAGTCTTTCGAAGGTTTCAGTCGTAAAATAATTTAGAAAAATTTTTGGAATAATCTAAGTTATGTTTTCACCGAATAATTTCGAGATTTTTCCAAAAAGCTTTTATGAAATAATTCATGTAATATTTTGGTAAAGTCTCAAGAAATCATACATGCAATAATTTTGAAATCTTTTTGAAATCTTTCATAAAATAACTTATGATGAGAATAAAAGTTGTTACATGAATCCTTACGGAAAGGACTTTGAAAAGACTTCTTGAAAGGAAACAAGAAAGAACTCGGAAGTCTTTCGAAGGTTTCAGTCGTAAAATAATTTAGAAAGATTTTTGGAATAATCTAAGTTATTCTTCCACCGAATAATTTCGAGATTCTTCCAAAAAGCTTTTATGAAATAATTCATGTAATATTTTGGTAAAGTCTCAAGAAATCATACATGAAATAATTTTGAAATCTTTTTGAAATCTTTCATGAAATAACTTATGATGAGAATAAAAGTTGTTACATGAATCCTTACTGAAAGGACTTTGAAAAGGCTTCTGGAAAGGAAACAAGAAAGAACTCAGAAATCTTTCGAAGGTTTCAGTCGTAAAATAATTTAGAAAGATTTTTGGAATAATCTAAGTTATTCTTTCACCGAATAATTTCGAGATTCTTCCAAAAAGCTTTTATGAAATAATTCATGTAATATTTTGGTAAAGTCTCAAGAAATCATACATGCAATAATTTTGAAATCTTTTTGAAATATTTCATGAAATAACTTATGATGAGAATAAAAGTTGTTACATGAATCCTTACTGAAAGGGCTTTGAAAAGTCTTCTTGAAAAGAAACAAGAAAGAACTCAGAAATCTTTCGAAGGTTTCAGTCGTAAAATAATTCAGAAAGATTTTTGGAATAATCTAACTTATTCTTTCACCGAATAATTTCAAGATTCTTCCAAAAAGCTTTCATGAAATAATTCATGTAATATTTTGGTAAAGTCTCAAGAAATCATACATGAAATAATTTTGAAATCTTTTTGAAATCTTTCATGCAATAACTTTTGATGGGAATAAAATTGATTACATATTTCCTTACTGAAAGAACTTTGAAAAGACTTCTTGAAAGGAAACAAGAAAGAACTCAGAAATCTTTCAAAGGTTTCAGTCGTAAAATAATTTAGAAAGATTTTTGGAATAATCTAAGTTATTCTTTCACCGAATAATTTCGAGATTTTTCCAAAAAGCTTTTATGAAATAATTCATGTAATATTTTGGTAAAGTCTCAAGAAATCATAGATGAAATAATTTTGAAATCTTTTTGAAATCTTTCATGCAATAACTTTTGATGGGAATAAAATTGATTACATATTTCCTTACTGAAAGAACTTTGAAAAGACTTCTTGAAAGGAAACAAGAAAGAACTCAGAAATCTTTCAAAGGTTTCAGTCGTAAAATAATTTAGAAAGATTTTTGGAATAATCTAAGTTATTCTTTCACCGAATAATTTCGAGATTTTTCCAAAAAGCTTTTATGAAATAATTCATGTAATATTTTGGTAAAGTCTCAAGAAATCATACATGCAATAATTTTGAAATCTTTTTGAAATCTTTCATGAAATAACTTATGATGAGAATAAAAGTTGTTACATGAATCCTTACTGAAAGGACTTTGAAAAGACTTCTTGAAAGGAAACAAGAAAGAACTCAGAAATCTTTCGAAGGTTTCAGTCGTAAAATAATTCAGAAAGATTTTTGGAATAATCTAACTTATTCTTTCACCGAATAATTTCAAGATTCTTCCAAAAAGCTTTCATGAAATAATTCATGTAATATTTTGGTAAAGTCTCAAGAAATCATACATGAAATAATTTTGAAATCTTTTTGAAATCTTTCATGCAATAACTTTTGATGGGAATAAAATTGATTACATATTTCCTTACTGAAAGAACTTTGAAAAGACTTCTTGAAAGGAAACAAGAAAGAACTCAGAAATCTTTCAAAGGTTTCAGTCGTAAAATAATTTAGAAAGATTTTTGGAATAATCTAAGTTATTCTTTCACCGAATAATTTCGAGATTTTTCCAAAAAGCTTTTATGAAATAATTCATGTAATATTTTGGTAAAGTCTCAAGAAATCATACATGCAATAATTTTGAAATCTTTTTGAAATCTTTCATGAAATAACTTATGATGAGAATAAAAGTTGTTACATGAATCCTTACTGAAAGGACTTTGAAAAGACTTCTTGAAAGGAAACAAGAAAGAACTCAGAAATCTTTCGAAGGTTTTAGTCGTAAAATAATTTAGAAAGTTTTTTGGAATAATCTAAGTTATTCTTTCACCGAATAATTTCGAGATTCTTCCAAAAAGCTTTTATGAAATAATTCATGTAATATTTTGGTAAAGTCTCAAGAAATCATACATGAAATAATTTTGAAATCTTTTTGGAATATTTCATGAAATAACTTATGATGAGATTAAAAGTTGTTATATGAATCCTCACTGAAAGGACTTTGAAAAGACTTCTTGAAAGGAAACAAGAAAGAACTCAGAAATTTATCCGCTTGATGGCAGTATTTCTTACTCTCGCAAGCGGTAAGAGTGCTTCCCGTTTCATATATAAGGAAAATAAGAATCTTAAATGGAAACTATAAATTGTTATCCGTGCGATGTCTGTGTTATGATAACTTCGATTTTAACCGCTGTAAAACTATTCGTAATCCTATGAATAATTATATCATCAGATCCGTTATATGTGTGTGTGTGTGTGTGTGTGTGTGTGTGTGTGTGTGTGTGTGTGTGTGTGTGTGTGTGTGTGTGTGTGTATTAATTCTAAATTGATTCTCAAATAATACAGGAAAGAATAAAATTTCTAGAACTTTACACGTCTCAACTGAAGATAGATGAAAAGATTAGCATTATTACTAAAAGAATTAATGGATCCTCACAGAATTCTTTCATTGAAAGGATTTTGTAATAATTCTATGTCCGAGGTATATTTCTTTCAGAAATAATACAATGAAATATTTTTAAAATATTTCATATCATTCTTACAGAATACTTTCAATGAAAGATGTATGAAAAGATTTACGAATTATTACCAAAAGAATTCATGGATCCTTACAGAATTCTTTCATTGAAAGGATTCTGTATTAATTCTATGTCCGAGGTATATTCCTTTTAGAAATAATACAATGAAATATTTTAAAAATATTTCATATTATTCTTACAGAATCCTTTCAATGGAAGATGTATGAAAAGATTTACGAATTATTACCAAAAGAATTCATGGATGCTTACAGAATTCTTCCATTGAAAGGATTTAGAAATATCTTGTGAATTCTTTATGAAATATTTTTATGTATTATTTTTAAAAGAATAATACCTCGGACATAGAATTATATCAGAAACCTTTCAGTGAAATATTTCTGAAAGATTGTAGTCCTTTCATGAATCCTTTCAGAATCCTTTCAAAGTCCTTTTATGCTGTATGGGTCTTTACTTTATAGATTTATTTTATATAAGTAATTAGTAAAATTAATTATTCTGACAGATTTTCTTTTATAATTGTAGCCAAAGCTCATTTATTTTGATTTTTATGAAGTAATAAAAACATTATAGTATTTTATATATTTTAAAGATAATACGTTTATAAATATAATTTATAAATAGATCACATAAATTTATGCATAACATTTAAAAAGAATTGATAAAATATTAATTTAACTTTGAACATAAATAAATTAAAAATGTACTTAAAAAGAGTATATCATTTGAAAATTGTTTAAAACCTTATGAGAAATATGTTTGATAATAGAAAATGTTAAATGGAAAGTATTAAAATATAATAATGAAATAAAAATGTTTAACACATTAATAATAAATCTAAAATATCATAAAATAAAAAAATGTTCTTGAATAAAGTTCAAAATTTGGCAATTTTTAACGAAAGGGATAATATGTTTTGAATAAACATTATATAAAATTTAAATATACAAGTAGAAATAGAGTAAAAAATTTATTATATATTATATGCTAAAACTATTAACAAATATGTAATAATTTTCAATTAAGCATAACTTTTTAACAGCATTGAGCTTTTTTAAGCTAATAAGGCTTAGATTAAAGTATTTAACTTGTACTTTTTTAATATTTAATACATGTTTCTGTAAGATTTTTAGTTGTCCGGTCATTCAAGTTCTTACAACAACTTCTTTTCATTATATTATTGAAAAATATGGATAACTTTGTCTCTAAAATCTATTTAAACAAAAGAAAAAATATGGCTTAATTTTTTTCATCTCGAAGGTGGAGATGATCTTTCCTTATAAGTAGGCTTCGATCATTAGTTATATATGAAAAAAATATTTATACTCGAAATATGATTGCCTAATTAATTATTACAAGTAGTTCAAATGAACTTTGAGTTTAAAATTTCAAAATTTTTTTTCGGTATTATATTTGTTAGCAAAAATTTGTAGTATTGTAAAAATTTTAAATTTAGTAAATGTTTAGGTGCAATATCAATATCATTAACATTTTATTTTAAAAGCTACAACAAAATAACATTTACCACATACATTTAAAACTGTTTTAATAATAAAATTATCAATAAATTATTTTTTTTACACATCGTTAGCTTGGATTAAAATTTGGCTACTTCAAAAAAGTTTTTGTATGAATTTTAAAATGAAAATTTCAATAAAAAAATTTATAAAGAATATTAATTTTTTTAATAATTAAATGTATAATTATATGTAATGAGACAATTCGAATAATAAAGTACATATATTTGATGTAAATTTGACAAAAATTTTTTTTGTTTCAAAGCATTCAAAAATGTTACGTTAATTTTCCGTACTTATGTGTTAAATTTTGATACGATTTCCTATGAAAATAATTTTCAGAAATTACACAAAACAGTGCAATACTATCAAATATATTACTTTTCAAATTTTATTGAATCATACTTGAAAAGTAACTAAACAAATACATTTTTTTAAATTTGAATGAATACATTTTATTTTTCAGTTAACTTTATAATATGATAAAAAGCTTTGAAAAATGTAATGCATTCTTATTAGTGAATACTTTAAAATACCTACTTTTATTAATTTTTCTACGATATTTCTTTCTAAATATACGATAGTTTTTTTGCATCAGGTTTTTTTTTAGTTTTTCATTTAGTTCGATAACACATAGCGAATTTATGAGCAGTATTATAATTAAATTATTTTTGTAACTATAAAAATTAAACCATTTTCTTAATAAATGTTTTTTTAATATCAATGGTATTTAACGTGATTTTTATTTAATGCGCTTTGATGAAATTGACAACACTTTTTAAAAAATATGCCTTATTAAAGCACATTTCTTAATTCTTTTATTTATTCTTTTATTATTCTTTTATATATTTTGAGTTAAATTTTTGTTAAATCAATAAAAAATATAATAATAAAAATATTCAATTTACATATTCATAATAAACCATTTAAACATATAATAAACAATTTGAAATTGATTTTTTAAGATACATTTCAGAATTCTTTAATATTTTTTAATTGGAAGAGATCTTTCCCTTTATCTGTCATTCTCAATATTTTTTTCATAAAGTTTCAAAGATTTAAAAATCATATACATTTTGTTAATAGTCAGATAGCTCCTCCATCAGCTATAATTTGTTGTTTATTAAAAAGGCGGATAATCTTTTCAAACTTTAAATGGGTTTTCATTTTATATGTATTGTAAATTTTCAAATAGCCTTGCCGATTTCTTTAAGATAATCTCGTTTAAAGTATGATCACTTTGGGTCTCAATAAACTGCTAATTAATAAAATCAGTATTGTTTGTTTATTTAAAATTCATATAATTTCAGCTTGAAGAACCGTTGAGCTCTTTATCATCAAAATACTAATTTGCATGACATCTTAAATCTTTTAAAGTAATTTTATTACAAAAAAAGTAATTAACAGAACGAACAGTCAGATAAGATGCAAATTAGTCATTTTTCCGAAAGAATTTTCAATTTTTCTTAAATAATTAATCTCTGTGTAACTTAAATTTTATGTTTATGTAATTTTTGAAAAATTAAGATTTTTCATCTTTTAAATTTTGTAACTGTAAAAATAAAATGTTAGTTTTTTAAAAATTAATTAATAAAAATGTTATCATGCCCCTATATAACTTTGGAAAATGTCACTTTTTAACGGACAAAAATAATTCAACCATTCAAAGTTTAGTCAAAATTTTGTTTAATAAGAACTGAAAATTATTCCGTTCGTAGAGAATTATCAATTTTTTTGTTTTAGAAATAATAATTGATAAAATTATAGAAATATATTTAATAAAAGAAAGAAGAAAAAGTCTAATTTTAAGAATATTAATGATATTCAATGTAAATTTTTATTTAAAATGCGCTTTAATGCAGTTTAAATTCATAAAATTATTTATTTTTTCAGATGAATTGCTTATTTTTACATATTTTTATTTAAAACAGATACATATTTTAATAATAAAAATCATTAAAGTAATCAAACAAATAAATAATAATAAATAAAATCTTTTGGGGGGCGATGAACATATCTAAAATAAAATTAGAATTATTTATATTTATTTTCTATTTTTATTAAATGAGTTAAAAATGTCATAAATTTATATAAATTTAGAAAAGGTCCTTTTTTTAAGGAACAAAAAAGGTTTCATTATTTGCAATTGAGTGAGAATGAAAAAACAACTATAATTTAAAATAATTTTTTTTTAATCTTTAATATCTTTTATATTTAGTAGGAAAAAATTACAGAACTAGCTTAGTTTTTATTTCATATTAATATAAGTTATATAGCCATGTAATATGGACATTAAGACTTTTTTCTATCCCTATCTGTAAATATATTTTTTTATATTTTTGAAATAAAATAGAATTTAAAGTGTTAAATAAATTTTTAATTTTATTTTTTCCGCTATGAAAATTGATTACAAAAATATATAATATTTAAAAATAAAACAAAAAAAAAAAAAAAAAATAGGTGGATCATCGGGTTTGAACTTGGCAAAAGTAGAGAGCGACATGCGTAAAAACTTAGTGACCACAGCTACCGCATTCGTTTGTTGAAGAGGGTAAAAAGTTACATATGTTCATCGCCCCCCAAAAGATTTTATTTATTATTATTTATTTGTTTGATTACTTTAATGATTTTTATTATTAGAATATGTATCTGTTTTAAATAAAAATATGTAATTAATCAACAAATTTTCGGGACGGTTAATCGCATTGAAATAAAGCTATAAAGTATCCCGGCGAAAACAAGCTAAAGCGGGTTTGCCGTAAGTTTACCTACGCCACTGGAAGCCGCGTGTTTCGTGTGTTTGTCTCCTCCCCTCTCACTTGCTTCTCTACGCGCGTGTAGACGTGGAGAGGCTTTGCGCGTATAGTTCGGGCATTTGTCCATGTGGCGACAGTAGTTTACATTGTATTTTAACGGGCACGCTCTTGCCTATGCTCATCGGCGATCTCTACTTATCTCTGGTGAAAGATATGAATATCACTCTATTTATGTTAGTTAAGTAAATGAAGATAGGAAACTGAATATTATCAATTAATCTTAATTGTAATCATATTAATAAAATATTAATGAAGATATTATTTTTTTATTATTGTAATGTAATATCAGACTTACATGTGATTGAGAGAAGAAGTTTTGTATTATCTATTAGTTATAATTATAATCATGCAGTACTAATTAGTTATAATTATAATAACAATAATGGAATGTAAATAAAAATGATCAATCTTTATTATTACAACAAAATGTTAAGGTAGGAGTAAGGTGTGAGATGGAGCCGAGGGGGGGGGGCACATAAATCAAAGGGGGTGGGTGTGAGATTTTAGGGAGGGAGGGAAAGAGGGGCCTTTTTGTTTCAAATAACGTGAATTACAATTAAGAAGAAGAATTAGAGGTCGTTAGTAGCTTATTTGGTAGAGCGATCGATTCGTTATCTCGAGGCTCCACACGGTGGTCCTCGATTAATTTTAACCATGAAGTCTTTGCACCTCGGATTTTCCTTTTGGATATGATTCTAGACATATTTAGAATCGAATTCCAACAAAAACCAAAATCGAAGAATGAGCACTTTTTTATTTATTCAAATTTTTATTTTTATACATAGTTTTTTATAGAAAAAAATTTTTTCATTAATAATTAATGAAATCAATTTCTATAGCTTGTTTGAATAATAATTCGAATTACGTACATATTTTAAGCAAAAATTAATTATAAATATATTTAGAAAAATCTTAAGTTATGTAAAATTGGATCACATTCTATAATTTTTTTTATTATTTTGTATATTATTCATGTATATATTTGAATTTATATTATTAATTTTTATATTAATATTATGATAATTTTAATATCTTACAATTTCAGTATTAGTAAATAATTAATATAAATATGACCTGTAAAAAATAAAAATTAATATATCATATAATTTGTTGAAGGTAATTAATGTTAGAATATAAAATTTAATATTGATAAATTTTCAAAATTTCATGTTAAATTATAATAAAATTATTTTTCTAATATTTCTTTCCACACTATATTAAGTATAGTATCATTATTTTTTTATTCATTTTGAATAAATATTTTATTTGCATTTTTACAGCGCGAAAGAGCAACGTATAATTAACCGTGAGAAAATAAAGGTTTTTTAATATATATATATATCCACTTTTTCAAAACTTGGTCCTTGAGATTTATCTATAGTTATCGCAAACGCTAAAGCAATATAACATTGTTTTTTATATCAAATAAACAGTAATGACGATGATTCGTTAGTATTTAATGTTATTCTTGGTATAAAAACTTCATTTTCCCTGTAATAATTTCACCTTCTATATTATATCAACGAATATAGACGCTTATAGAAGCGTACTCTTAAATGGAAAATTTCTGCTAAAAATGAGTTAGTTCTGTTACCCAGCTACTTGGGGGCTCCACTAAATCCCATGTATTTTTATATCTATATATATCATATATGGGTAATTCTTTCATACTTTTAAAAATCATGTTACTGCGTCATTTCTCCTAAATATGAGATAGCACATCTTGTTAGCAAATGTTCACTGATTTATTGAGTTATTAGAAACTAATTTTGTTATATTTGTAATGATAATTAGACGTGTCATTTTATGGCGGATGGGGAAAAGAGGTTTTTTTTTAAAATTTAAATGTTACCAGGCCATGTAAAATGATAAATTACCGCTATAAAAAAAATGACTACTGCTTTTTTGATTTGAAATTCACACCAAAGCTTTATCTATACACATACTTTTGGAAAATCAAGAGCATGGGTGTGTGCCTGTTAACAAAAGTACTTTCTGAAAGGTTATTAAAATGTTACCAAAAATTTATATATTTTACTTTTTTCTGGAAAATACGATGCTGTAAAAAAGACTATTCAGCGGTGACATTTTAAACTACATCAAAAGGTAATATTTAGAATCACAAAGAGAAATTTTTTTATTAGGAACGTGTGCCTAGTGTAGATAAAGTTCTTTGTTCGTTTGAAATTATACTTAAAAAACGTGACTCACTTTTGAAAATAGGTTTTTATCCACTAATATGAAAACCTAAGCTTTGATTCATCTTTTCTCTGTTGTGAACTTTGTAATTTACTATTTTATAATACTCAATGTAATCTTTAAGTTGCTTTTGAAGTATTATTTCGAGTATTCTGGAAATCATTGAATTTTTCCCGGCTATTAAATTTTCCAAATTTACATCGATTACCTAGTTTCTATCAATGTTTTAATTCTAAAGAGTTTAAACTTTAAAAAGCTCAGTTTTAGTATGTATTTAATAGCTTACACCTAGAACGTTGAGTTGAATCATCACTGAAATTTCTAGATTTTAAATTTAAAATTTTTAGATTTAATGTTTATTAAATAAACTAAAATATTTGGTTAAAAGGAATATAAGTATTTTTATTCGAAAACATAAACTACACAAATCTATGTCAAATTTCATACCCTAAGATTGACAATTTTAGCAAAAATAAATTGATATTCCACTCACTTATGATTTGTAATCAGGAATCCCAAAAGCCATTGGGTAACTAATATCACTCAATTTTAATACCCGAATCACCAAAAATGAATTTTCAAAAAAATTGCCATTTCTGGCATATTTTATTTATTACAAAAAATTTTGTAATTATTAATGTAAATTGCGTATTTAAATATTTTCTGTAACATATTAAACATGTAAAAATGAAAAAGCTCAATGGAAAATGATCTATTATAGCCCAAAATACTTAAAAACTGATCTGAGATAGGTAAAATATTATACCTGGGTGTGATAATAATGAATATATTTAAATGTCTTATATTAAAAAAAGCTATCTTCAAAAGTGAGTAATGCGATTTTTTCTTTTATTATCATTTTAATATATCAACATTTAAAAAAAATAAATTTGATACATGTGTCTTCAATTTTTTTTAATTTATTGAAAGTAAATTTTAACACTATGAAAAATTTACTCGAAAATCTGTCTTTTGATGTTTGTTAAAAAGACTACCCTTAAAAGTGAGTAACACGATTTTTTTCTTTCATTATAATACGTCAACATTCAGAGAAAATTAGTTTTATACGTGTGCCTGTATTTTTTTTTTTTTAATTTGTTGCAGGTGAAATTTTAACATTATGAAAGATTTACCCATATATATAGCACATTTTTCATATGTATAGATATACAAACAATGTCAAAGTGTTAAGCAGGCTTTCGGACGAAAAATGTAACCTAGAAAAATCCTTCTATAAGCGTCTATCTTCTTTGATTATATTTAAATAATCTAGTTATTTTTAATTGTGTTCCATTACATAATGCATCTTCAAGAGCAGGCCGGAGTAGAATCTGATACCGGCCGAGTAACAATTGAGTTTTTTGTTATTTACTCAAGTATTAATCGGTGTATCTTCAAATTAAAGGTTGAGCGCAATAGATATTATTATTATAAACATCTATGCATAAGAAAAAAAATTCTACCGCTTTGTTTTTGAGAAAAGTAAGGAACGCCGAAGTAAAAGTTTATGTTTATGATATTTTCGCGTTTCTTACTTTTCTCAAAAACAAAGCGGTAGATTTATTTTTTCTTGTGCATACATATTTGTAATAATAATATTTATTGCGCATAACCTTCTATTTGCAGATACACCGATTAATACTTGAGTAAATAACAAAAATCTCAATTAGACAAATACAACGAATCCGGCCTGCTCTTAACACTTAAATTTCAAATCAGCATTATTATTGCATTTCCTTTTAAATTTAGTTCATGTGGAGGTCATCCTTCTCTTATATTATTCAACATCTCTATTGAATAATTTAAATGAATATTATCATCTGTTTGATTTACATCTTTATACGTTGCATAATGAATACTATAATAAGTTATTGTTTGATTGTTGATAAGTTTTAATATTTTATTATTTAAAATGTTTACTACTTCATTATGTGTACTTAAAATAACATTTTTAGAAAAACAAGAAATTTTGTTAATGTTTTTATAAATTTTATTACAAACGTCATTTAGTTTTCCATTCTTTTGGAATAACAAATGGATCAACTTTTCCTTCTCGGATAATTAATAAAAATGAAGAAAAATTGTGATCATTAGATCTTATATTTTTTTTTAATTTGAAAATATGAAATAAAGGCCAAAGATTTGAATAATTTATAGTCTCTTCAACAATAGTATTTTTTTTCTATATTTTAATACTGGTAGAATTTGTCGAAAATCTCTACCTAAAATAATTATTTTTCCCCCAAAACTTTCATCATTACGACCAACATTTTTTAATGTTTTGTCTACAATTTCTAAAGCTTTTTTAGAAATTATTAATGCTTCGTCCCATATAATTATATCTGTTTCTCTTAATTTTTTTTTATCTGAATCAAATTTGAAAAAAGTTTTTTCAATTTTATTTGAATCTAATGGTAATCTGAAAGTTGTATGACTTGTTAAACCTTTAGATAATAAAATTAAAGCTATATCTGTTCAGGCTATCGATACAAATTTTTTCAAAAGAACTAACGCGCCGATATTGGTACTGCTACATTATACACTTTTTTCTGATATTTGATATATGTATATATATATATTCATATCGCGGTAGGCCGTATTCGGTAAAATACCTAGAGACCACGCTAAATTTGTACAGGAATTGCATACATCCATGTTAATATCTAGACACTATTCTCTCTCTTAGGGAGTATTGACAGAGTATTGTATACTCCCTAAGGAAATATGGGACAATTGATATATCGCTCAGCATGGCCGTATATGACGCGAGTGACATCAATTCGTAGGTTAGTGAAAACAAAAGAATGTCGTTAAATATGTCAATGCTCATACAAATTCATAGAAAATCTTAACTTTAAAGAATGTTTATTAAAAAAAATTTTCAAAGTTAAAAAGTTAATAAGTGAAAGAAAATAAGTAAATAATAACATTATTTACTTATTTTTTTTTACTTACTAACTGTTTAACTTTAAAAATTTGTTTAAACAAAACATTTTTTAAAGTTAAGATTTTCTATGAATTAGTATGAGCATTGACATATCCAACGACATTCTTTTGTTTTCACTAACCTACGAATCGCTGTCACTCGTGTCATATACGGCCATGCTGAGCGATATCTTGATCTGTCAATACTCTCTTAGGAAGTATAGATCTGTCAATACTCCCTAAGGGAGTATTGACGAAGAAAATATCGTCGAAATATTAGCATGAACGTATGCAATGCCTATACAAAAAAAGCGTGGTCTATAGGTATTCCAAAAAATACGGCCTACGACGACAAAAAAAAATATATATATATATATATCAGATAACTATGAATATTAAAGAATTATAAAATTTATAATGATAATGAATAATAAAATTTTAGCATTTAAAATATAATTTTAATTTTCATTACATATATTACACTATATTAATTAACATATAATTAAATAGACTGATTCCATTCAGATTCATGCAGGCCGTCACTGATTTTTCATTTTTACACTTAACTCTAAATACGATGTGGCGAGGAAAAAACATATTTTCGAACGTTCTATGAGGTAAATTTTATCTTCATATACACATTGGAAAGTATTTTTATCACTTAAAAAAAAATTCAATCAGTGACGGCTTGCATGTATTTGAATGGAATCAGTCAATAATAATTTATGAAAATTGTAAACTGTTATATGTATATTATGCGAGGATGCAAGTGGAGGGCATACGGGGGAGCTGTAGTGGAAAGTGGGGGAGCGTGGGAGAATACGGGGGGCGTGGAGGAATAAGGGGGGTGCGGGGTTGCTTAGACCAAATTGATATGTGAACAATATCGTAGAATTTCAAACATTTTTACGTTATTTTGTGGGGGGGGCTTTACGAAAGACTGTAGGGGAACAGTAGGGGGCAGGAGAACGTGGGGGGCGTGGGGGGTCTGAAACAGAATTTTTAATATAACTTTAATATAGGAAGATATATATATAGGGTGTCTTATTTACACGATATTTCATGTCAACTCACCTAATGAAAAAATAAAATTTGTTGAAAATCTGTGAAGATGTTTTATTTGATACCCAAAACATACAAAAAAAATCTCAGTTATATAGGTCAAAGGGATTAGAGATTAATAGGTCAAAACCATTTGGCGCTTAGTGGCGCTGCAGCTAAGAGAAGAATCTACACTGTATACTTATTATATTAAAATGCTTTAGGTCTAAAAGAAAAAATTTGCTTATAATATATTAATTCTTCATATGAATTCGTGATATAACACTTTTTTATATAAAAATCAGAAGATATATAAATTTTTCATCAACAAGAATCCAATTGCGTAAATAAAAACGTGCCACAACGTTATTTTAGACGTTTCTAAGCGTTTCTTATTTTCAAAATTGAAATTTTTTTCCATCTGTGACGTAGTTGTGACGTTTTTATAACGTCACCAAAATTTTTGAAATGTTAGCTATTATCTCCTATAGATATATTTATATTCTATAGTGTTTATACATGTGTGTACGTATGTCTACGTGTTTGTACGTGTGTTTACGTAATTGTACGTGTGTATACGTTATTATACGTGTGCGTACGTGTTTGCACGTGTGTGTACGTAATTGTACGTGTTTGTACGTGTGTGTACGCGATTCTACGCGTGTGTACGTGTTTGTACGTGTATGTACGTATTTCTACGTATCTGTACGTGTGTGTACGTGTTTGCACATATATATACATGTTTTTTGCGTGTTTGTAGGTATTTATACGTGTTCCTGTGTGTGTTTTTATTTTTGAACGTTTTCCTATATGCGCTCGTGTTTGTACGTGTTTGTACGTGTTTGTACGTATTTCCACGTATTATACATGTTTGTGCGTGTTTGTACGTGTTATAAATGTTTGTGCGTGTTTGTACGTGTTCCTATGTGTGTTTTCATTTTTGTACGTTTTTCTACATGCGTTTGTGTTTTTACGTGTGTGTATATGTGCGTATATGCGTGTTTGTAAGTGTCTGTACGTGTTTGTACGTGTATGCGCATGTCTGTACGTGTTTGTACGTGCGTGTACGTGTTGCACGTATTTGTACGTGATTTTACAAGTGTGTACGCGTGTTTACGTGTTTGTATGCGATTGCACGTGTGTGTACGTGTTTGTACGAGCACGTCCATGTGTGTACGTTTTTCTACGTTTGTGTTCGTGTATAGACGTGTGTACACGTTTTGCTACGCATGCTTAAGTGTTTGTATGTATATGTATGTGTGCGTACGTGTTTCACTTGCGATTACACACGATTTTACATAGTTATACACCTTGTCAGATAATAGCACATGCTCGCACACGCTTAAACACGGTCATTGATATGCTCATACGCACACACGCATCGTTGATGATATCACTTTTTAGAATTAAGTTATTTATTTTTATAATAATAAGAAAGTTTTATCGATGACTGTGACTGTTGTGTTGATGATGATGTTGTTAACGATTACGTTAAAAAGGATGACTTCGTCTATTTGTTTTAACGATTATGATATTTATTGAATCATAATTAAATTTTTAGTCAAATGTGCATTCAATATTCTGTGAAGTATGTGCTTGCTCAAAAGCATATTCTTACAAAACTTAGTTATAAGGACAAAGTTTTTTCTAAGTCTGTTTATTGAGGACCCATTAGTAAGGCTTTTAAATATATTTTCAACAGATTTTGCCTTAGACGTTTATACTATTTTTTTTATTCATTGTTATTGATTATACAATATGTTGATGAAATTCTGAAAGTTACTTTAAACACATAAGTTTCGTGAATGTATAATCATAATCATCTGTTAAATTTACGGTTTATTTGTGTGCAGTCATATATGATATATTCCTGATTTAAAAATGATTATCCTGCTTTTGTTCATTACACGTGCCTTCACGGTAATACTACAAAATTGGAATATTGTTAGTTCAATATAAGTAAACATAATCAAATAAATTTGTTAAAGTTTTGATGTGAAACGTTATTTTTATTTATTTTTACAACTTTCAGTTGATTTTAATTTTTTTAAACGTTGTTTCAATTTTTATTAAACTTAAACTTACTTTCTTAACCTTTTTTTTAAGCTTAACTTTGATATTATTTTTTCTATTTCATGATGACTTGTAGTTGAGAATTTTAATTTTTTCGTCTCAACTTCCTCCAACTTGGTGTGCGGAATCGTTTTAACATGTTTTACTTTACGCGTAATTGCGAATACTTAGACTCAGATACGAAGATGAAACGATTAGTATTATAAGCATCTAAATGTATAACTTTTTTAAATAGGTTTAAAATGTATCTAAGCGGTTTCTTATAAATTCTAGTCAGTTATATGCTAAATAATGAGAAATCAATTGTATAAAGTGTATTAATTCTATATCTAAAGGGCTGCTCTGCAAACTGTTTAACGCTTTATCACAATGACAGAAGATATAAAATTGATATGCTAAACAAAGACAGCAATATATGGTGCATCATTCAGGAGCAGTCCTTCTGTATACACAAAGACCCAAATTCATAGTCATGTCTTGAGTATTAAGTATGACTTAAAACTTAAATATCGTTACTTGAGTATCAGCTGTTACTTAAATTGACTGCTACATGAAGAGGTTATCACAGTTAGTTATGAAACAAAATCACATAGATAAGATACTCGTCGGTAAATATGTAACACTCAATCAAAGTAACAGTTGTTACTCAAGTAACGATACTTAAATTTTAAGTCATACTTAATGCTCAAGGCACGACTATGAATCGAGTATATAATTTTTCCTCATTCGTATCAACACATAACAGCCCTTATATCTTTTAGCTCTATTTTTCAAAGTATTTCTTTATAATTGGACTCTGAAACTTTAACTTCTTGAAGGTGTTTCTGAGATTTATATATTTATTTTAAATTTTCTATATTTTTTTATACAAAACTCACTCGAAAAGATAAAGACGGACGTTCAGACCAAACGTACACTCCACCATACAATTAGACTTTTCGGATATAGAAATCCATCGGTAAAATGTCTAAGCATCCGTAGATTGTAATCTTCAAAGTTGAATTCTCGAAATTTATATTTACCATCATTTTACATTGCAAGTTCTAATCGTATGAAGAAATTCAACTGAGCGACGTTAGGAGCGAGGTATTGTACGCTAGTATAAAATATCTTTTATACACAGATTTACAATTTACTAAGACAATAATATACTTCTAATATAGTCAATAACTCTTGCCATATATATGTAGAATAATTATCGATGCTAATCTTGTTTAAAAAGTCTGAAATATTTTTGTAAAGCGAAAACTGCTGCGCGTGATAGAACCGATATAAACATGTGTATTTTTTATTCGTGCGACAGAGAAAGTAATACTAAAGAATGATGAATATATACTCACACCGGCTCTATCTCGCACTGCATTTTTCGCTTTACAATAATATTTTAAACTTTTTAAACAAGATTAGCATCAATAATTATTCTACATATATACAGGGTAGACCATTTTAATCGCCCCACCCGAATTTCTCGGAATCTAAGCTGGCTACAAAAAAACTATTTAGACAAAAGGTGAAGGGAACAAAGGGGGCCATCTTTTGGTAAAGTTATTGTTGACCTTAAACTTCATTTTCAAGGTTATTTGAAGGTCAAATGGGAACACCTATTTTTAACATCGGATTCAGAAAGAGCAGGAAATTTCACGTTTGAAATGATAGTTTATACATTTTTAAAATGACCTTGAAACGGTCAAATGAAGGTTAAACATTGAAAATTTTTCCAAAACCTGTTTTTTAGAATTTTTGTTGGCTCACTAATGATACAAATTACTCGCGACTAAGGTAGTCACGTAACTTTGACCTTGGGGAGTCAATTTTCAAGGTCATTTGAAGGTCAGAGTTTTTTTAAATGAGAACCCAATTTTTAATTACAAAAATTAAACGTTCTAGCAACTAAACTAAATATTTGGTTATTCAAAAAGTCATGAAAAAGTTAATTAATGAGGCAGTTGTCATTTTTTTATTTCTTGAAAGAAGCCTTTGAGATTATGTTTATTCATTACTAATCAATGATAGTTTTATAAAAATGATGGATCAAATAGTAAAATTAAATTAATAATTCGCCCAGTTTATTGATTTTTTAAATTTTCTCTTCTCATAAGTTTTGAAGGTTGTAATTGACATTTTATTATCTGCATTTTATAAAAGTCATAACACGCTTTTGATCCACAATCAGCACAGAATAAATTTATCAGCGAAACACTATTTACTGCTTTTAAAATTGTTACTCTATTAATACTACCACTTAAACTGTCCAAACTTCGAAAACCCTTAAACCCTTTAATAAAAGTAAAAGTAAAAAACACCTTTAAAAATGGCTGACTACCAACCCAACGAAATTGTAAATATGATCAGGGTTTTAGGGGAAAGTCGTCATAATTACCGAGCAGCAGCAAGACTTTACGCTGCACGCTTTCCTGACCGACGACACCCAGATCATAGAGCAATAAGTAGCTTGACTCAAAGAGCTCGTGAAGGTCATATGGTTCGCCAACACATATGATGAGAACGATCCCAATGTTGTTACAGTTCTTGCGGTAATTTATCTTGATCCTCATACCAGTTCTCGCCGAGTTGAAAAAGAAATCGGCATATCAAAATCAACTTTTTTGAGAATTCTTAACTCCCTTAAGTATCGTGATTACCACATTACGTTGGTTCAAGAGTTACAAGATAATCATTTTTAACAGCGAATTGAGTTTTGCCAATGGGCTTTACGTATGATAGAGAATGATCCAGATTTTTTTAGATATGTCCTTTTTCTGATAAGGCTAAATTTCAGAATGACGGAGAACTCAATAGGCATAATTGTGATTATTGGTCAGATATCAATCCTCATTGGTACAGAACGGTCAATCATCAAAGGCGTTGGAGCATTATGGTATGGTGAGGGATCGTAAATGGTTATTTGATCGGCCATTATTTTTTCGAAGAAAATGTTGATAGAAACTCCTATTTACGTTTGAGAAGAGATCAGTTTCATGAAATGATGTAAGATGTTGATCTAGAAACGCGTCAAAGAATGTGGTTCCAGCACGATGGTGCACCAGCACATTTCGCTGTAATCGTACGAAATTTTTTAGATCAACATTATAATGGTAGATGGATTGGACGAGGAGGTCCAGTTAACTGGCCTGCTTGCTCACCCGACCTCACATCTCCAGACTTTTATTTATGGGGGTTTTTAAAAAATGTTGTTTTTTGAGAACGGCCTACAACTAGAGCAGACATGCAAGATCGCATTCGTCGAGCATGCGCAGCTATACCAAGAGAGACATTGCTTAACACCGTTCGCCATTTTCAAAGGCGTTTGAATTTATGCCTTGAAGCTAATGGACACCAATTTGAACATTTGCTTCGACGTCAATTAGAATAATATTTTGAATAGTGAGAGACAAGGAGACTCACGTTAATCAAGCACTCCAATCGTGAGAGGCAAGGGGACTCACATTAATCAAGCATCCTAAAGGAAACAGAACTCACTACGTCCACGTTGTTATTTCTGGGTAACGCTAAAAGTAAGATTAAAAACAAAAGTACAATATTTTATTTAATTAAACTGCTTTCGAATAACTTTCATAATTGTTATTTAGGTCAAAATGATCAGTCATTGGCCCCCAATCATATTTAACAATAAAATATTCGAAAAAAAACAATTTGTGTACGAATTTTCAACATTATACCTTGAATTGACCTTGTCAAGGTCGCAACAGCCAATTTCAAGTATCAATTTAAGTATTGATTTTTTCGGCTAGATACGATTTCAGGGTTAACAAAGGGGTTCTCATTTAAAAAAACTCTGACCTTCAAATGACCTTGAAAATTGACTCCCCAAGGTCAAAGTTACGTGATCACCTTAGTCGCGAGTGATTTGTATTATTAGTGAGTCAAGAAAAATTCGAAAAAACAGGTTTTGGACAAATTTTCAATGTTTGACCTTCATTTGACCGTTTCAAGGTCATTTTAAAAATGTATAAACTATCATTTTAGACGTGAAATTTCCCGCTCTTTTGGAATCCGACGTTAAAAATAGGTGTTCCCGTTTAAAAAAAACACGCTAACCTTCAAATAACCTTGAAAATGAAGTTTAAGGTCAAAACTAACTTTACCAAAAGATGGACCCCTTTGTCCCCTTTACCTTTTGTCTGAATAGTTTTTTTTTGTAGCCAGCTTAGATTCCAAGAAATTTGGGTGGGGCAATTAAAATGGTCCACCCTGTATATAGCAAAAGTTATTGACAACATTAGAGGTATATTATTGTCTCAGTAAATTGTAAATCACTGCATAAAAATTATTTCATATTTTTTTCTTACCTGACCGTAGCGCCCCATGCGACAAATAGTCCCGACCGCCTCTTAAAAATACTAAGTAATAAAATATTATTATTTTCTTAAAAATTTTGATGGAATTACCAACTTAATTTTTTTTTACTCAAAAAATTTAGAGTCCTAGAGATTTACTTATATAGAAATTTCTTGTTGCAAATTAAGAGCAGAATCTACAAAAAATTTTTTAAAGCTCAGGATTGCTTTTATTGATTGATTCGTTTTGTACTTTCATTCAATTTTCAATCACTCGAGTTCGGTCAGGTTGATTTGACTCCTGTTTAAATATGTTGTGTCTTCTGATAACATTTTAAAGTGAGCCTTCGTACAGTTAACTTAGGTGCTATTATTAGGAAGGGAGCTATGGAACTTTGAATATTTGAAAAGATGGAATTTTGAATTTAACATATATACGTAGATTTGGTTCTTCGATATTAATAGTAATACAACATACGAGTAGATGATTGTTTAAATATCTTAAAATGTCTATTTCTTCATTATCCAAGTGCTAATTTAGGTCATGAATTGAAATATTAATTCTCCATTACGTGAACGTCATAAAAATTGAATTCCATATGTTTAAAAAATAAACTGTCATTATATTTGTTTTGCATATGTATTGAAAAATTGTTTAAATATGTATATTATATTTAGGAATATTCAGTCTAAATTGAAACTTTGTTGAGGGCAAATGTATTTGTAAACATCTCTCTGAGCTCCGTTTGGTGATAGTTTATACTAGGAGCAAAGTCGAAGAGGCTTCGGCCTAATGGTCTGCGGACAAAGCGTGTGCTATAGAAGCATAAATATGCGATTGTCATTTTAAAGCGTTTTCGTCTCATTCTTCGCCATAGATAGGGCTTTGGATCCTGGAGCGGTGAAGAGTGCCACTCAGGGCGTCACTCCTGTTGAAAATTTCAAAGAAGCTAACAGTAACAAAAATCTAGATTTATCTAACAAAACCAAAGTATTGAAAGATATGAGAATATCTCCACAGCTTTAAGCCTACTTAGTGAACAGTCATTTTACAGTTGTTCGTGGGTAACGAATGATGCGCGCAGTTGAAACTAGGTTCATCCCTTTCTGTGACTCTATTTTTTATGTATTTAGTAAATGTGCCACTAACGTTAAAGTACTCCCTCTGGGGTTTGTAGGACCTTGAAGTGTGCCTCGAAAGAGGACAGTGAGGAAGCTTAGTCTTGGAGGCTTGGGAGTCTAAGAGTCTCTTGTCCTGAGGATATGGAGTCGGTGTCTTTGCTCTCATCTCATCCTGCAGGGCAGGCTCTGGGGATGTAGGGTGAAGATGTCCGTGCCGCGGGTGCTGCCACCGTCGGGGCTCTTGTGGTTGATAACCACGGAGTGCCTGCTGGGGGTGGTGTCGGTGGGGTGGGTAATCCGTCTCGGTATCGTCGGTCCAAGGACTGGCCTGGCTGTATCCAGGGTGGCTCAGCAGCCCGAGGTGACAAAGAAACAACCCTCCGACTCTCTCTGGTGATGGAGGGATGTCGGGTGATAAATAAAAAGATCATCACCCCCTTTCAAGTTGGTGGTCTGGATGGGTATATACACTCCCCGACTGAAGGTGTCATGAGTACCGTGCCAATGTTATTCGCAGTCCAAGGGGTTACAGTGGGTCTTGAACGGTGCCTCAGTGGTCCAGGCGTAACCTCTGTAGTGAATAAATCGCCTTGCTGTCACATGCGGGGCTCTGTGATGGTTGACCGTTAATTCCCTAGCTTCTCGTGGGATCAAAATGGAGAAAATTAAAATATATAAAAACACTGATAAGGAGGATACTGGTATGGGGCTTGCTCCTACCACTAGTTCTGCTGGCTCTAGTGATGTGGTTTTCACTCAGATGGAAGTGGTAGAGACTAAAATAGATGGGAAGTCTATGTCAGGCAACCAGAAGAGAAAAGAAGCCTGGAGGGTGTACATTGAGGGGAAAAAGAATGCTGAGGCGGAGGGTAGATCTCCCCCTCCTTCTCCTTCTCCAAGAAATGCCGGAAGGAAAGCCAAAGCTGGGGCTAGTACCCGCGAGGCGGATTCTGGGAGAGTAAATGCTACTACTGAGTAAAAAGCAGAGGAGAGGAAAAGGAAACAGAGAAGTGTTTCGGATCCCTCTGCTAAACCTAGTAGTAAGAGGAATCGGCAAGGGCCCAGCCCTGCCAAGGTGGGAGGCACGTCATTTTCTACTATCTCCGCTAACCTGCCAAGAGTACTTGTGACCTTTGATGAACAGGTTGGCGGGAGGATGGAAATGGCGGCCTCCGATCTACTTAAGAGCGCTGTCATAGATGGAATCGTGGACATTCTGGTTGGTGGGTTTGTTCCGCGGTTCAAGGACACGTTTCTGAGGGAGGTAGTAGCGACCTTCATTTGTAATGATGAAGAATCAGAGAAATGGCTGCGAGAGGCAGTGCCGTCGGTCAAGCTCAAAGACGGAACACAGGCGAGGCTAGTACACCCTGAGGAACTTATCAAGAAAGTTAGAGTGACGGTACTGGTACCACCGCCTAAAAAAGAGGCCACTCAACTTGTCAATCTCCTGGGGCGTCAAAACCCGGAGATCGATACGTCGAAGTGAAAGATTCTTCAATATGCTGAGCGAGGCCCTAGTAGCCTACTCACCCTGGGTATCGACGAAAGCTCGTCAGAGGTATTAAGGGCCAGGGGTGACAAAGCCTTCTTGGGGACGGGTGAAGTTACCTTTCGGTGGGCTTTAAGGAACTCGGAGGGGGTAGGCGCGGACGTCGCGGAGGGTAGGAAGATTAGTGTGTTCGTGGAGCAGCAATAAAAATGGCTGACTCGCGAGCAAATATTATCCAGATTAACTTGCACCACAGCAAAAGCGCCTCGGTGAATTTAACCAGGTGCATATCTGTGAGGCACACATGCCCAGCTATGGCACCAGCCATAGCGTTGATTCAAGAGCCGTGGCTTGTTCGGGATCGCATTAGAAGTCTGACGGCGGCGGGTCGGATCTACGCGAGCGGGGAGCATGAGGGGCAAAGAGCCTGTGTAGCTATTAGGGGATTGGAGGCTGCGTTAATGCAGGAATTCTCCACCAAGGACATATCGGTTGTTAGAGTCCAAAGTGGTGATGGAATGAACAGTAACAGAGAGTTCATAGTTGCCTCTGCTTACTGTGAACATGACAGAGAGTCTCCTCCTGGGGAACTCAAAGTACTAATCAGATACTGTAGGAGGGAAGGCCTTGACCTAGTAGTTGGATGTGATGCCAACGCACACAATGAGGTGTGGGGCAGCACAGATACAAATGGGCGGGGCGAGGAACTATTAGATTACTTAATTGAGGAAAATCTGGTTCTACTAAACAAAGGGGCTGAGCCCACCTTGTTACGTCCAGTAGAAGAGAGGTACTAGATATCACCTTGTGTAATGAACGGCTAGCGGACCTGATGCAAGAATGGAGAGTCTCAAATGAGCCCTCCATGTCAGACCATAGGATTATCAGGGTCACGATGAGAGGTATGGAACCATACGTGACTTGGATTAGGAACCCCAAGAGAGCAAACTGGGCGGGGTACTGGCTATTTGTGGAGTACCAATTAAAGGGCTTTAAGGGTAGATACGGTACAAGAAAGGATCTGAAATATACGGAGAGGTATATTAGGGGTGCAATGAATCGAGCATTTGAGGAAAATTGTCCTCTTGTGCAGAAAACCATGGGACGTGGTAAGCTCCGATGGAATGCTGAGTTGGAGGCATTGCGCAAGAGAACAGGAAAACTTTTTAATAGAGCGAGGAAGAAAAAGACGGAAGAGCATTGGAGTGCCTACAAGGAAAGCCAGCGAGCCTATAAGAAGCTTATCCAGGATGTTAAAGTTGACTCTTGGAGGCGGTGGTGCTCGGAGACTAGTTCATTGAGCGATACTGCTAGGCTTTTCAAAGTGCTCGCTGATGCACCAGGAGGGGAACTTCGGTTCATTAAGAAACAGGATGGGAGTTTGACTAAAACCCCAATGGAAACCTTGCACTTGTTGATGGAAATCAGTTTTCCTGACTTTAACTCGGAGGCGGAGCCGGTATTGGCCCCCCGAAGAGTGGGATTTAGGACAGATTGGAAAACGGCAGGTCAAGTAGTAACAGAGCAAAGAGTGAGAGAGTCTGTTCAGTCTTTCGAATCCTTTAAGGCACCATGAGTGGACAATATAACTCCAGCGTTATTACAGCATTGTTTAGAAGTAATAATAAAACCGCTAACGGGACTACTGAGGGGATGTGTGGCCTTAGGCTACACATCCCAGCAATGGCTCAAGACGAGAGTCATCTTCATTCCGAAACCAGAAAAGAAGAGCTACACGGAAGTCAAGGACTTCAGACCCATTAGTCTTACGTCTTTCATGTTAAAGACGTTGGAAAATGTGGTTGATGGATTTGTAAAAGAGGGACCCTTGAGGCTGTATCCACTTCACAAAGACCAGCATGCCTATCAGAAAGGCAAGTCAGTAGAGACTGCACTCCTATCGGTCATAGACTTCATAGAGGGTCAGATTGAGCTTAAGGAAGTATGTGTTTCTCGATGTAGAGGGGTCGTTTAACCGCACGTCTAGAATGGCAATTCGGGAAGGTGCAGAGAAACATGGAATTCTCAGAAGCATCATTGAGTGAATCTTGAGCTTTCTGGAGAATAAGGAATTATGTGCATCCTGGATGGGACATAAGATTAGTGGGTTGGTCTCGGAGGGTTGTCCGCAGGGAGGGATCCTCTCCCCACTGTTATGGAGCCTGGTCGTGGACAGCCTGCTGCGTATGTTAAACGGGATGGGAATCAGAACAGTGGAATATGCGGACGATGTCACTATTCTAGCTAGGGAAGCTTTCGAGGAAGTACTTAGAGAGTTAGTACAGAATGCTCTCAAGAAGGCAGCAGAATGGTGTGTAGATAAATCACTATCCATTCAGGGGGACAAAACGGTTGCAATGATCTTCACCAAAAAATATAAGGTGAAGCCACTGCGGGAGCTGGAACTGTGTAACGCTAGAATATCTTATGTGGAATATACTAAATATCTTGGCGTTACGTTGGACAGAAAGATGTTATGGAAGAAGCATCTTGAGGAAAACTGCAAGAAAGCGATTGTCAATTTTTGGCAATGTAGAAGAGCTTTTGGTGCTAGATGGGGGTTGGGTCCGAATCAGATGCTCTGGATCTACTCGGCGATCATTGCACCAAGGCTATCTTATACCTCGATTGTCTGGTGGAGCAGGACGCTGAGGAAGGTTGACTGTAAACAGCTTGATCGGGTGCAGGCGCTGTTTTAAGAGGAATCACCGCCACGAGAAGGAGTACGCCATGTGCTGCCCTTAGGACCATGCTGGGTCTGCCTACTCTGGCGCTGCATATCAGATCAGAGGCTATGAGGACGGCCTACCAGCTTAGCTGTATTGGAGAATGGGACTCAAACAGCAATAGGCACAAACGGCTGTTTAGAGAATCATTAAAGGAGCTCTGTAATGAACCCCAGGATAGAGTACTACCTGTCGCAATTAGAGACGGTAGATATAGGATCCACATTCCGGAAAGGGAATCGTGGGAAGAACACAGACCTAGGCATGGTGGAATTTGGTTCACGGATGGGTCTAAAAAGAGCAAGGGGTGGGAGCTGGCTTCTGTGGACCTAAGTACCAGGACAGTTTTTGCCTCCGCCTTGAAAACTATAACACAGTTTTTCAGGCAGAGATGTATGCCATTAAAATGTGTGCAGAAACACTTAATGAAAGAGATAGAAAAGGTAAAATCATATGGCTCTGCTTAGATAGCCAAGCAGCTTTAAAAGCCATTAGGAAGGTAAATACTAGCTCAAAGTTGGTGATGGAAACAAAGACATCACTAATGAGAATAGGAAAAGATAACCTTCTCAACTTAACCTGGATTCTAGAACACTCTGGATGGAAGGGAAATGAGAAAACGGACGCTTTGGCTAAACAAGGGGGCAGTATTCAGGATCCTATTGGACAGATAGTAGGTATACCCTTTGAAGAGGGAAGAAACAGGATAGCAGCATATGTCGAGAACCTTCGGAAAGAAGAATGGCATACTGCTGATGGCTGTAGTAAAGTCAAAGTCCTGTGGGGGGAGACAGGGGGCGAGTGGAGCAATGAATTACTCGCTCTCGGGAGATGGCAGCTCAGAACTATTGCTGAGGCTGTTACTGGACATTGCAACTTGAATAGTTTTTAACACAAATTGGGAAAGAGGGAATCTCCCTATTGTGCTCGTTGTGATGAGGATACTGAAGAAACACCATTTCACCTGCTGGGTGAATGTCCAGCTTTGGTGAACACTAGATGCAGGTGGTTTGGTAGGGCGGTGGCGACACCGGAGGAAATTAGGGAATGTAGCATCAGAACGGTTCGGGGTACTGCAAGGCAGTGAACCTTCTGAGATGCTAAGTTTTTGCGGATGGGAATAGCGTACAATGGCAACCGCTGAGTGCGCTGCACCGTAAGGTCCCTCCGAAGACTCTATTCTATTCTATTCTAACGTTACAGTAGATAGCACTATAAAACATAAATTTTCACATATGAAAAATTACGGTAATTTTTCATATTTATACCTACATTTGTTTATAATGATGCTTAAATGAACGGTTATCCAAAAGCAGTCGATAGCTTTAATTACCCGAGTAGAGAGAAAGGTCTGATTATGAGTTGTGTAGGTAATTTAACGTTGACAGAATACACCGTTGTAATCGGTAGCATGATTGGGCCATCGAATGTTCTCTTTGCATCTACGAGAGCCAATAACAGAGTTTGAATGCAGTAAAAAGACAAAAATCTAGTTAATAAAATCACGGAAGAAAATCAATACATCATAATTAAAGGACTCCAAATGTATATCAGACCATTGGTTGCAAATGCCAAAAGAATCATTTTTTCAAACGTGGTACCGGAAATACCTAACATAGCCTTAGAGAGCCTTCTCGAGCAGATCTAAGGTAACAAAAAATCACCTGTGCCATTGTTAAAAGCCAGCGTGAATGATATAGCATATAAGCATGTACTAAATTCAAGACGACCGTTGTATATTAACCAAGAAAACATTTCTAAGATTTCATCAGTATTTAAAATGTTATAAAACAACAAAGATTACTTCTTATAGGCTAGCCCGTATACTATAATCTGCTATGATTGTAAACAAGAAGGCCATAGGAGAGAATATTGTCCTAATATACTTGAAGAACAGAACCCACAGTCAACACAGCAACAATCACTGTTAGTCTCAGACGTTATAAATTCCGATGATATAACAGAGCACGATAGTGTTTGCCAAATTAACTCTCTTGCTAACCAAAACATTCCAACGGAACAGATGATTATATTCAAAAGGCCTCACTCCATTATCAGCTCTGCTTTTTCTACATCAAACTTGCAATAAAGCCTAATTTCAGGTATAAGAAAGGAAACGAATGGAATGGAAAAAAAAATTAAAAATAAAACAGATTTTATGAAAAAGATGATTGAAATTGAAAACGCTTTAAAACCTTGTAAAATCGAATTTAGTGAAATTGATAAAAACTTTGCATTATGATGATTTTGTAAAATTTTGTTAAACTATGATAATTTTGTAAAATTTTGTAAAAAATACCTATTTAAGTGCAACTACTTTTTTAGAAAGCGAAAAACTATCTAAAGACAAAAGTGACGTAATTAATTGCATCGGAAAAATCTATCTTGTTAATGCTAGAACAATAAAACAAAAACTTACAAGAATAAAAAACAACTTAATAAAGCAGAATTTTGAAGAAGAAATCACTGAAAGTAGCGGAAAAGAGATTGAATCAGATTTGAAAGCTCAAATTCAAAAGCAATATATGCTAATAGATTGAAAAACAATATATAGAAATTCAAAAGCTTTACGCATTCTATTCTGGAATGCTCGTAGCATAAAAAAACGAGAGAAAGAACTATTAGTTTTGTTAAAAAACATTGACATTTTTTGTCGCGTAGAGTCTTGGCTCAGAGACAAAGAAAATAATGAAAATGCCAGGAAAAAAAGGTTTGATAGCAGAAAAAACTTCTTTAAATCAACACAAGCTTCCGAATTTGTTAAATTAAAAAAAAAACGTCAAGATCAAAGCGGAGGAGGTATTATGATTATAGTAAAGAAGAGTATTGCTTTTGCAGGAGTAAATATTAACTCTTCTGATCCGAACATAGAACTATGTAAGGTTCGCTTAACTAACACTGTTCTGTCAATAGAAATAATTGTATGGTACAGAGCCCCTGGTAATCTTCATCAACAAATTTTGATTCATGAATTTTAAACGTAGATATTTATTTTCTCATTCTATTAATTGGTAATTTTAATTAAAAAAATATAATCTGGAACTGTCATAAAACAAATGAAATTGGCAAATTTTTAGTAAACAGTATTGATACAAACAATCATTTTATACACAATACAAATATATTTACACATACAAATTCTGTAGACTGCTTACATTCTAATATCGACCTAAATTTATTGACATTACCTATAAGTCATGAAATTAACACGACAGTTTTGGAAAAAGAACCATGGGCTCTGACCATTACCCGATATTTTGCGCAACCGAACTTAGTAAAAATATTTATATAAAAAAATCTTTAAAAAAAAATTCACCTTTACAAATTGGAGTAGATTGTCAGATATACTGAATGACAATTTTTCACTATTTTTAGAAAATGAATTTATAAATGCACCAGCAGACAAAAAATATGAAATATTCACCGATTTAGTAATTAATAGTCTGAAAGAAAGTATTGCGAAAAAAATAGTCGAGCCATCAAAATTCGAAAATCCCGTCCCTTGGTGAGACCAGAAATGCAATAAATTAAGGAGATTACGATTTAGAAAATGGAATTATAGCAAATTAGTTAAGGATCGTATTGCATACAACAAAATAAACTATTTACTGGTCTAAGCATTCGAAAATAAAAGGAATGAGAGTTTCAAAAGGTTTGCTGAATCGCTCAATTTTAACACCAGCTTTAATTATGTATGGTTTAAATGTAGAGTTTTTAAAGATAAATGGACAAAGATCCAACCTGCAAATGTTAAAAGCAATCTCAAAAATACAGAAAATATCAATAATATACTTAATAGAATACTAATTTAATTTATCTCGCTCCTAACGTCGCTCGGTTGAATTTTCATATATTATATTATTATGTATATATTAGCCAATTTTAAAATGAAAAAGAATTGCCTTAACTTATGAATTTTAATATTAAAGTTTCGTAAAATTACATTTTTATATTTTTATAAAAAAGGATTAATTAAAGTTAAAATATGCATAAAAATTGTTTCAATACAAATCATATAATGATGAATTAAGAATTTGTTTTACTAAATTGCGTTTAAATCAATGAAAAAATATGATAGGATTTCATTCTTTTTGATTACGTGTTTCAATCACGAACCATGAAATAATCGAAAACCGTATTTGACGTTTACTAGAACTAACAACTGCACGGAGAAAGAAAAGTACTGTTTAAATAGGTACTAAATCTAGTATATCCAACTAATGTACTAAGGTATTTGAAAAAAAGGGACAAAATAATTTAAATCAGTATTGTAGCTTGAATTTCGGGGACTTATGTTGGTACTATTATATTATGAAGCAAGAGCATAAATTTTCAATGCTTAGTGTCTTTTTTTTTGCGGTACTAAGACTGACATTTCACCTTCTTGATTCAAAGGCAATATTTCGCAGAAAATGTGATTGTTAATCTCTTTTGGTGTAGCTTTTTCTGTTATTAAAATTAAAAATTGATGAATATAGAATTATTTATATAATATTTAACACTTTAAAATTACTAATAATTAATTTTCTAATTCGTGATATTTGAGGAATAAAACGATACATATTTATCTGTCATATATTTAAAATAGTTAGCTTTTGAGTTTAAAATTAATTATTAGTAATTTCAAATTGTTATATATTATATGATTTACATTAAGTTTATCAACTGTTGAAAATTGTTTTACAATTTAATGGTTTTTACGTTATTAATTATTAATTATATTAAAGTTTCATACTTGACAGCGCCGCAGTGCGTATTATGTACGTAATACGTTAGCATAAGAGAATCAAATTCCGTAGTTCGGAAAAATTCGGTATTATACCAAATCATTTTTGGGATAAGACGTGTCAGAAGATGTACTAGTATAGATTGTCTTAAGTTATGTATTGAGTATTAAATAAAAAACGACTATTAATGTTTTTATTACTACTAACTCAAGTTAGTACATTTTTTTAGGTATTTTTCTTTTTTTGTGTGCGCAAGTGCAAATTCAAGATTAAGGTTGGAACTTGATAATTTTCAGTATTCACAAGATTGAGATTCGTCTGTAAGGTTCGAATTCATGAACGTGATTTCAGTATTGAGTATAACTTAGAATTCAAGAATCATTACTTGGGTATCAGCAATTGTTTTTGTTGGATGGAATGTAGAGTTGAAAAAAGGTGGAAAATGGGTGTTATTAAATAAAAGTGTGGAAAAAAAGAGTTCTATCGGTAAGATATGGGGGGGTCAACGACTAAATTTTTTTTTAAACTATATTATATAGAAATATCTATATCTCTTTATATTATAAAAAGTTTCCGCCATTGTTATCGACGCCGCCGCAGTGTATAAGAATCAATCGTGACCCCAGTTAGCTATAATATAGCTGCAATTCAGCTGAGATTTAGTTACAATAGGAGCTACAAGTTAATTAAAAGTTGGCTAAAAATAGCTGAAAGTTGTATAAAAGTTAGCTAAAAGTAAGTTAAAACTAAGCAGGAGTGGGATAAATTTACCTGAAAATTAGCTGGATTTATTCTTAAAGTCAATTTAATTTTACAAAATTTAGATGAAAATTGATAAAACGTTGGTAAAAAATTAGCTGATTGAATTAAAATTAGCTGCATTTAGAGATACGCTGCCAACAAAAAATTTTCTCTTTCGTCTAAAATCTAGTCAAGTGTAGACTTTAATATTATATCATAATTGAAGTCTATACTTAAAAGAAAAGAGAAAATTAAGAAGGGTAGCTGAAGATGGAGGAGGTAAGAAAAATGAAGGAAGAAAGAATAGAGAATGAAAAAAAGATAATAAAGCATGTTATAGTGAAACATAGATGAAGAGAGAAATACATATACTAAAGCCCAAATAAAACTCAAAAATGAGGCCCGAAAAAAGTACCTGTATATGATAACTACTCATTCTTTAGGACTCAATAAAAATTGCTATTCTTATTGAGAAAAAATGCGCAGATTCGTAGGAGCCATGAACTGAAGAAAAAGGTAGTTTCACTTTAATATATAATAACTACTAATTATGTAGGAACCAATAGGAAAGGAAAATCTTTTCACAAGAAAAATTACACATAACCTTGAAGCATATTTGGGGAAATCTATAAAACTTTTGAATTTTTCGTGACGTTTTTTAAAAGTCTCTTATAACTGCAATTAGATTGCCGTGTGATGCACACTATTTAAACTAGGTTTAGATATCTTGTGTTATCCTGTGACTCTATTTCAGATAAATTTAGTAAATGTGTCACAAACGGTGCAGTAAATATATCCATAATACATTAATTTTTACATATAAAAAATCACCGTGATTTATCTTATATAAAAATTTACTTTATATGGAATTATCTGCTGCGCCGTTAATAGTACATTTAATGAATCCATCAGAAGTAGAGTCACAAGATTGCACAAAAGGTTTGAAGCCAATTTAAATAGTATGTATCATGCGGCAACCCAGTACTAGCTGTAAAATGACTCGTCACTAGTGAGTTAAAAGTTGAGTAGATTTTCCCATATACTATAGAGGAAGCATGCCGTGTTAAAAAGTGGTGGCAAGTTTAGGTAGAGCGAAAAAAAATAATAACTTACATCCTATCTTACTCGCGTAACGCTTTCGTAAGCGCTGCACCAGAGAGACAGTATGTAAGTAATTATTTTCTTTTTCTCTCACATCATCGTTAAAATAGCCACCACGTTTCCATATAACATGATGCCTCCATGTATACATGCTCGAAGCACATACCTAGAAAATGTACAAATCCGAAGAACCGGAGATTCATGGAAAAAGGTGGTAAATATTTTAATTACAATGATATTTAAAATTTACTGAAGAGTGAATTAAGTTCTAAATATTGAATTTAAATATACGTTATTGTATATGTAAATGAATATTAAAGAAAAGCTTAAGTTTATTACACATACAATATAAAGCTAAGTTTAAATATACCATATATCGAATGTCATGTAGTTCTGTTCGATAACATGTATATAACTAACTTCACCGATTTTGAATTGTAATGTGGGAATTTGTTCCTTATCCCACAATCACTATAATTTTAACTTTACAGTATAACCTCTGAATAAATATCAATTTAATTATTATTTTTTTTTCTTAATTTTTACTCTGAATATAAACTCTGAATTTATTAACAATCAACTCTCTCGGGTGGATGCTAATCGGGTCTTCGTAGAGAACAATGACGAAACCACCGATGTAAGCCAGCAACAAATAATTTATATATTTTATAACAACACAATGTTAATAAACACTTAAATCACACTGTTAAGTAAAATACAGGAAAGAAGTCATATTCACTCTATATTTATTTAAGTAAATTTAACATCTTATTCACCCGACAATTTCTCGAAATTGTGTAAAGTGTGAGACAATTGTGTGACTAGACTCTGACTCGACTCAATAAACTTTGTTATAAATTATAATTTATAAAGAAATCAAACCAACTGTGTGACTCTAATGTTAATATTAAAAATGGCGGCTAAACCGACGCTATCTATGACGAGCAAAACGACGACGCGCACTGACTCTAAGTTTTTACTTAATTAATATGTAAGATGGATGACTCACCTTAATGATCGAAAGCGTTACTCTCCAAAAATACAAACACTCTCCAAAATTCAAAATCTCCAACCCGAATTCTCCTTTGCTTTTTTAAACAAACTCCTCAGTTCTCTCGAAAATGCAAAAATTGGCAAAATGGCAGATGGTAAAATGGCACAATAACAAAATGGCACAATGGCAGCGCAGTATCTCTAATAAATCTCAAACCAGATAAAGTGGAGTCAAAACTCAAATAATGGCTCAGCGAGCAGCAACTGAAAAAATCAACTAACTAGGAGAGTATCAGACCTCCGGATCACGGATTTCGCTCAAACTTTGGGATAAGTTTTCAGATGTCAAAATATGAAAGGAAACAGAATGGTAGACCCCAACACTCAATATTTCCCTAGTTACAGGCAATTAAAGAAAATCACTTAAAAAGTTACTAGATTTTCAAATGCATATAGTTCCTTAGCATTGATACTTAGGAGCTTGAAACTTTTTTTTAATGAAAGCTGAGCTCAAATCCTTTCGAAATAGTAGTTATAGCATGTCAAAATATTATTTTTCCCAAAGTTATAGCGTAATAAACATTAGACCCCATTTCAGCTTTTTTTATTAATTAATGTTTTAAAAAGAAAAATCAGGTCCAATGTTTATCACGCTATAACTTTGGGAAAAATAATATTTTGACATGCTATAACTACTATTTCGAAAGGATTTGAGCTCAGCTTTCATTAAAAAAAAGTTTCAAGCTCCTAAGTATCAATGCTAAGGAACTATATGCATTTGAAAATCTAGTAACTTTTTAAGTGATTTTCTTTAATTGCCTGTAACTAGGGAAATATTGAGCGTTGGGGTCTAAAACTCTGTTTCCTTTCATATTTTGACATCTAAAAACTTATCACAAAGTTTGAGCAAAATCCGTGATCCGGAGGTCTGATACTCTCCTAGTAAGTGTAGCAACCAAGATCCAATAGAGAAGTGTGTCGAAGGAGCGTCTTTTCTCGAGCTCCTACCTCTTCATTCTTTCTTTAATCAATTACGTCATAAATAGAATAATGGTTGATTGGTTATTAATCCTTTTCGTAATTGTTATTTGTCAATTACAAAGAATATTGACTTATAACCAATCAACACCTTTTCTTTTGGCGGCTTCTTTGATGTTAGCGCCCTCTATTTCTCGCGCGCTCCATTTAAATTTATATTAAGAATGCTTCATATACTAAGTCTTGATAATTCTGCATACAATTGTATCACTATCTCTCTCCAGCGCTCGATTTCTCCAATCTTCTATCACTCTCGCTCTCGATTTCACGTATCTCCCTATAAAAGACTTACTCTGTTTGATATTCTTACAATTGCCCATGTATGATATTTATTCTACTGCTATTTCTACGATTACCCATGTATGTATGAGCCTGATGTATAAGCTGTAGCTGATTTTCCTTTTTCGCTGATTCTTTACTCTTCTTACACATGAATTTCGGTCGCGAGTTGGTCACTCTCAGTAATTCTCATGTTCCTCAAAACAAACAAAAATACAACTAATTTATTCAATTAAGTTAATTAATAATCAGTTTAGTGAGTGCATCTCAGCTCATATTTCTCTCTTATTCTCTTGAATAAATCGTTTATTGAGATGCAATAAATTCATCACACAATAAAAAGCAAATATATTTAGTTTAATATTTAAAATAAAAGTAACGAAAATAACAACAAAAAATAAATTTCAAACATAGATTAAATTTATACTAAAAATCAGTAAAACTAAATACTATAAAGTAATGAAATAGAACCAGGAACATTATAAAAAAATAGAAAACTTAAGCTTTGTTACCAAGAATATTTCACTTTAAATAGTATACTTTTCACCTAGGGAAAAAAGTAAAGAATGTCCTAAATCATTTGTAAATTGTAAGACACAATTCACAAAAGTCGAAAATTAAGCTTGACTTCATAGGTGACCGTTATCTAAATATTGTTATCAATATCTAAATATTGAATTTAGTAGCCATTGGACAGAAAAATTTTAAAACGTGAAACGAGTTACTTTTAACGTGTAATATCATTGAAGAACGGCTTTTATGTTTGGATTCTTGATTTTAATATGTGACTATGAATTTCAACGATGAAATTAAAAATAACTTTTTTACGTGAAACTTGCCTAAAAACAAATTTCGTGTTTATTTCTAATTACAATATCTTCACATATGTATTTCATACATACGAAATACTGAATTTAAATACACAATTATAAGATTAGAATAAAATATTTTGGTTATTTTGAAATTCGAATATTTTAAGATAATAAATCAAATATTTGCAATTACCTAACAATTCTTTTTGCATCAAATGTAAGTTCTTGATGAAATATAAATATTCCGAAGTGTATGTATCACAAATAAGTTTACATTATATTTAATTTTATATTTGTTTTTTTAATTTTTATATCATTGATATTATAATTTATGAATGAATTCTTAATATTAATAAAGAATCATTATTTAAATAATTTAAATATTTTTTTATCGATCACAAGTAACTTTTTAAATATAGTTATATTTGTATTGAAACACAACTAAAAATATGAATCAAATAACATTTTTATCAAAATAAATTTTAACGCTATGATTATTAGAATGAAAATTTGTATTTAACTATCATCCATAGTAATTATTATTTGAGTAATATACATGTAAGAATAATATATTTAATAAATAATCATTTTATTAAATGAACAGTTAAATAAATTTATATATTTATAATTGTATAACATAATTTATTTAATTAAAGTTTCATTCAGTTATCATTCAGAGAATAAAGTACTTGAATTAATTTCATGAAAATACATTGGTGTTTAAAAATTTACTTGTAAACGATTCATCATAAATAATATTTATGTAATCTTAATTACATATTCATACGTACGAGTGTTCGTATTCATATGAATTGTCATTTATGTAAAAATTGTTAAGAATTGAATGTACTGATAATAATTCCATTAAAGCAATAATATTTTTATTAAAAGAAATATATTAATATTCAGAATATATCTAATGACCTTATTTAAAAAATTATCATAACATAATATAAAAATATTCTTTTTAACATACATTTTATAAAATACAATCTTAAAAAGTTATTTTTTTAATATTAAACTTTTTTTAATAGTCAATTATAAAGATAGGAAAATATATGAAATATGGATAAATTTACCCGATTATGCCTATAATTATGAATTCATATTTATGATCTGTCTAGATGGAAATGAAATTTGCCACAATAAAAGTAAACATTTCAAAGAAAATTTACTCATAATTTGCAAGACATTTATTAAGAATGCGGGAAATTAATAATATTCTTAAACATCACTCTAACGTTTGTATTAAATATAATGATTGAAAATAACAATTATTCTATTAGATTGAATTTATTATCAAAGTTACATGATATTTGTGTGGGTGAGTATGAGAGTGGCTTAAGGCAAATTAAAAAAAAAATTTAGTTAGTAATACATTTTGTTTTTTTAGCATTAAAAAAACTCACTTCCGAAAATGAAGTGTCTTTTTTGTATTTTTTCTTTAATATTATGAGCACTCTAAAAATGGCACTTAACTGAAATGTAAAAGGGTTCATTATAAAAATGGCATAAGTAACATTTTAATAAAATTTTAACGTTAAATCACATTCATTGTTTGAAGCTGTTCTAAATAAATTTTTAGTTTTTGTATATATCATTTTATAGACTTCAACAGAGGATACATAAAAAATGCCGTTCCACATTCCTGGACGGGACAAACATGTTTATATGTTTATATTCAAAAATAAGATTGCTATGTATACAGTGCGGTCTTATAACTCTATGGGGCTCTAGACACAACCGTGATGGGGGCCTATGTAAGATCATTCAAAATGGGATTTTCATTTGATACCTGATTTTCTTATTATGAAAAGAAGTCCTAGGCTTGACTAAGAAGCTTATGTTTTTACATTTTTTATTTTTTCTTTCAAAGTTAATCTATTTGTCTTTGCTTTTGGTTTGTCGTCTGTCAAAAATACAAATCAACCAAAATATCATGAAATTCTTTTTGAAACTTATGTTTTGAAAAATTGATTCCATATGACTGGTAGAATCTCAAATAATTGAAAATACCTAAGAAAATATCAAATTTATAAATTAAGTATTCAACATAAAATACATTTGCTAAGTTATTATGTGGTTTCATATCTTGAGACTCATAACCTAGTTGAATTACACCTCAGTGAGCCGTATAGGCCCTACAAACTTAAGAAAACACGGATTTTGTGGAGGTTTCCCGTTCTCTTCGGACCAAGCTTTGTAGAATCTGTATCAATAGCCAATACATTAACAAAACTCCGCTTATTTACAATCTCTACAATCCAACTACACCTGACTACTATCCCTAAAAACCAACTGCGCACGTTTGTAGCCTATAGAGACTTACTGCGCAGCCGATAACCAGTAAAGACTTACTGCACATAATTACAACCCCTGAAGGGAGGACTGAATGTACAGCATCGCATGTCCTACAAAGTAGCTTGTTGGGACCATTGGATGCTAAAAAAAGAGCAGAAACAGATATGAGAAATACATTCCTGCTCTTTTTTTAGCATTTAATGGTCATAACACGCTACTTTGCAATACAGTCTACTTTAACTATGTATATACTTCAATATCGCTTAGTTTTTCGTATTCCATACGCACGTACGGTTTTATAAACAGTCGTTACGAAACATTCCAAAACTTCGAAGAATATTCCGTAATCCGTAATATAAAAAAGGTATGTGCGAAATGTGCATTTTTTAGCGATCATCAAACTATTTGAGGCTTTCGTTTTAAAACGTTCCAAAATCAACTAAACATTTAGAATTTAAGGAACGAACATTGGTGCGAACATACGATTTATGGAATACGTTCCGAAAACGCACAGCGAGTAATAGCTGTTAATTGCTTTGCAGGCTAAAAATATAACATGAAGGAATTGAAATAAAAAAGAATGAGCTGTACATAAGAACGCTTATATCCACCTTACTCTCTTAAGCTGCAGCGTCAAGACGCGACTAAACCTTATGTATGTAATACATTTTGACTCTTAACGCTGTTGAAAGATTGTGCCACCATCTAGTTACGAAGATTCAGTAACCAAGCATAGCTTTCTTCAGTGTTCATGAAACACCACAAACCAATATCAACTAAAAAAATAACATGAAAGAATACGTCAGATTTTATGTCAAAATCCCATGAAGAGATGAAAACTAACATAACAAACAAGTTTAATAATGAAGTAGCTCCCTGTTAAAATAGTAGAACTTGATTTCTATATGGAGCTAGATTAAAGTGAATTTCTGATGGATTTTTTAATATAAAAATTCAGGTGAATTCGAGGTCTTCTAAGGATATTGCGGTAGGATATCGATTGTAATATATTAAACATATAAAGGAAAGTTGAAGGGGTTGGCGCATGCGCAGAAGGTCAAAGCAATGTATGGGGATATGTAGTCGATTTGTAGGAGCTGCGATACTGTACATTCAGTTCTCCCTTCAAGGGTTTTAATTATGTGCAGTAATTCTCTACTGGTTATAGGCTGCGCAGATGGTCTGCAGGGCTAGTACGTATGCGCAGTAGGTCTTTATAGGTTAAAAACGTGCGCAGTCGGTTCGTAGGGATAGTAGGCATGTGCAATTAGATTATATAGATTGTAGAAAAGTGGAGTTTTATTAATGTATTGGCTTTTGCTAAAGATTTTACAAAGCTTAATCCAAAAAAACTGAGAAACTCTGCAAAATCCGTGTTTTTTTTTTAGATTTTAGGGCCTATACGGCTCTTTAAAGTGTAATTCAACTAGGTTATAAGTCCCAAGGCATAAGACTTACTAATAACGTAATATATAAACGTGTTTTTGAAGTTTTGGTAAGGGAAAGCCATAGAATAAAACGCATAAACCCCGTTTTTTACTGTTTTTCCAATTTTTAGGCATGTTTCGATGAAAAATGATTTCGACGATGCCAGCGTTGGAAAGTACGGGAAAAATACATAAAAAAAGCTATTTAGGTTTTAGCTAAATATTATCTTCATAGTTAAAAAAACGATAAGAAACTTTAAATATCTTTAAAAATTGGAATTTTTAAGGTTGAAAAATCTGTTAACAATCTGAGAAAAATCTGGATAATTCTTAATACAATTATAAAGTTATTCGCATAGATCCAGATTTTCCGACCACAAATTGTGCACAGTAAAAATTATCTAAGAAAAAACAAGTTTTGGGCATTTTTAGGCCTTTGTGGCAGCTTGGAGGCTAAAATTTTGCACAGAGGTATCTTTTAACACATTCTATTGAATAAGCAACGAGCGGTAAATATCCCAGCCAGGGCCAATTTGACCCCCTTATCCCGCACGGTGGTCCTCGATTAATTTTAACCGTGAAGTCTTTGCACCTCGGATCTTCCTTTTGGATATGATTCTAGACATATTTAGGAGCGAATTCCAACAAAAACCGAAATCGAAGAATGAGCACTTTTTTATTTATTCAAATTTTGATATTTATACAGTTTTTTATAAAAAAAATTTTTTTCATTGATAATTAATGAAATCAATTTCTATAGCTTGTTTGAATAATATTTTGAATCACTTACATATTTCAAGCAAAAATTAATTGTAAATATATTTAGAAAAATCTTAAGTTATGTAACATGTAAGCAAGAGGTTGAAATTATTTTTCTCCGACATATTATCGTAATGAAAACTATTGCAAGATATAAGTATAACAAATACCTGAATACTTATTCATTAATCAAATACCACATAAATATACACCTTTAATTTTATGATTGAAATATATATATATATATATATATATATATATATATATATATATATATACATATATACACACAAAAATAACATATACACAGTTTTTACTTAAGTTGCATGCAGTGAATTATATGCACAGACTGCTCTTAATAATTTATCTGCATAATTAGAATTATTTTGCGATACTTTGTATTTAGCCCACAATGCAGAAAAATCATGATGACCGCTTCCATAGCCTGTTCACTGTAAAAACCTAGGCCTCGATTATGTTCAATACAAAAGTCTTTCACATGGAAAAAAACTGCATGTACTTTTGGTTTCACTAAAATACCTAAAGATAGATAAGCATCTTTAAATGCATCGATAAATTCAATAAATTTCGGTTTTAAAGAAACAGTAAAGACTTGACAACCACGTTAAACTTTTCAAAAACCTCAACATATTTTAAACAATTCAAGTTACCATTGTATCGCAAGAAATCGATATTATTTAGTAATATTTTATAACTGTTTCTTTTAAAAGAAGGAGTTCCGTAAGTTATTTCACGTTGAACACTACAGTATTCTGCCCAATCATTGCCTTCCTTTTTAAGTTCTTTTAAAATATGTAAATACACTGTACAGATTTCTTTTGCAAAATAGACACACTACTTTTGGAAGACACTCATTTTGTTTATCATAAGTTGTAAATAGCTTAGTTATTTTAAGTTTTAAAGCCGGGATTACGTTAACCATCAATTCACTTTTATTAAAACAAAGCAAACAGATAACATAACGATTTTCCTCATGAGTACGCGCGTGGTTTTTAATAATGTTTGGCGGCATGGTGTTTTATTCACTACAACAAAACGACTGACTTCATTCATAAACATTAATAACATTGGAATTTTCAAAAATTCAACAAAACGTTCGTGAATAGAAGCGATGATTATGCTTTGTTTACAAACAATTTTCATCTCAACTGGAACTACGTTGCTTTATATATTTTCTTTTCGTATCGTGTTCTTATAGAATATTAATACACTGTATTTTCTAATTACAATCACTCTAAAAACGCATCATTCGTTATAGTTTTTATCACTATCATGTTTTATAAAAACAGATCTCAATTTTAACGTTACGCTTACATTGTTACATAATAAAAAATTTTTTTAAATATATAATGTTTGCTTAAAATATGTAAATAATTCATAATTTCAGTCGAAAATGCCATTCTAGAAATTAATTTCATAAATTATCAATAAAAAAATAAAAAAATTTTAAAAAAAATAAAAAAAATTGAATAAATAAAAAAGTGCTCATTCTTCGATTTTGGTTTTTGTTCGAATTCGATCCTAAATATGTTTAGAATCATATCCAAAAGAAAAATCCAAGGTGCAAAGACTTCACGGTTCAAATTAATCGACGACTACTGTGCCCGCTATAGCCTTTGAGGCCTTCCAAGGATATCGCTGTAAGATATTGATTGTGATATAATAAACATATGGATAGGGAGTTGAAAGGGGCTAACCCATGTACAGAAGATTGAAGCAATATATGGAGATGGTCTTCTTTGTGAGAGTTGTGTTGCTGTACATTCGGATCTACTTTCAGGGGTTGTAATTATGTGCAGTAATTCTCTATTGGTTATAAGCTGCGTACATGGTCTGCAGGGCTTGTGGGTATGCGCAGTAAGACTCTATAGGCTATATTCGGTTCTTAGGGATAGTAAGCATGTGCAGTCGGATTGTAGAAATTGTAAATAAGCGGAGTTTTATTAATATATTAGCCTTTGATAAAGATTTTACAAAGCTTGTTCCGAAAAAAACGGGTAAACTCTGCAAATCCGTGTTTTCATGGGTTTTCAGGGCCTATACCGTATCTTAAGGTGTAATTCAACTAGGTTATGAGTTCCAAGGCATGAAACTTACTAATAACATAGAACACAAACATGTTTTTGTAGTTATGGCGAGAAAAACCATGGAATAAAACTCTAAAACCCTCTTTTTTGCCTTTTTTTTTATTTTTGAGCATTTTTGTGTGAAAATTATTTCGGCGACCCAAGCGTTGGTAAGTATGGTAAAAAAATACATAAAAAAAGCTCTTTAGGATTTTCCCAAATGTTAACTTCATAATTAAAAGAACGAAAAGTAACTTTAAATATCTTTGAAAATAAGAATTTCGGGCTATAAAAATTTGCAAATAATATGAAAAAAATCTAACAAATTCTTTAACGAAGTACAAAGCTATTAGCATATTCCCAGATTTTTTGGCCGTAAACTGCGCACGGTAAAAATTATTTTAAAAAAACATGTTTTCGACATTTTTGCGGCCCCCGTGGCAACATGGGGACTGCAATTTTGCACATGAGCGTTTTTTGAAGGTACTCTATTGAATAAGCAACGAGCCGTGAAGATCCTGGCTAGGGACGATTCGACCCCCTTATCCTTGTAAAATATTACAGTTAGAATATTGAAAATTCGGAAAAATTAAGGAAAAATTTACTTTTAGATATTTAGTTTTATGATGCAATAGGATTAAGCTATATAGTTCAATTAAATTTCAAGTCCAGTTAATCCGTAGCCTAATCCGCATCATGAACAATTAATCTGCCCTATTTAAGTACATTTTTTAATAAGTGACCATTAACTAATTTGTGCATAATAGTATTTAGAAGTATCATAAACAGATTTTAAATATAACAGTAAGATACAATATTATATGATAGTATATAATATTCTTTAAGAGGCTGGGAAAAACGAAAAGACCGTTATACATGAACGCACGTGCAAGTCATGAAAATGTAGATAAGAGTGCACTTGTGTCTATGTTGGACCCTTTTGAGCGCTTTTCCAGGCCTAGAATTTTTGTACATGGAAAAGTTTTAAAAAATAATATTTCAGATTTTCTTAGTTTATTTGAAAACAATTAACAAATAACAAATTTTATTTACAATGTTCAATCATTATAATTTTTCCCTATCTATAGATATAAAACTCATGTTTTAAATTCAAATTTTTATAGTTTACAAATAATAATTATTAATAATTATTAAGATATTCTAATTAAGTTTAAATTATTTTTCTCTTTTAAAATCTTTACTATCTTTTAGCTTAACTTGTGAGTTAAATTAGTAAATATTTAAATTATAAAATTATAGTCTTAAGGACTCTAACAAATTTTTCATAACAATTATTATTAAAAACTTGAGTTACTTTTTTTTCATATATATGTGTTACGTTTTTATGTATATGTATATTCATATTTAATTATAAGGTAGTGGGTATTTTTTGTATCAAGACTAATCTTGGTAAGCCCAAGCAGTCAGTTTGCGTGAAGAATTAAATAAATACTCAGTAATTATGATATGAATATAAGTTTCTTAATACTTTCGTCGAGAGAGATATGTCCTAATATTATTGCGTCGCCTAATACGTTCCTTGCTGCTTGCTTCAATCGGGCGTACTTCCGTCGTTCGTGGCTGAAGGTTGGTTGCTTACTCTCTCTACATCTCTCTATTGATGGTCTACTGACTGCTCCTCGTGGGATGTCTGGCTGTATTTATACTCGCCAAATTCGTTGTTTCCACGTGCCTATCCTTCTAGAATATTCGTTATTAATTGGAATTTGCTGATCGGTCCGTCAGCGATTTTTCGTTCTGGTCTGAACCTGTTGCTGAGTGGTCAGCTCTTTTTCTATGGTGCTCGACGTTTTCCGTTGTTTGCAGGCAGGTTATAACTTGTTGGTATGACGGTCAGCGTTTTCTGTCTTTACTTGTTGGAACGTGTATTCGTCGCATTCTTTGTATATTGTTGATATTAATTCTTATTTATTTTATAGAATATAGAATTCGTAACATATTTAAGTTAATATTTTAATTAAATATGTTTTCCTTTTATTATTTCCAATTAAATTCTAGAAATCTACACGTTTAATTTTTATAAACAAAGCCAAAATATTTCGTTAATTCTCATACAATAATTTATACAAATATATAGTTTCAAGTAGTTATAATTTATATACTAATTAATAAGTTAAATAAATGTTTTTTTCGTTCTTTAAGTATATTATACATTTTAAACAATTTTAGAGATAAGGTGCCAAATTATATTTTATCATTGTTTTTAATATAATTAAGTTAAAGGATGATTACTAAAATTTATAATTATTTCATTAATGCAATCCTTTTTGCGTTTTAATAATTTTTTCTTTTTCATCTTATTAGAATTATTATGTATCTTCAATTTTTTATTTTTATGTATAACTTTTTATATTATTCATGATTTCAAGAATTTCTATATTCAATATTATAGATATAAAAGATAGAGAAAAAAAACGCAAGCAAGTAGAAGGAGAAAAATCTTCTTTCTCCGTCTTAAGCATAGTCTTGCTTCTATCTTCTTTCTCCGTCTTATGCACAGTCTTGCTTCTATCTTCTTTCTCTCTCTTACTAAGGGCTTTTGGAAGGAAAATAAGAAAAGTAGGGATGATGCATAGGAAAACATAGAGATTTAAGGACCCCACCTGATGAAGGATACTGATACACGTAATTTTCTATGCATATGAGCACTTGAGCCAGAGTATAGAAGGGCTAGAAAGATCAGTAAAATCATAATTTGATCACTGTCTCTCTTGGCAGAGACTTCTAACTCTCTTAAATCTTCTAAATCTTTTTTAGGTTCTTATTAAATATTTTTAAAAAATCATTATTTTATTAAAAATGTCCAAACCTAAAAATCAAACTTCAAGATGGAAAAATTTTGAAAGTTTTATTTTAAATTAAAATTTTTTTAAGTTCATTATTTTAAATAAAAAACTAAAGTGTTAAAAATTCAAAGAATAGAAAAATTTTTCAAATGAGCGATATTTAAAAAAAATATTTTATAGCATTAAGATTTTTCTTGACAATAATTATTATTTTTCCTTATTAAAAGGTATTCAAACAGCCATTTTAAGGGCATATACGGGGGTAAATACGTATAGCATAATAAGTGACCGTAGCATTGAGAATTCGAGCATCAACAAGACTCTAAGAGAAGGGAAGCTGCTACAGCTGTAATAGAATTATGGCGGCAAATTCAAATTAGTACTTGAATTAAAAATTATTTGTATTATTTTTACAACTTTCTCTTGTAATAATAATCACGTTATTTAAATAAGAATGAAGATTTCTTTTTTTTAATTATTATTATCTTTATATATGATTAAATAAAATAATTTGCTCGGATATGCTTAGAACGCCGAGAAATTATTCATCACTTAAAAATACTTTAAATGCATCCTGCAATATGAGAGCATTTTAGGTATAAAGCAATTATAAGGACCCAAAAATAGTCGATAGGGTTAGTAACGACTGTTTTTGGTTAGCTAAATACAAAGAAACAGGTGTCGTTTACAACCTTCATTTTTTATTCAATGATAATCGCGGAATCGAGCTAACAGAAAGAATACCTTTATTTTGTACATGAAGAGATTGTAAATATCAACTTCAAATAAATTTAAAATCATATTTCCAATATAAAAAAAGCAGCTCGGAATCGTAAATTATATAGAAAAGAATTAGAAAAACTGATTGATTGGGATTGGGATCTGGACAACTTCTTTTCTATAAATAAAATGAGCCTGAGGGTTGGAAATCCTAAAAAGCTAATAAATATTGAATATTGCAGAACCTCAATGACAATAGACATTGGGTATATCAGAATTTTCAATAATTAAATGAGTTCGGATAAACTAACTGGTAGAATTACAATGAATTTGTCAAGAAATAACGAAGATTTTAGACAAATTGTAGATAATTTCAACCCTTTCGCATCGAGAGACAAAATTCCTCGAGAGAGAAGCGAAAACGATTTATTAGCAGAGAACGAAAGTTCAACAAGTAGTACGTATTCTGACGACACACTTGGAAATAATAGTGTGTTGAACAGCACTATTATAGAAAGCCCAAGCTCAGAATCTGCTCCCATGATGGAAAATACGAACCAAGAAAACGCTACACTTAGAATAATAGTAGTTCACAGACTAAACCACCTATTAATTAAGTCGTAAACATGGCACCTCAAATCATACCTTTGAAGGACGCCTTAAAGATAGTCCTAGAGTATGATGGTAAAAACATACCGTTAAGTGTGTTTTTCGAAGGTTGTGATGAAGCAAAAGAAATGGTAGGCGCAGAAAGTGAAGCAAAACTTGCGAAATTTCTAACGTCAAAATTAATTGGTGATGTGAGAAGTGCTATACACGGGCATCCATTTACTACCGTAGAATGCTTTAAAAACTATCTAAAATTTCTATATGCGCCAGTGAAAACTGTGCATCAATTGCAAGGTGAGCTCGGCTCAGAGTTTCAAGCAGATGACGAGCCTGTTATCACATTCGCAAATAAAAGAATAAAAGAATAAAAGAACTAGGTAGACGTATCCTAAAAGCTGGCAAAATAGCGACTGGAGAGAATGCATCTGCTTTCGAAACAAGCGTTAAAAATTCTATGGTAGAATGTTTTAAGCAGAGTTTAAAACCAGAAATCGAGTGTCGTCTCACTGACGCAGACGATATGACCGATATACTCAAACATGCCATCAAAGCTGAAAGAGCTTTAGAAGCTCAACAAACTTTGAGAAACCCTAGTAAAAGATTTTGGAATCAAAGCATAAATAAAAAACATACGTTTGCTTGTAAATCAACAAATCATGAAATGAGCAAATGTACTATAGAACTAAGACCAACAATTTATTGCTAGATCTGCGAAAAATCTGGACACACCGCTGAAGAGAGTCGATGAAAACAGCAGCGAAGTGACATGCAAAAGTGTCAAATATGTAATAATTTAGGACACACTGCAAACCATTGCAGAATTACTCACCCTAAAAAAAAATGCCAACTATGTGACAAAATAGATCACAAAGCAAGAGACTGTAAGTCAAGGGACACGACCTCGCAGAACTATCAGTTATGCATTAGATATGGCCATACAGCCAAAAACTTAAATGCTAAACATGTAGGCTACAATAATCTGATTTTCAAATAAAAAATTTATGCAGTTACTGTAAAAAGAAAGGGCATACCATCGAAGAATATCGTAAAAGACAGTACAATCAACAACAATCGGGAACACCTCTGGTATCTCGAAAACGAGCGCAAGAGTAGAGATACCATAGGATCAGATGTGCTAACAAATTTAATCATGAATAACAACGAAGAAACTTTAGAGTTTCTACAATTACAATAAAAATGCCATGCTGATTAATACCGCTTATAGCATTTAAATGCGAGTATACTATAGTAAATGATGCTAGATTCAGGGTCGCAAGGTAATATATCAAGCTTGAATTAATACATGAACGCATGGCAATAAACTATAATAATGTAGTATGTTCAAATGGTATAAACAATGACCCTGAATATACTGTAGGCACTATCAATATCAAGATAAGTAGCGCTACGGCGAATTTTCACATTGTAAGGAATAATATTGCAATTCTATATTGCAGAATTTTAGATGCCACTTTCTATAGAGAAACAAAATCAGTTATTGACTACGGTTCGATAACAATTGCATTTAATAACACAGTGATAAAATTTAATCAAAATAAAAGAAATAACTAAGAATGGGAAATTTTTCGCATAGTAAATATAAATTTAAACCAAACCAATAACCTACCGTTTTCTCGAAGTAAAAAATCATAGAGGAGGGGACAATGGAATTATATTAATTGATACTGATTCAAAAGGAAGTGTCGTCAGAAGAAAATTAATTCCTGAAAATTATAAAATAGATGAGTCTGATATCGCTTATCTACAAGGAATTAATAATCAAACCACACCAACGCTAGGAGTGGCGCGTATTAAGGTTAATAGACACTTGACTGATTTTTAAGTCGTTTCTGACGAAATAGAGCTCCCTTGCGATGATATATTAGGATCTGATTATTTTGACGAGACAGTTACTATAATAAACTTTGAAATAAATACATTAGAAGTATTTGGCACTTCTATACCTATATTGTATACAGCCAAATTGACTGCAAAAATAAAACTTAATGAAGAAAATTTTAACTCTGATATAGAAAATTTAAAGAAGGAGTTGAACATACAAAATGTTGAACTCTCTAATGGCCCAGAGATTGAAAACGATTATAGCTTTATTGTCAGTAATATCAATATAGATAATGAAGATTTAAGTCGTATTGGTGAAGTTTTTAGTTACGTTGACTCAAAGTGTATTTGAAGAACAAGGTAAAAAAACGATCAAACATTTTAATATCTATTTAGTAAATGACAAAATAGAAAAAGTTACACTTGTAATGCACTCATTTATGCATTACTCTAATCATTGAATATGACTAAATTGAATTATCATTAAATTGTTATTAAGTTATTTAATAGCCATCAACTCATTACTAAATTTAAATTACTTAATCGTTATTGAATTGTTAAATTAATGAATATCAATTTAACAATTAATTTAAATTAGATATGCATTAATTAAATAATTACACGAACTTGATTCATAAGCGTTTCAGCGCACTGAACACTTACACATTTACATAGTCAAATTATATTCATCCCCTCTCAATATCTTTTGTCCATAGGAAAACCTCAAGACGGAGAAAGAGGAAAAATTAAATAAACACGAGAGAAAGAGAAACAGAAAATAAAACTCTCAATCTGAATGTATTATTTAGGAAAGGTGCGCTCTACTATCTCCAAAGGAGGAGATCACTTTCTCTTGATGAGAGATAAGAGAGCATCGAGACGACAAGTCAGTATTAGCCTGGTTCCCGATTCTCTCGGACGCAACTCTTACTTTCTCTACCAAAAGAAAGTAATCTGCTCACCAGAGATCGCGAGACACGCAGCTATTATCTCTTGAGTATGTAGACTCATTTATTAGATACTCAAGAAATAACCAGCCATGAATGGATGAAATCCAAATTTTTTTTATAATATAGAATCTTTTTAAATACAAATTAACTTTGTACTTCTTTTCTTTTATCAGAGTGATATCCTGAATCCCGAATAACATAACACACTAAATAATGAACAAATGAAAACTTGTACTGAAAGGGTTTTAGAAATGATTCATTTAAATCATTTAAATAAAATAGAATTTAAACAAGCTAAGAGAGTACTTGAAAAAAATTCTGACAGATTTTATTTAGAAGGCGACGAGTTAACATACACGAATGTAACAAAGCACAAAATAAGGACTGATAATGTACGAGTCAATAATAAAAAATCTAGACTCTCTCATATGCTTCAAAAGGAAGTCGAGAGACAAATTCAGGACTTATTAGACAAGGGCATTACTAGATCTTCAAGGTCAGCCTATAACACGAGTTTGTGGGTTGTGCCTAAAAAGGCCGATACTGACGGTAAACCGAGGTGGGGAGTCGTATTAGATTTTTTTACACAGGGCGCGTACAGTGGGTACTTTACTCCCTCCCAGCGAAAAGTAAAGTACCCACTGTACGCTGCCCGTGTAAAAAAAAATCGTATATTCATCACGGAAGTAAATGAAAAATGCCTTACATCGTAGCATATTTGTATACATGGACGACATAGTAATATATGCACATTCACTAGAAGAACATTAGCAGGTATTTAATCAAGTCATGGAACGACTAAGATTATGAAATCGGAAGCTCGAACCAACAAAATGCGAGTTATTACGACAAGAAGTCACGTATTTAGGATATATCGTAAGGAAAAACGATCTTAAACCAGACCCTAAGAAAATACAAGCTGTTAAAGAATTTCCAAGACCTAAAACAGTAAAAAACGTCAGACAGTTTCTTGGATTAGCTGGTTATTATAGACGTTTTATAAAAGATTTTGCAGAAATAGCAAAACCACTGACTAAATTACTAGAAGGCGAACAAATATTTGTATGGAATGAGAGTGCTGAAAAAGCATTTAACGTATTAATAATATTAAAAACAAAAAAAAAACTTTTTAATGTACTACGTTTTTATAATGAACCAAAAAGTATAAAATAATGTGTAATAAAATGAAAAATGAATAATGATTTGAGATAAAAAAACGTGGGGCGCATGTTTATTATTATGTATTGTATGCGCCCCACGCTTTTTTTATTTCAAATCATTATTCATTTTTCATTTTATTACACATTATTTTATACTTTTTGGTTCATTATAAAAACGTAGTACATTAAAAAGTTTTTTTTTTATTTTTAATATTATTTTATACTTTTTAGTTCAATTAAAAAACGTGGTAGATTGAAAATTTTTTTTTTATTTAAATATTATTTTATACATTTTGGTATTATTATTATTATTATTATTAATATTATTTATCGTGTTGTCCAACAGTGCATATTATATAGCATATATATTGTTGTCAAGGGACAAAAACGTGTTTCATCTATTTTTTTTAGAGAACACGTAATCGCATGGTGAGTTTCCCGCCATTTTGACGATAATGACGCCATTAGAAATTCAACCAAGATTTATTGTTTTATGCATTGTTAGACCATAAAATGAATAAAATACAGTCTCCAATTCTATATGTATAATAGAAAATGCTGTAATTTATGTCTAATTGCAATATATGACGAGTTAAAGAATTTTAAAAATTTTCGAAAATGGTTAGACACTAATGTTAAAAGTATATTTATATATAAAATCTTCAAATCTTCAATTTTGCCAATATCTCCGTTTATAATTAAATATATTAATATATTTTTCGGTGGGAATATATATTTTTAATTATATTATCCAACAATGCGTGCAAAAATATAATATTGAATATATTAATATATTAATATATCAAAAAAGGATTTTTAAAATTTTCGAAGATGTTTAGACACTAATGTTAAAAGTGTATCTATATATAAAATCTTCAAATCTTTAATTTTGCCAACATCTCCGTATATGATCGAATATATTAATATATTGTTCGGTAAATATATATATATTTTTTATAATATTGCATTGTCATCCAGTTCTGAGCTATATTTAAAATTTCAAGTCTCTAGCTCATCGGGAAGTTAGTTTACAATCGGTTGCAAAATTTGTACCGAACAGACAGACAGACAGACAGACAGACAGACACCAAAGCGAGTTAATAAAAACGTAGTAATAAAAAGTACTCTATACACAGCGCCTCTTTTACATTTCCCAGATATGACTTAACCTCTTGTAATTACTACTGATGTATCAGGATATGCTGTAGGTAGTATATTATCACAAGGAAAAAATGGTAGTAATAAGCCTATAGCATATACATCTCGTATACTTCGAGGGCCTGAGTTAAGATACGATACGTATGAAAAAGAAGCTCTCACAATAATACATGCAGTTAAAACTTTCAGACCATATATTTTCAGTCGAACTTTTACGATAGTCACAGATCATCAACCATTAATTTCGTTCAAATCTGCTGATTTAAATATGAGAGTTCTAAAATGGCGTTTTAAGCTCTCTGAATACGATTATCAGGTAGAATATAAGCCTAGAAAAGTTAATCTGAATGCCGATGCTCTAATAAGAAACCCTGTAATAACAGAAAATGTTAACGTTATTACACGCAGGCAAAAGAAATTGGAAGAGGTCGATGAACAGATTAAAACTACTAATACTCAACAAACAGAGGTGGCTGATCAATTAATTATCAAAAAAAAAGTCGATAAAGAAACATTAAACGACACCAATAAGGAAGAAAAATTATCGGAAATAAAAACGAGAAAAAAGCAATTAATAAAACAAAAAAAAATAAATTACGTAGAAAGTAGCGACAATAGTGATTGCATAGCAACACTAAATGCTCAAGCAGTAGTAAAAAGACCAAGAGATAGACCTCGTATTAATAAAGTGATTAATACTGAACATGAGTCTGACTCAATCCAAGACGAAAACTCTTTCAATGAAAGTACACAAACAGTTGACAAAATATAATTGACAAGGGCATTGAAGTATGCTCTAACATTGTTTCTAACAAAAAAGTAAAAGAGATTGAAAGTAATGACGAAGTTACTGATATCTTTACAGATTTCAGTTTACCTAAAGAAAATATAATTAAAACTAGAGAAATATTATCGCATCGAAATACAGCAATAATGTATTTCACATCAACCAACGGTAGTCCATGTGATGATGGTGCGAAACAACTGGTTAAAAATAACAAAAAACCAGAGAAACAAAAGTTAGAGTATTGTGTTATTAATAAACTTAAAAGGGCAAACAATAAAAGTTTGGTTGGGTTATGTATCAGGAACGAAGAACCTGAGTCACAAGCCATTATAAAAACAAACATTTGTACAACCCTAAATAAATTGAAAACAATTTTAATAGAAAGAAATATCAAAGTCATAAGTCTGGCCCAAAGCTAATTCATGGAAAATATAGAATAGCTAACTATCTTAGAATTAATAAAATTTATATTCAAGGATACACAAATAAAAGTAATTATTCGTTATGGAATGCTAATACACGTTCCTTTAAATAAAAGAGACGACATTTTTTATGAACTTCATAAATCACCAATTGGAGGTCATAGAGGTGTGTCAAAGGCTTACAACCGGATTCGACAAAAATATTTCTGAGAAAATTTAAAGGTAGACATTCAGAGGCGAATACAACAATGCCTTTAATGTCAGCTTAAAATACTAGTTCGGCTCAAAACGAAAAAACCTATGGTGATTACAGATACACCAGGTACAGTTTACGATAAGGTAGCTCTAGACATAGTTTGACCTTTACGCAAAACTAAGGATAATAATTAATATATATTGACGATGCAAGATCAACTTTCAAAGTATTATTTTGCAGTACCTTTACGGAATGTATTAGCTACAACAATAGCAGACGCATTCATAAAGAAATTTATATGTATGTTCGGGGCTCCTCGAGTCATTTTAACCGATCAAGGCAAAAATTTCCTTAGCTCTCTTATGAAGCGAGTAGCCAAACGCTTCAAGATTGAAAGAGTTAAGACGACAGCATTTCACTCTCAATTCAATGGATCTCTAGAAAGATCTCACTATGCACTAAAGGAGTTCGTTAAGGAATACGCAGTAAATGGACAGTTAAGGACAGTGAATGAAACCAATGAGTAGAAATAGCTATGTTAAACTATAACACGTGTTTTTAAGAAGGCACAAAGCACACGCCATATGAAGTAATTTTCAGAAAATTAGCAAGATTACCATCGAATGAACCACTACAAGACCACGACTTATTACCAACATACCAGGGATACATCAAGGATTTAGTTGTAAGATAAAATAGGATTAGGAATTTAGTTTATCATAACTTAATAGACTCTAAGGATAGGAATAAGAAATATTATGATAGGAATACAAATCCAAAAAAATTTTTAATAGGCGACTAACTAGGAGAGTGTCACACCTCCAGATCATGGATTTTGCTCAAACTTCGGGATAAGTTTTCAGATGATAAAATATGGAAAAAGCTAAAGTTATAGTCATAAACACTCAATTTTTCCCTAGTTACAGGCAATTAAAGAAAATCACTAAAAAGTTACTAGATTTTTAAACGCATATAGTTCCTTAGCATTGATAGCTAGAAGCTTGAATTTTTTAATTAAAGCTGAGCTCAAATCCTTTTGAAATAGTAGTTATAGAATATCAAAATATTATTTTTTCCCAAAGTTATAGCGTGATAAAGATTGTACCTGAATTTTCTCTTTAAAACATTAATTAATAATAAAAGCTGAAATTAGGTCCAATCTTTATTACACTATAACTTTGGGTAAAAATAATATTTTTGTATGCCATAACTACTATTTCGAAAGGATTTTAGCTCAGCTTTAATTTTAAAAAAGTTTCAAGCTTCTAGCTATCAATGCTAAGGAACTATATGCGTTTAAAAATCTAGTAACTTTTTTAATGATTTTCTTTAATTGCCTGTAACTAGGGAAATATTTGGTGTTTGTGACTATAACTTTAGCTTTTTCCATATTTTGTCACCTGAAAACTTATCCCAAAGTTTGAGCAAAATCCGTGATCCGAAGGTGTGACACTCTCCTAGTAAGTGATTTTATTAAGAGACATTAAGCCTAATAAACTCGTTGACTATTATACAGGTCCGCACAAAATTTTAGAAATTATTAATAAAAATAATATAAGGATTCAAATAAGTAAAGGCTCTAAAATAGTAAACGCAAATAGGTTAAGAATGTTTTATATTAATAATGAATTATAGCAATATTTATCATCATACAAATAATAAAATCAATAGTACAAATAATAGTAAACGGTTTTGCATTACACCGTATACATGGTTGGTCAATCCATATGCTTGGATCCCTTTGGACATCCATAGCTCAATTGCTTATATACATCAGCAATCCCGTACCAACTCCAAACTCAGATTCTTATAGAAGATCACCGGACCCGGAACAAAACGTAGAGTTAATGCCAAGAAATTCAACATCCAGTAATAATGATAATGAACAATCGTCAGCAGCAGTTTAAAAATAAAAACTTCAAGAACCAGATTTTTTTACTTTACCTGCATTAATTACACGTAAATTGGTTTAAACCTTGTGTTGCAACTATACGTCTGACCATCATGATCTTCAGAAAGGATAGTTATACAACCGAGCATTCAATTGCTAGCTATTCCTTTTCAAATTACCTAGCAACCGTTTAAGGATGGGGGTGTAAAATATTACAGTTAAAATATTGAAAATTCGGAAAAATTTAGAAAAAATTTACTTTGAGATCTTTAGTTTTATGATGCAATAGGATTAAGTTATATAGTTCGATTTAATTTTAAGTTTAGTCAATCCGTAGCCTAATCCGCATTATGAACAATTAAACTGCCCTATTTCAGTACTTTTTTTAATAGGTGACAATAAACCAATTTGTGCATAATAGTATTTAGAAGCATCATAAACAGATTTTAAATATATAATAGTATATAGTATTCTTTAAGAGACTGGGAAAAACGAAAAGACCGTTATACATGAACGCACGTGCAAGTCATGAAAATGTAGATAAGAGTGCACTTGTGTCTTTGTTGGACCCTTTTGAGTGCTTTTCCAGACCTAAAATTTTTGTACATGGAAAAGTTTTAAAAAATAATATTTCAGATTTTCTTAGTTTATTTAAAAACAATTAACAAATAACAAATTTTCTTTTCAATGTTCAAGTATTATAATTTTTCCCTATCTATAGACATAAAACTTATGTTTTAAATTCAAATTTTTATAGTTTAAAAATAATAATTATTAATAATTATTAAGATATTCTAATTAAGTTCAAATAATTTTTCTCTTTTAAAATTTTAATTATCTTTTAGCTTAACTTGTTAGTTAAATTAGTAAATATTTAAAATATAAAATTATAGTCTTAAGAACTCTAACAAATTTTTCATAACAATTATTATTAAAAACTTGAGTTACTTTTTTTCATATATATGTAAGTTAGTATTTTAATTAAATATGTTTTCCTTTTATCATTTTCAATTACATTCTAGAAATCTACACGTTTAATTTTTATAAACAAAGCCAAAATATTTCGTTAATTCTCATACAATAATTTATACAAATATATAATTTTAAGTAGTTATAATTTATATACTAGTTAATAAGTTAAATAAATGTTTTTTTTTGTTCTTCAAGTATGTTATACATTTTAAACAATTTTAGAGATAAGGTACCCAATTATATTTTATCATAATTTTTAATACAATTAAGTTAAAGGATAATTACTAAAATTTATTAACTATAACTTCATTAATGTAATCCTTTTCGCGTTTTTATAATTTTTTCTTATTCATCTCATTAGAATAATTATTGGAATTATTATGTATCCTCAATTTTTTATTTTCATGTATAACTTTTTATATTTTTCATAATTTTAAGAATTTCTATGTTCAATATCATAGATGTAAAAGATAGAGGAAAAAGACGCAAGCAAGTAGAAGGAGAAAAATCTTCTTTCTCTGTCTTATGCATACTCTTGATTCTATCTTTTTTCTCTCTCTCTTACTAAGGTCTTTTGGAAGAAAATTATGGAAAGTAGGGATGATGCATAGGAAAACATAGAGATTTGAGGACCTTACCCACTAACACATGAAATTTTCTATGCATATGAGCACTTGAGCCAGAGTATATAAGGGCTAGAAAAATCAGTAAAATTATCATTTGATTACTGTCTCTCTTGGCAGCGACTTCTAAATCTCTTAAATCTTCTAAATATTTTTCAGGTTATTAAAAATCTTTAAAAAATCATTATTTTCTAAAAAATTTCCAAATCCAAAAATCAAACTTTAAGATAGAAAAATTTTGAAAGTTTCATTAGAAAATAAAATTTTTCTGTTTATTATTTCAAATATAAAATTTAAATTTTTCTAAGTTAAAAATACAAAGAATATTAAAATTTTTTAAGTCTTTATTCCAAGAATATTATATATTTATATGAATATGCACACACGCATGCATTGACGTGTGTATTTACTCACACACACACATATATATATATAAATATATATATATATCCATTTCAGAACCAATGTACATTACAATGTACATTGACATTTTTTGGTTTTTTTGTGCTAAAGTGGCTTCAAATTTTGTAAAAAAAAAACATGTGTTTTAAATTGAAATGGACTGTTTCCGATCTTAAACTGAGGGCCTAAGTTAATATATCTTTAAAAGAAACTGAGAAAACTCTAGAAGAAAAAAGTGAAAAAAATTTTTTATCGCAAAACCTGCTTACTAAACGAACACTTATCATCGCTAAATGGTTACCAGAACTTTTTATGATGAAATAAAAATTCCGTTTTGAAAGGTTTATATGAATAAAAGGTTATATATAAAAGGTTATATATATAAAAGGTTATATATATATATATATATATATATATATATATATATATATATATGGGGCATTCTTTGTGAATCGGTACCCCCCTTCTCCAAAATTGTAGTGAACTAAAAAAGTTGTATGACGGCTTAAAATCTTCCTTTCTTCATCTAGTTTCAGATGCAGAGTGGCGTTTTAGAAAGTTCAATATGGTGGCTCCAATATGGTGGCCAAAACTTAGGGAGTTGGTAAAAATTTTTCTAAATTTCATGATAACTCGCTCAGTTTTGTACTATTTGTTTTTTTTCTACTAAAAATGAATAGAGCACAAAATTTTACATAGAAATATAGTATTATAGTCAAGGTCAAATTACATTTTGAAGGTTATTTTTTGCAATCCTTATTTTGAATCACTTGGCTAGTATTTCGGCGGAAAACGGATCTTGAATCAGTAAACTCTCACATTCTTGAGATCGCCGTTTACGATTCTCATGTCCATGCGATTTCAGCATGTTTCAGTTAAGGTCAAACGGAGGTCAAACAGTTTAATTCGAATAATAGAATTTTTCTTACTTCTTATTCTGAATACACAGGAAATTCCACGTCGAGATAAGTTTGGATCTCATAATTTGCGAACTTATATTTTAAAGTTGATAGTAATAAATTTCTTAAGAAAGTAGCCTGCAGTAGTAGTAGTATATCTGAGATACAACTTAAAAGCTAAGTAATCTATAAAAATAATTGACCGTATGAGTATTTGCGAATTTCACTATAAAAAATAATATGTTTAAAATAAATATTTTTTTTAAACAAATAAATGTAAAATATTTCAATTGATTATTAAATTAGATTAAATGAATATTTTACAAATTCTATATAACTCAATAATTTAGTCAAATGATCATTCTATAGACAATATATTTACATAAACATTTTTTAATTAAAATATATTTGCAGTAATTTTTTATGCTTCTTCTTTTTTTAGAGTATCTACGGAAAAATATTTTGGTTCAATCGTGAATAGGGATACTGATGATAACATGCCTCGTTCTGCACACACTGACAGATGCTGTAATCCTTATGGTGACGTAAGTCATAAAGGTAAGAGTTTAAGAACTATTTCGAAAGATCTTAAACGAAAATTTAATGTGTATGATAATGCTAAAATTTGCAGCAATTGTAGATTGAAAAAAGCTAAATTTTCAAATGCTGGAAATAATTCCAATATCCAATTCCATGACTTATCCGATAATAACTTTGTTGATGTAAATGAAATTAACGCATCTAATGGAATTGATAAATTACAATTAGAAAATAGTCAAATGAATATTCGTTCTGTAAGAGAAATCGAGTTAGAAGACATGTTAGAGAGCTTAAAAGAAAAATTTTCTTCTCTGAAATGGGGGAATCCTTTACGAATTAGCATTCTTACTCTTGCTCCAAAAACATGGGGTGTGATCAAAATTTCAAAAGAGTTTAATTGTGGTAGACAGCTTGCAAAAAAAGCTATTGATCTAAGATCTTTGAAAGGTGTCTTGGCTGACACTACAGCAAGAGCTGGTAATTCATTATCGACAGAAACTGTACAGAAAGTTAGAGATTTTTATAATAGTGATGCCAATAGCAGAATCATGTCCGGTAAAAAAGATGTTAGGTCTGTAAAAACAGAAAATGGATCCTGTTTGATACAAAAACGACTCCTCAAATTAGATTTAAGAGACCTTCATGTTTTATATAAAAAAAGTGAACCTAAATTTCCTGTAAGTTTCAGTAAATTTGCTCAATTACGTCCAAAAGAATGTACTCTTGTAGGTGCTAATGGAACTCATTCAGTTTGTGTGTGCACATTGCACCAAAATGTTAAACTTATGTTAGATGCTCTCAATATTAAAAAACTTTCTGAAAATACATCTGACCCAATAAATGACTATAAAGATTGCTTGAGGTGGATAACGTGTAAAACATCAACAGAAAGTTGTATGCTTGGTGAATGTAAAAAATGTCCAGGTACAGAAGATTTTGCTGAGTTCATGAAACGGCTATTAGAAGTTCAAGCTATTGATAGTGTATTGTTTAGTACATGGACTGCAACTGATCGTGCAACTTTGCAAACTCGAATGCTGCCAAAACAAGATTTTGTACAAGAGTTATCCGAGAAATTACTTATTTTAAAGCCTCATTCATATATTGCTAAACAGCAATCGCAATTCTTTGAAAATAAAAAAAAAATTTAGTCAAAAAAGAGGTACTAGTTATTCTTGATTTCTCAGAAAATTATAAATTCATTGTTCAGGACGCATCACAGGCGTTTCATTTTAATAACACACAATGTACAGTTTTTCCTGTTGTATGTTATTATAGAGATGATTCTGAAATCAAACACAAAAGTTTCATTTTTCTTTCAGATAGCAATCAACATGATACGGCTGCAGTTTATACAATTCAAAAATTGCTGGTACCTTATTTTAAAAAAAATCTAAATGCGAAAAAAATAATTTATTTTAGTGATGGCGCCAAGCAACATTTTAAGAATAAATACCAAATGGTAAATTTGGTGCATCATTTCGAAGACTTTGGTGTGAGGGCAGATTGGCATATGCATGCAACAGCCCATGGGAAAGCCGCATCTGACGGTATCGGAGCAACGTTCAAGAGAGAAGCTGGACGTTGCAGTCTTCTTCGTAAACCGACAGAAGCCATCTTATCTCCAATACAGCTTTTCAATTGGGCCCAAAAAACTCTAAAAACAATTCTTTTACAGTCAAACGGAGCATGCGAAATCTCAAAGATTTCTAAACAAGCGATTTAAGACAGCTCCTGCTGTGCCACAAATTCTTAAAAGTCATTGCTTTTTGGTACAAAAAGAAAAAGTTTTACTAATAAAAAGATACTCAAATGCTCGTATGGGATCAGAGCTAAAATATTAGTAACCAAACAATTCATTCTGTATGTTAATATGTTATAACAATAAATGGAACAAATATAATTTCTCAAAAAAAGTTTTGTTTTTTAGAAACCTTACTTTTCCTGTTCCCACTTCAGGTCACTTGTGCTTATTGTCTATTGTATTATTATATTTGTAGAAGTATATTATGTAATAATAGTATATTGATGATGTATAATGGTTAATTGATACAGAATTCAGATTCATTTCACTGATTATCTAATTTCATCAAATGGTCCCCGTCGTTAAATTTTCTATTCTAATTCGACAATGTCATAATTTGATTTATTAATTCATTATTTAGAGACTCAGATTAGAGAGTAGATAAGGACTGTCATCGATGAAGATATATATGGAGCACCGAATACATATGTCTGTAAGCTTGAAAAATGACGGATTATGATTAATCACAGTAGAAAAAAATTATCATGATTAACGGTTAACCTTCAGAATAATTTATAAAATCAAATTATTAATTATGTCTCATACTTAAAACTAGACATAGAATGTGAGAGTTTACTGATTCAAGATCCGTTTTCAGCCGAAATAATAGCCAAGTGATTCAAAATAAGGATTGCAAAAAATAACCTTCAAAATGTGGTTTGACCTTGACTATAATACCATATTTCTATGTAAAATTTTGTGCTCTATTCATTTTTAGTGAGAAAAAAACAAATAATTCAAAACTGAGCGAGTTATTATGAAATTTAGAAAAATTTTTACCAACTACCTAAGTTTTGGCCACCATATTGGAGCCACCATATTAAATTTTCTAAAACGCCACTCTGCATCTGAAACTAGATGAAGAAAGGAAGATTTTAAGCCGTCATACAACTTTTTTAGTCCACTACAATTTTGGAGAAGGGGGGGGGGGGGTACCGATTCACAAAGAATGCCCCATATATATATATATATATATATATATAAAAGGTTCTAGGAAAGTGAAAACTTGAAGTTTCTCACTTTCTCTGATGCCTTAGAGTACATGAATATAGGCCAACACCATCCTTTGACTGCTGCTACTTACTTGAGTACTCGGGATTCCTAGGGATATAGAACTTTCAGTTCAATTATCTCTTCGACGTCCGCAACATATATGCGTGTATACGCATATGCATTGTGTGTCTATACGTACAGCTTACCCTTTTTTTAAAAGGTATAGGGCAATACGGATCACGCCGACCTTTGATTGTGAACGATTGTCTTGAGACCTATAAGGAGTCCTTTTTTAGGACTTAACACTATAGAAGATATCCAGTCGGCGCAAAGGTCTTACGGAGCCTTCTATAGTAAAGAAATACATCTATTAGAGATATAAACTCCCGTTTTGGTGTAGAGTGTAAGGCGTTCAGGAACGCTGGAGCATGAAACAGTAAAACAAAGCCAAGTTAGAAGATATCCGGTGGTCAACGCAAAGGTCTTATGTAGCCTTCTAACTAATAATAGAGTTAGATAGGATTTATATAACTATCTAAACAATTTGATCATTTTTAAACCGGAATATTAATAATCCGCGTTGAAGTCTTTCTTCAACTTAACCTTATTGTTATATTTTTTTCTTTTATTTTTATACATTCAATTTTTAACGTCAACTATTCGTCGAAAGCTCAGTCCCTGCTCGTGAGCGAAAACTCAGGCTAAAAGTAAGCGAATATAAATTATTGTTAATCAGCAAAAGCTGGATGTTACATCCTGCTATAGCCTTAAAATATTAGAGTTACAGTATGAAACCTTCCTATCCTATTACCCTATTTTAACGCTAATCTTTTGATAATATTCTTTTATTTCCACGCGTTAAAGGATCGTTAAATAGCTAGCGCGTCATGCCTAGCTATTTCGGATCCTGTGTATCTTTTATCGTTGTTTTGTTAAAGTCGTTTATAGCTAGGACGCCTTGCCTAGCTATAGCTGACTTTTGAAATGTATTTATTAGTAATGTTGGGTTATTATGTGTAAAGCCCGTTATTATTAAGGACCAAATGCCTTAATATTCGGGGCTTTACACCGGGTTAATTGGATGAGGGTTTATCTTGGAAAAGTTCTTTATTAAAACTTAAATTGAATCAATTTACAATGTAAAAACTAAGAATAATCTCGCGCTTAATAAAGAAATACTTGCTTGTAGCACGTGTCAGGCCATTCGCCACTTGTGCTACGAGCAAGCGTGTCTTCGCACTGAGAGAGCTGATCCAAGAGTGACGAGAGTCACAAGCTCCTCGTACTGCTTGCATCAGCTCTCTTAGGTCTCTCTCCCACTCTTCTAACTTAGTAAAAGAGAGGGAGAGCCGCTGTATACTTTCAGCGGTACTTATACATGCAAACGCGTGTACGTATATACGCGCGCTTGCTTGTTCAACCACTTTGGTCTTTTTCGGTGTTTGCGCGCGCATCTTCCAGTATCGTACGGTTTCAGGGCCGTACATACTCGGGCGCTCACAAGTATATTTTATAAACTTAAAATAACTCTTAATAACATTCTTTATTCTAGTTTCCTTGTTCGTTCTTTTTACAAATTTTGTAAAAAAAACTTTTTTTTGCAAAATTTGCTGCAAGAGAAATATGGGAAATTCAATATCATTTTATTTATTATATAAATAATTAATTTCCATTAATATAATGAAGGTGCTTCTATTTTATTAATATTATTTATCTTTACCATTACTTATAATAATTAGTTAATAAATAATAGATGACGCTTTATAATTTAAACATTTCATGTGTTTTTTTCAGTGTATACTATGAATTATATATATTATTTTTTGACACTCCGTGCGCGTAGCTCGATTTCGCACACGAATCATAAAGTGACACACGCGAGAATTGAGCTTCTTACACGTCGTGTGGAAAAATACAGTTCGATACTTGCGTGAAAAAGTGATTTCTTTCTCGTGTAACCTTTTCACCTTTGGGCATGAACCGCCATACGAGAAGAAAATCAATTTGACGTACTAGTATCGGAATATACTATTTTTGCACTTCGTGTGTAGAATTTGTTTTGGCGCACACTTTTATAAAAATACGTGTCGAAAAACAAGCTTTTTGCACGTCGTGCAAAAGTTTTTTTCGATGCTCGTGAGAGAAAGTAATTTTAACCTGGTGTGAACTTTTCGCCCAAGCTTTGCTTGGGCGAAAAGTGCGGGCGCAAACGTCCTCGCGAGATTTAAATCACTTTCTCGCACGTGTATAGAAAATAACTATCTAAAGTCTCATTAAGAAAATTTAAATATTTAAAAAACAATATTTTATATTTTTTAGAATTAAAAAATAATTTCGCTAATGCGGGGCCCTTAAAACAAGGGAGTCCTAGGCACGAGCCTATAATGCCTATTAAAAAAGATGGCACTGTTTCAATTTATGTATCTTCACAAAACAGTTTTAGTGATTAATTTGAAAATTTCGAAGTTAATTAGTTGAGCATTGGTTGACAAAGTCTACGCATAGTACCAAAATTTTCAAAAATCAAATTTTCGACAATTTAAACAAATTTAAAACCTGGGATGAGGTTTTTTAAAATTATTGAAGGATCTAAGTTTTATATTTAAGAGGAGGTCGAGTATATCTGTCCTCTTCTAATCAAAGAATTAATTATTTTACAAGAATTAATAATTATAGCAAAAAATAAGAAGAGAGCCCCATCTTGTATCATAAAAAGCAATATTTTCGTTGATAAGCAAACATTATTCTTATCGATTCGTTTTGAAGAAAACCTTGAAAAACTTAAAAAATAGAGGTTAGGATGGACAATTCAGTTTTTCAAAGTTTTCTTAAAAACGAAGCGATAAAAATAATTTTTCGTCATAAAAGAAAATATTGCTTTTTATTATACGAGATAAGGCTTTCTTCTTATTTTTTGCTACTGTGACATCCCATGAAACTACGCCCATAAATTAAATAAGAAATTAATTAAAACATTTTCAAATATATAATTACGATTTTTAAATTGCATTACTATAAAGTTAATAACCGAAAGTAATTCCATGCGATGTCCTGAGTCAGCGAATCTAAAGTCGGATGAACTCTAAAATACAGACTTACACTAAACATATACACTCCCCTCCACATGCTTTTGCGCACCCAGAGAAAAAATTGTAAGAGCTAAAACATTTTATTACTCAGCAGCTAAAAGTCGTAACTCAAAAAATCCAACGGCGTTCGAAAGAGCAGGTGAAAAGCTTTCGAAAATACTATTGTGAACTTTAAAAAACTTAAATTTAAGTCGTTTGGAAAAGTTAAAAAACAACTAAAAAAAAGCAAAAAAATTGGTCTTTTTTTAATTTGCTGCAGATTTAGATCCAATAATCGTAGCTTAAAAAAACAAACTGGGTCTAAAAGGGTATTTATTCAGCTTTAAAATGAGGGGTCAAGCATTTGTTTTTGTCATTTTTTACCAGAGCTACAGGATTTTTTGTTAAAAAACACGTTTTTTTTCAAATGCCATTATTTTGAAAAGTAAGCGAGATAGAAAAAAACTTTAGAAAAAAAAAGTTACATTTTTACGTATAGAAAACAAACTTGCAGTTTAAAATAGAATTCAAATAAAAAAAATTTTTTCGACTTTTACATCTACTAAAAAATTATAAAAAATTTATAAAAAAAAAAGTCGAAAAATTTGTTTTTATTTGAATTCTATTTTAAACTGCAAGTTTGTTTTCTATACATAAAAATGTAACTTATTTTTCTCTAAAGTTTTTTTTATATCTCGCTTACTTTTCAAAATATTGGCATTTGAAAAAAAACGTGTTTTTTAACAAAAAATCCTGTAGCTCTGGTAAAAAATGACAAAAACAAATGCTTGACCCCTCATTTTAAAGCTGAATAAATACCCTTTTAGACCCAGTTTGTTTTTTTAAGCTACGATTATTGGATCTAAATCTGCAGCAAATTAAAAAAAGACCAATTTTTTTGCTTTTTTTTAGTTGTTTTTTAACTTTTCCAAACAACTTAAATTTAAGTTTTTTAAAGTTCACAATAGTATTTTCGAAAGCTTTTCACCTGCTCTTTCGAACGCCGTTGGATTTTTTGAGGTACGGCTTTTAGCTGCTGAGTAATAAAATGTTTTAGCTCTTACAATTTTTTCTCTGGGTGCGCAAAAGCACGTGGAGGGGAGTGTATGTCTTTGTAAAGGAGAGACAGAGAAGAAGGATGGAAAGAATTTATTTACAAACAAGTATATGAACTCTAAAGAAATGAAACGATTGCTGTCGTGGAAATTTTGACTTCATGGCAGGATCTGATTGGCTTTTCCATTTCTTGTTCACCTGGGCGCAAGACAATAAAATCCACCCTCTATATCAAAAAACGGCCTTTTGACGTACAAGTTAGCATCCGCAACAGTCGGCTCTGCTGGCCCCTGATAAGATCAGTGTTAAAATCTAGATATACATACATTAAATTAATTTTACAGTTAACAGAATTTAATGAAATAGATTATAATCTAATTTTCACTAATATAAATATAAAGGAAAACAAAAAGGGAAATAACTTGAGATTTAATTCAGTGCATTACACTATCTATAAGACGTGTGAATAATTCAAATAATTGGTGCTTAATCGAGTGTTGGAAATTAATGTTAAGTGTCCATTCGAACAAGAGAAGAATCGAAAATCAGATCCGCAAGAACAGCTATTCTTGAGAAAAAGCACCCTTGGAGTCGAAAGGAACCGAAGGAATCGAAGGAAAGAAAAAGGAAAGGATTTAGATTTGATCCTCCTTCTTTGTCTCTTCTAATTAACGTGAGATATTTTCTATTGATCTCTGATTAAATTATAATAATAATAATAAATTGAAATTGTAGAATTCTCTCTCTCTCTTATATTATAATATCTTAAAAATAAAGGACCAATTAATTAATAATAATAATAACGTGTTGGTAGATTTAACTTTTAATGTGTAAGAATATATATATATATATATATATATATATATATATATATATATCCATATCCATATAAACCCATATAAATTATAAATAGACAATTTCGTATTAAATAGTAAAAAGGTAAGTCTTGGGACGAAAGCTGGTTCCGACAAAATTAAATAATTTTTGTGTGAACCCAACGACCGAAGAAAGTTCGGCCGTCACAAATGGCATCCCCTGTGAAGAACCAGTAAAACTTTTCACCTGTTAATAAAAATTGTACAAATTATAATTTAATATCAATAAATAACACTTTATTGAAAATTATAATTGCGCCATATATAACTTGTTATATGGAGAAATAACAAGTTTAGTTTAAAAAAAATACATTATTATTATATTTAAAATAAAATTCGCACTACTATAAAGTAGTTAGATTTTTAAGACATTATATAAGTATATAAATAATTTATTATTGAAATATTAACAATTTAAATAATTAAATAAAAACAATTTTATAATAAATATCGTTAATATCTAAATTTCTTTAATAAACGATCAACTTCGGTCAACGACCGCTGCGTCATCAAATATTTTTATTCTGACCTGGATATCATTATTATACGCGTTATTAAACAATTCATATTAATAATTTATTCTTGATAATAATAGGTAATTAACATAATAGATAAATAAATTTCTATGAATAATATAATATAAAAATATAAAATAAAGAAATACAATATTCAAATTCACAAAATACTAATAAAACATTTTAAAATATAACAATTATTTATATATATATATAAATAATTGTTATATTTTGAATTATTTGTTTTTTTATTAAAACTAATATAAACATATAATACAACTCAGATATAGAAAAATTATACTTCCAATATTATAAAATGTTGAAATGCGACATTCAAAGTTAAATGAACTCGGTCATTAAAAGTGCAAAATCAGCATTTCGCTGCTCACCAGATACATCAAATTCAATTAACGCATTAAATAAAAGTTTTGATAATAATTCGTATCAAACTTTAATAAATAAATATTTTATAATAATAAACAATAATTTATACTAATATATCTAATATAAGTAAGAAAAAGTAAAATAATTATATTGAATTCGACAAAGTTAATATTAAACGACACACCCTTATATATAAATTCATATTATAAAGAATAATTTTTTTAGCTTAATAATATAAAAATCTAGCTAGTTATAGTGTTACAGAGTTATATAGTGTTATAGTGTTAGTTATAGTTGTTAGTTATAGTGATTTCTGTTCGTTATATTTTCCTACCTTCTTTTCTTATTTATAATATATATATATATATATATATATATATATATTTGTTTAAGACAATTCTTTCATAATTTTTATTATTTTTATTTATTTTAGATTATTCATGGGAAACATTGATTTATGTTGTATTATTTCTTATTAGCCTTTTATTAAACTTTAATCATTTAACCAGTTGCTTATTTAAAATTACTTATTTCACTTAAAACGTAGTGTTCATTCACTGGTATATTTGTTTGTTTTTCCATATAATTATAAACTTAATAATAATTCAATTATTAATTAACGATGAAATTAAATGTTTTTAACAATCTGTTAGATATTGAGACTGATAAGACTGATAGATATTGAGACTGATTTTTAACTATATTATTTATACTTTTTGCGTGTATTTATTCGTGTTATCTGTGATATCACTTTTATTTAATTTATTGACTTACTATTACAGTATTACTATCTCTATTATGTTTTATGACTGTGATATCATACTGTACTATTTTGATTTTATATGTGCAAGGCTATTTAAAGTATTTTTATGTATTTTTTCAACTTTATTTGTAATTTTCACGCTTTTTTGTAATTATAATACAAAAATAAACAATATCTAATCTAAACAATCTCATCTGAAATTCCCCATAATAATACGCTTAAAATATTAGATAAAATCTGAACTTAATACTATTTAAATAAATCACTAATTAATTCAGTTATATACTTATATATTATTAAATACAGTATGTTATATAAATTACCTATATAAAGGTTATATGCTTGATTAATATAATTTCTAATATAAAAATTTACTTATTTTCTTACATATGTTTAACTATATAATAAATAAAATTTGACTCAATATAATTAAATGAAAAATAAAGAGACAGAGATAATAACATAACAACAATGGAACGACGTCAAGAAAACATATTTCACGAAGAAGAGAGTTCCTCTGATTCTGGTGATACTGAAGATGAAGATTATATAAAGACAAAGACATATTGAAGACGTAGAATAGAAGTCCTCATAAGAAAACTAAATGTCTTTATGTATCGCCACTACCGCGATTTAGAACACTTTGTGAATTCGATAAAAAAGATCCGCTCTGATATACCTGATTTTGCGGATAAAATATTACTCGATGTTATTACATCTAACCTTCGCGGAGATGCCCACATAGCGATTAACGGCTTATTATTCGATTCCACAAATGATTTAGAAAATTACCTGAAAGAATGTTTTCAATCCCCAAACATATTTGGACATTTTTGTGATGAAATAATAAACTGTGCATATTACAATCAATTACAAAAGGATCCTTTAAAATTTTTCCAAGGGCTTAGTGACATTGAGAATAAAGCTTACTCTGCCTACTGTAATCCTAAATACTCCAAAATTATTTTCAAACCCCACATATTGAACCGAATGCGAGAAATTACAATGCACGTTTATATAGATGAACTGTCGACAGACTTGAAGGACAAGGTTTCAAAAGCAGACCCGAAGGACTTGTTCGATGCATACCGAATCGCTAACAAGTATTGTTCCATCGAGAAAAAGAAAATAAAAAATTACAAACGTATGGAGGAAATTAAGGGTCGAATAGAACCTACCGTAATAGACGCTGACACTGGAGAGGTAATAGTGTCAATCTATCGAAGAAAGGTAAAGACAATAGCACCACAAATAAATGTTGCACAAGAATCACAAATAGATTACGAGAAAGCAGAAACTTTATACAATTGTTCAGATTTAAAAGAGCAAAAGGCACGAACGTGTTACTCAGAAGAATTAGAAGATTATAGGACAGTAGTAAAAACTTCTGTTATCACTAAAAATGATACACTTAAAATAAAAAACGCCCAAATTTCTCAGATAAATTGGGATACAATGAAACCACCACATGAATCTCCTAATCAGAAGGAATGTTACGCCCTAGAAAACCAAACAGTAAAATTAGAGAATTGTAAAGCAATAAACGAAAAATCAGCTAATCCATTAAACGATGCATTTATAATAAAATCTGCTTAAGAATCGCAGATAAAACATGAGGCAGCAGAAATATTTAACGCGCAAGATTATGAATATGAATATACAGAAAACGTCACAGAAAGTGAAGAGCTTAAAGGCACAAAAGAGTTCTACATAAGTGTGATGGATGACACTACCGAAGCTCACATTTCAGCTAACTCAAGATTTAGCCTTTGGTTAAAATCTGGATTCAAGACTTATGATAAAATCAAAACATTTGTCAAAAAACGATTTAACAAAATTGGAAACATCCAGTCAAATCTTTCTACAAAAACTATAAAATCTTGTACTATAAAGAAAATAAATAAACTCCATAATATTAACATCAGATCAAATAATCTTTTTTAGCCCCACCCAATTAATTGGCAGTCACATTGGCAGCTGAAAATAAAAAAATTATTCAGTGACAATAAAATCAACAATGTAAGTTACAAAAAAGTCTAAAAGAAAAAAGGTACCAGGTCAGGACAGGCCGAACCCACGGCGGCCCCTAAAAGATCACAAAAACCATTAAACTCTAGCCCAGGTTCATATAAAATTATCCGTATAATTACGGAAATCAGCTTAAATAATCGATCAAAAATTTCTTTAAGATCGGACCAAAAATCTGAGGGGGAAGGTATACGTGAAGTTAAATTCTTGGATAACAACGTGTATCAAGATCTCAATATTGACCAAAAACAAAATAAAGCAGATAAAAAGTATTTTGTACTGAGAGGAACAAACGATATCATATCTTCGAATGACCCTCGGAAAAACGGTTCTTTCTTACTAAAGAAAAACATAAACAACATAGGATTGCAAGAGATCGAAGGTAAGAAAAAATACAGACAGGTATTAAAATCACGTCCATCATTAACAGGGTTAGCAATTCTCTTATATATCTTAATCATAGAATATAAGATCAGTCGTATGGCCTGTGATCGGAGAATAGCTAGTAACCAACATCAATCTATACAAAAACAAATCTCATAAGTCTAGAATATGAGTTCATTCGTATTTATTTATACTTTAAAAGTTTACCTTCAAAACTTTTTATTATTACGCGAAAATTCGTGTTGCTCTCTTAGAAATTCATTTTCATTTATGGGGTTACTACTTTATAGCCTCAGGCCATTTGCTAACAAAATAAATATATGTTTAAATTTATTAAAAGGGCTGTATAACAACACTAATTACATATGATTATCAATTCTTGAATTGAGTAATTTAACTGTATTACTAAAAACTACCCTTAGATTGTCCCTCGAAAATTTTTTTTTGTATCATTTCTTTTGGAATTATAGATTTTGTACTAGTAATCTAATATCATTACATTATTTACATTGGAAAATTTACCCATTAATAACAAAATTACCATATCAAAACTATGAATTAAATAACTTCTCTCATTCCTAATTAAATTGTTTTTTTTTTATTAATTTTTTTTCTACATAAGAGTGAAAAGTATTAATAATTAATGAATTTTACAACCTTACTTGAAACACGCCTCCTTAAATTATATGTTTTGACCATTTATACATTTTAACTACCTTTTCTCGATATTATAACATTTGTCATTGAATTTGATTGCATTAAACTTTCCAATTATAAATTTTTAATCATACGTCCCAACCTATTCCTAGAGAAAATTATAAAATTTCACCAATTTTTTTTTCAATATAAAACTAAGATTCTTAATTTAACCAATCATATCAGACCTTCAAAAATACCTTTTAGCAGATAACATCTATTTCCAAGCTGCCTCACAAATAAGAAAACACTCCTATACTTTCCTGATATATCCATATCTTCATCTTCAAACACCCCAACTTGTGAATACCTACTACACTCTCAACCAACAACCCAATCCTTAAAAACATGTGACTTAATCCTAACCACCAATCACATGCCTTACTGGATTAAACTAAAATCTACCGACGAGTGGCTCTATTCGACTCTAGAAGCAACACTCCTTCGAATTTCTTGCGAAGGAAAACTTGAAACCTCCATCAGCCTTTATGGCACCGGCATTCTTACACTACATGGTAAATGTACGGCGCACAGTAAAGATGATACCTTTTTCGAAGTAAACACGATTAAAATAAAAGAAACTTACCTATACAACCCAAACATTACCTACGATATTCCTCCTTTATTATCCTATCAGCAACCGAATATTTTCTTCGCACTATCCAAGGAATTAGATTCAGAAACCACTATTGAATTGAAGAAATTAAAACAAAATAACGACTTAATTTCACTTAAGAAAATAGAAACAAAATTTAAAGAAATAGCCACACGCCACCACGAACGGAACCGTACTTGCACATACATAGCCACAGGATTTTTTGCAAACTTAATAATACGAACAGTAATATTCATTCTCATCTGGAAATGTAAATCCTTAAAATGTAAACAATGAACTAAACACAGTCGAAAAATAAATAGTATAAAATTGCAAGAATGTTCTTTAAAACAACCAGAATCAAAATGCCATACTACTTACGTGACCTTACAACCTCTTCAACAAAACCACTCCAACCATCAGATACTGGAAATCTCCGAACTTTCTAACCTGTGCAATCGAAACACACAGGTCACACCTCATAAAAATCGAACTCTAGAACGATCTTTCTCTGCAGCCTCCCTGGATGCTGATTTACCGCTGCAGAACATCACCTACGCCTGACCTTAATGGAAGCAACCACGTAACGATTCCACCATCACTTTTCAAAGGAGATTTCAAATAAACATTCAAGAACTTAAATCATTAACTTGAAACATTAAATTTAATATTTTATATACTATAACAATATCCTTTTTTTAGTTTAACTCACATGAATTTTTGTAATATTATAAGCACCGATACTATATGAGTGATTCTACAGAAATAGGTACATTTCCAAAAAAAAGATATAGAAATTATTTTTTAGAGCACTTTTTCCAAATTTCTTTTATTATTAGAAATGTGTTAAAGGAGTACAAAAAAAACCGTGTAATCTATTTTTAATGAATTTCTGTCGGTTTTAATTAAAAATAAAAATTTTTCGAAAAATTTAACAGAAATAACAATTTATATATAAATATATATTAATTTATAAAAAATAACATTGATTATAGTATACATATTTTTTCTTTTTTCTTCATTAATTAACGGTTGAACTTTTCTTAGTGCTTCTTCTTGTTTGTTTTTTAGGTATAGTTTTCTTAGATATTGTAATTTTTTTATCTATCATACAAAAATTGAAAGAAGCAGGCGAAAGTGAATAATGAATGCACGGCCCAGTAACACAAAATTGGCACGATAATGAGTTCATGAAAACAATGTCTTTTTTTTGTATTCGTCCAAGTAAGCTGATGTGATTTCATTGTATTCGGAAGTGGTTTTAAATTTTTTGGGATTAAAGCATCTATTATATCTATATCCTCCGTAGTTATTTCAAAGATTTTGGTTTTTTTTTCATTTGAGTTTTGAACAACGTTCACAATATCTTTTGCTGTTGTAACATCACATCCATGTATTACTTCTCGATCACATAATCCTTTAATACTGCCACTAATTCCGTCAGCAACGCTTTTTCTATGGCCCGCTGTTGTAAAATTCCACGTTGCAGAATTTAAATTTAATAATTTATTATGAACTTTAAACAAATAAAAATTTGTTTTATTTCGATATTGTGTCGTTGGTCCATCACTCTTAAAATGCAACGTTGTCATATGAGGGACTAATTTTTTTATCTCATTAAATATTGGCGATAAGTGTGCCCAAATCGCAGCAGCATCGTGTCGAAGATTTTCAGAGACGGTACAAAAAGATCTACAAATAATTTTTTCATCTTTCTTGAATTCTTGAATAAACACATTTTTCTTTATGACTTCGCAATTGCATTTTATTCATAATCAATTGTTGCTCTAACACTTCACCTGATATTAATTTATGTGTAATTGCTGATTTTCCTTTTTTTTCAATTTCAATAACTTTTTTCAATTTCAATAACTTTTTTCAATACGGGATCTTTTGTATTTTGGTTATTAAGCTTTTCACGAAATCTTAAAATACTCTTCTGTAAAGTCTTTATTTTTCTTCCTTGATCATTTAACTTTTTATTTAAATTATAATTATTTCTTCTTAATTCAGTTTCTTTATTACGAACTAATCTTAGCGATCTTATAAGTTGTTTATTTTTTTTCAATAATTCTGCATATTTTTCTTTTAAATGTTGATTTTTATTATTTTCGTTTTCAAACGTTAAATCTAAATTAGTTTTTTTTTCTTTTCTAAATAGAGGCAATCAGATTCTAAATAATTTAAATCATTTGATTGACGTTTACGACTTCGAGTAATTATAGTTTTATGATTTACATCGTTACAGATAATTTCATTTGAAGTAGTATAATCATTTGTTCTAAAATTAATATATAAAAATAATTCTCATTTTTTATATAAAAATTAAAAGAAAATTAAGAAATAATATACTTACTCTTTTGAATTTGTAGAACTTAATGGTTTATTATTCAAACGATATTGTTTTAGATATTCCAAATACTTATTTTGTTTAATTTTGTCATTTCTTCGTTTTTCTCTCATTTTTTCTCTCTTTTTCTCTAGTTTCAAAGCTTTTTCATCTTTATTTGACAAATTTATTATTTAAAATTTTAAGTATCACGGGTTAATAATACCTTAATCATTTAGAAAACAAATAACGAGATACAAACGATTTGCAAATATTCAAAGGCAATGTATGACTGATGATTTGTTTACATATTGCGCTTGCTTACACGTAGGATAGTAAATGCTTATATGCTTGAAAGTAAGTTATTTTTGTGTATACTTGAATTCCTATCATTGTTGATTTTAAGAATATTATAATATAGTATGTGCAGTAAATAAAACCTGAACGAACGATTTTAAATTCTAAATATTATTTTCAAATTTTTCGAGTTATTGAAATATGTGCAAAATATAGGAAACTGAGTCGCGTAAATTATTATTCTCATTTTTTAATTATATTTGGTGTAATTTTGTCGGTAAAAATAAGTTTTTTTAAAACTGATTACGAAATTTGCAATTGTGCAAGCATAGAATTAATTATTTTATCGAGTTACGCAGATGCTTAATTCAATTGAGTCCTACCATTTTCAAATTTGGACGAGCTCATATTTCTACCAGAGATAATTTTTTTTGTTTTCTGGTGTAGAATAAGTTTTTATCATTTAGAAATTAATTATTTGATTTTCGCAGGTAGAAAAACTTAAAAAACTGTCAAAATGGGTAACTAACGTATATTCATTTTCGTTTTTTACTAATGTTTAGTGCAATTGTGTTGACGAAATCAAGATTTTGGTTCGTTATTTTATGCAAAAAAAGTGATTACAATTCATATTCAAAACTAACTATCAAATTTGCACCTGTACTTGTGAAAAAATAAATTTTTTTTTCGAATTACGCAGCAGCTTAATTTACTTGCATCTCTGACATTTAGAAATTTGGACATGCACATCTTTGTACCACGAAAAATTTTTTTTGTTTTCACGAGTAGATTAGGTTTTTTTTGTTTAGAAATCAACTTTCGGATTTTCACAGGTAGAAAAACTTGAAAAACAGTAAAAAATTTTTTTTAAAAAAAATTGGCGACATAACTTTGAAAGCATGCCACACGTTGAGATTTGATCGCACACATTTGGGATGGCTAAAATCGAATTCAGTATTGTGAAATTATAAAATAATAACCTATGTTTATTTAAAATTTAAGCTCTTTACGTTACGTTACAATAACTAAAAAAAAAAAAAATTGGTTGGCGATATCTTATTTTTCAATAATTTTAATTTTTTTATTGCTTTTTCAATTTCATACTGATAAAAAATTACTATATCGAACTAAAATTATATAAATTAATGTATATTGAATATATATTTTGCAAAGAAAAACTCTAAACTAGTTGTATGTTTATATAAGTTGCCGCAATATACCGGCGACATGTAATATGCACATTTCTGTGGATTCACTCATATACATTACAAAACCTTACAAATTAACGACAATCTAAAATCAAAATACTTATAAAATAATTGAATGTTATATTTTCTTGTAATTAATAGTGTATTTTTTTCAGTGACCTATACAAACAAAAAAAAGAAGAAATTTTTTTTTTTTGCAATAACTACATTTATTTAAAAATTTTTTCATTTTCAATTTTACTTCTTTTTTTCTACTGAAACAAATACAATATTAAAATTGATTCCAGCCGATGTATATAGTTTTAATTTAACGATTACAAACCAAAAAAAATTAATAACAACTTTCCTACTTAGTTCAAATTCATCAACAGTTATACCGAAAAGTAAAATATTTTACATATTTATTCAAAATTGTACCTAAATATTTTTTTTTTATTGTAAAATCAATATATACACAAAATATGATTTTTCTTTATATCCAAAGTTTAGCAAACTTGATTGTCGGGACGACAATCGTCTAGGGAAAGGTGTGACATCCCATGAAACTACGCCCATAAATTAAGTAAGAAATTAATGAAAACATTTTCAAATATAAAATTTAAATTTTTAAATTGCATCACTATAAAGTTAATAACCGAAAGTAATTCCATGCGATGTCCTAAGTCAGCGAATCTAAAGTCGGATGAACTCTAAAATACAGACTTACACTAAACATATATGTCTTTGTAAAGGAGAGACAGAAAAGAAGGATAAAAAGAATTTATTTACAAACAAGTATATGATCTCTAAAGAAATGAAACGATTGCTGTCGTGGAAATTTCGACTTTATGGCAGGATCTGATTGGCTTTTCCATTTCTCGTTCACCTGGGCGCAAGACAATAAAATCCATCCTCTATATCAAAAAACAGCCTTTTGACGTACAAGTTAGCATCTGCAACAGTCGGCTCTGCTGGCCCCTGATAAAATCAGTGTTAAAATCTAGATATACATATATTAAATTAATTTTACAGTTAAGAGAATTTAGTGCAATAGATTATAATCTAATTTTCACTAATATAAATATAAAGGGAAACAAAAAGGGAAATAACTTAAGATTTAATTCAGTGCATTACACTATCTATAAGACCTGTGAATAATTCAAATAATTGGTGCTTAATCGAGTGTTGGAAATTAAAGTTAAGTGTCCATTCGAACGAGAGAAGAATTGAAAATAAGATCCACAAGAACAGCTATTCTTGAGAAAAAGCACCCTAGGAGTCGAAAGGAACCAAAGGAATCGAAGGAAAGAAAAAGGAAAGGATTTAGATTTGATCCTGCTTCTTTGTCTCTTCTAATTAACGTTAGATATTTTCTGTTGATCTCTGATTAAATTATAATAATAATAAATTGAAATTGTAGAATTCTCTCTCTCTTATATTATAATTAATATCTTAAAAATAAAGGACCAATTAATTAATAATAATAATAACGTGTTGGTAGATTTAACTTTTGATGTGTAAGAATATATATATATATATCCATATAAACCCATATAAATTATAAATAGACAATTTCGTATTAAATAGTGAAAAGGTGAGTTTTGGGACGAAAGCTGGTTCCGACAAAATTAAATAATTTTTGTGTGAACCTAACAACCGAACGAAGTTCGGCAGTCACACTACAATGATGGTTTTGCAGAAAAACTAATTTTTTAATAAGGAAAGGATAGAGATATACGACCTGCTCTTAATATATATTTAAGGTGAAAAGAAGTTTTATGAATTAATATCATTAAAACAAAACATTATGACAGTCGCATTTTTTTTAGGCTTAAAATCAAGCCGGAGCAGATTCGATACCAACCGAGAGTCAAAAATCCATTGCTCAATTTTCTCCTACCATACGTAATAGAATGCACTGAAATTTTAATAGATTTATGAAATTTATTTTTCTATTGCGCTCGCTAAAAATAATTTTTTTTTTTTTTTTAATTATATTCACGGGCATTACTGCCCTTTTTAACACATAGAAATTCATTTAATACAACACAGTTTGACGTATTATTTAACGTATTATTTTTAAAAATTAAAAATTTTATACTACACCTGCTTATTAAACCCTAAGTACTGTTTCTTACTTTTCGTTTAAAATATGGTAAATTTTATGGAAAAAACATCTATTTTACAATTATGTATGTATGAAAAATTGCGCTCAAAAACAATTTCTTTTAAAAACAGTATAATCATTTTATTTATGATAAAATAATATTTTCACTTCTCGGTCGGTGATCAAAACTGCTTTAGCCTACTCTTAAACTCTTCCCCAATACCTTCAACAGTTTTTAAATGTAAATACTGTAAATATCTGTAAATAACTATAAATAATTGTAAATGATGCAATCATTAGAAATAACTGAAAATAATTATATTTATGTTCTATTTACATCAACTTTTCTAAATAACCAAATACATATATATATATATATATATATATATATATATATACTAGGGGGGGTTTCCCCCTGCTCGCTCCGCTCACCAACCCCCCGAATACACACATTCCAAAGTAAATAGGAGAGTAGGACATAATGAGTTGAAATTTCATATTTGTGAATGTGAAAAAAGTTCAATAGAAAACATCGATACATAAAAATATAAGATATGAAGTTACAGAATTAGAATTAATAGAAAATAGATGGTTTAACGCGATATTCAAAAGTTTACAATGAATCAAACTTATATATTTTTGAAATAAATTAAAAAGGGAATATAAAATAGAATGAATAGAGCGTCAGTGGCGTAACCGGCTAAGGCGCACGCCTTATACGGTCTCTACACTTTCGCTCCAAGCGGTCGGGGGTTCGATTCCCGGTGAAAACACCTGAAATTTTTTTCAGGCTTTTTTCATCGGAAAAAGAATCTCTGAGTGCGATGGGTTAATGTTCCTGGCGTGGGTTTTCTCCTGGGGGAGTTTTCCCTACGTCACAGGTCTAAAAAGCCTGGGTAAATGCGGGAACCGACCGTAGAAATCTGCTTACCGACTGCTCTTGGAACGCGGCAGTCCATGATTTCTCGGGGATTGGGTAATTTAGCTTAGCTAAAATACGAGGTTCTGAAACTAGTTTTAAGATAAAAAAAAAAAAAGAGGTTAGGAACATCCTCACACAGAGGTGGTGCGGGATGCCGGTATATAGCCGATAGGCTGGGAATACCAGGGGCCACTAGGGCAGCATACGAAAAAAAAAAAAAAAAAAAAAGAAAAAAATATAAAATAGAATATTAAAAATAAAAATGAAATTGAACTTGATATTATTCGAACTTCGTATATATGGAATTCACGGATCATCGTAATAGCATAAACGCACGATCGAGCTTTTTAAATTCGGCTCTGGGCGTCTCAGATCCTGAGTCGAGATTTTTGATTTCTGTAGTATTCTTGAATACGTGACTTCTATAATAGCGATTAAATAAGTACAGGTATTAGAGCAAGTTGTTTGGAATAAGTGCACAAAAATTCATGATATTTATGATTATAGTAATTTTATTTTATAATTATTCATTCTTTTTAATTTTAGTAAACTAAACTTCTAAATAATATAATTCTTTTTAAATAAATAAAAGTTTTATTTTACTGCTATTATCATTGATTAAATAAATTCATTTTTTTAGACATATTAGTGATTTTTATATTTTTTTTCTTAAACATATGATGTAAATGATATATCTAAGTTATAAATTTTTTATTTGAAGTACATAAAGTGTTATTATAAAATTTATATTTACACTTTTCAATTTTTAAATGTTATACACTATTAACTACAAATATAAATAATTAAAAAATAATTTATTTTTATACAAAATATATGTATGAATTATGTATATATAATTAATATTACATATAAAAATTCCAAGAAGTATTTTCCAAAAATATTATTTTTTATTCATAAAAGTAAGTAAAAAATTATATAAAATTCTATAAACAATTATATTAAATAATTTTACAATATTCACAAAAATTAAAACAAAAAGATGAAAAAAATTCTGAGTATATTAACAAAAAAAAGGATAATACATAAAAATTTTTTTAATTTCTGTTTTCAAAATTTTTAGTCACAATAAAAACAGATACAATTTTTTTAATATTTTAAATTTATGTATATATATAATATATATATATATATATATATATATATATATATATATATTTATGTCCTCGTAGGCCGTATTCGTGTCAGTATGTAAAGAGGATGCTAAATTTGTATTGGCATCCCATATGTCTCAGACGCGCTCCTCGACTTATTGCAAGAATTATATGTCTCCCTAAGACATATTGAGTCTCAATATGTCTCAGGAGAAATCAATATGGCATCACCGATCCTACTATGTTTCGTTCAATATGTCAAAGAGCAATCATATTGAACGTAGGTTAGTGAAAAAAAAATGACTCGCGCTTCGACAGCAGCTATACTCATTACAAAATGTCAATCTAAGAAACAAAAGAAAAAATCAATAGAACTAAAATTTAATTTTAAAAGTATTCAAAAAAAGATTAATATTTTCAACTAATAAGTTATATTTCCTCATACGGCCTACTTCGGACATAAAATCATCTATGTCCTTTGGCCATTTATTCAGGTGGAATCTGAATCTCGAACAATGTTTGCCGCTTGAGCAGAAATCTACCTCGGGCGCGCTTCGCGCGCCCTCGGCAATTTTAGCTCAAGCGACAAACATTGTCCTCGATTCATATTACACCTGAATATGGCCAAAGGACATATATAACTAATATATATATATATATATATACTAGAGGGGGTTTCCCCCTGCTCGCTTCGCTCGCCAACCCCCCGAACACACACTGCTGACAGTCAATTTCAAAGTAAATAAAAGAGTAGGACATAATGAATCTAAATTTTATAATGTGAAAAAAGTTCAATAGAAAACATTGATACATAAAAATATAAGATATGAAGTTATAGAATTAGAATTAATAGAAAAAAGATGGTTTAACGCGATATTCAAAAGTTTACAATGAATCAAACTTATATATTTTTGAAATAAATTAAAAAAAGAATATAAAATAGAATATTAAAAATAAAAATGAAATTGAACTTGATATTATTCGAAATTCGTATATATGGAATTCACGGATCATCGTAATAGCATAAACGCACGATCGAGCTTTTTAAATTCGGCTCTGGGCGTCTCAGATCCTGAGTCGAGATTTTTGATTTCTGTAGTATTCTTGAATACGTGACTTCTATAATAGCGATTAAATAAGTACAGGTATTAGAGCAAGTTGTTTGGAATAAGTGCACAAAAATTCATGATATTTATGATTATAGTAATTTTATTTTATAATTATTCATTCTTTTTAATTTTAGTAAACTAAACTTCTAAATAATATAATTCTTTTTAAATAAATAAAAGTTTTATTTTACTGCTATTATCATTGATTAAATAAATTCATTTTTTTAGACATATTAGTGATTTTTATATTTTTTTTCTTAAACATATGATGTAAATGATATATCTAAGTTATAAATTTTTTATTTGAAGTACATAAAGTGTTATTATAAAATTTATATTTACACTTTTCAAGTTTCAATTATATTATATGATGTATTTCTATATAAATTAAATGAAATAAATATTTTAATATTTTTCGATTATACACTGTTAGGAAAAACACGAATAATTTTACGTTATTTTTTGTACGATTCCATAAAAATTATAAATTTTACTATAATTTAATTATGCAATTGCATGAAATTTAAAAGAAAAATTTCAGTGATTCACTCAAAACAAAATTCTATTATTTTTAACAGTTTAAATTTCTACTCTCGGGGTAATCAAATACTATAAACTGCGTATAGCAGGATCTTATATCTCGACGTCTGAGACGTCCAACACGAAATTAATTTTTGCTCAGCTTCGTATTAAGAGTTTTCAAGCTTTTCTAGAATTATCATCATTCGATATACTATAGAATTAAGTAGTTTTTAGAATATATGATTTACGATTATCTTCGTTTTGCAAATTTTCGCGAAATTTTTTATCAAAACGTTATATATAACTTTATCGCAAAAATTTATGAAACTTTACTAAAAATTTATACACAAGACACGTTAAAGTTTTTATAATATTGTCTAAAAACTGTATAGTAAGCTATTAAGGGGATGTAAAATGGACACTACACCTGTACTTATAAATATTTACTATCTTTACATTTCATAGCAAAATTTTCAATAAAAAAATGCATTAAGTTGTAGTATGTACCATGAAGATTATTCAGTTAAATTTTTAAATGAATTCATTCATTAGTTATTAAGAATTTTGGGTTCCAAAATTATTTATTAAAATTTTTCAATTTTGTACAGGAATCCAAATATCTTAAAAGCTAATGAATGAATTTATTTGAAAACTTATCAAAATAATCATCATGGTACATACTACAAGCTAATGCATTTCTTTTCTGGAAATTCAGCAATCAAAAAGAAAGGAAGCTAATATCTATAAGTACAGGTGTAGTGTCCGTTTTACATCTCCTTAATAAAATCTTGTGAAAATTATTCATTATCCCATATGAAAATAATTTTTGTGAGAAATTGTTAATAACTGTTAATAATTGTAATAAACTACCGCAATTGAGACATTAATAAAATTAATATTAATAATAAAATTATAGTTATTAACAGTTATTCATATTTTATCACATTTTTACACAATTATTAATAGTTTTTCACAGAAATTATTTCCATATGGGATAATCTTACAAAAACTTTTTATAATAATCTTGTATTTTTCATTAAAACATTATCATAGTATTACACATATTAACTTCGCTGTAAAATTAATAGAACTTTAATTAAAGGCTTGTATAATACATGAAGATTACGATATATAATAAATATTTTTTAAAAAAATATTGTTGAAAAATATTTTGTGTTATGAAATAACTTATTATTATTAATTTTATTAATTTATTTCTATGTATTTCTTTTATATTTTTTAAAATAGAATGCAATCTATCTTCTTAATTTACACAAAAAGCAGTTTAAAAAAAAATTATACATATTTTCTAAAAGAAGAATAAGAAAAATTTTTAAGAAGGAAAAACAATAGGTATGTGATTAAATAAAAGCATATATATTTATTTTTTATATATTTTAAATATCATGTCAAATAGTATAAAAATAGAAACTATTGGTGATGGAAATTGTTTATTTCGTTGTTTTTCTTTTTTTTTATACAATAATCAAAATTATCATAATGTAACAAGAAAAATTGTCGTAAATAATATTATTGATAGTTGGAATCGCTATGAATCTTTTATTATAGGAAGAATATATAATGAAATTGAAATTAAAAACATGGATTGTTATAAACAATTAATGTCAAAATGTGGAGAATATGGAACAGATACTGCAATATATAGTTTCTGTGTAATTTATAATGTATTTATTACAGTTTGTTTTAATAATTGTAATATTATTCATTATTTTGGTAACAATGAAAGTATATGGAAATTAAAACTATTATTTAGTAGAAATAATGATGATGGTCATCACGATATAATTGATTTATATAATACTAATTTTAAATTAGAACAAAATAAAATAAAAAATGTAAAAAATTATAAAAAACGTAAATTTTTATGTAACAAAGAAATTAGTCTATGTAAAAAAATAAAAATTACAAATCATGAAAATAGTAATGTAACTATAGAAAATAATAATAATAAAAAAATTATAAACAATAAAAACATATTAAAAAGAAAAAATGAAGAAAAAAATCTTATAAGTAAGAAGATTAAAATAATTAAATCGACAGATAAAATAGAAATAATAACTAAAAAAAATGATTATATATCTGATTTTGGTGAAATTGATTTTAAATGTTCCTACTGTTCTGCAGTATTTTAGAAAGTAGAAAAAAAAAATTTACTTGTTGTCGTAAAGGAAAAATTAAATTATTACCTTCGAGTTTATATAATAATAAATTGAAAGAATTAATCTTATATAATAATGTTTTTAGACATTTAATTAGGTATTATAATAACCTATTTTGTTTTGCTACTTTTAGTGCTAATATAATTTATGAAAAACAAACTTCAAGGTCAAGTACATCATTATGTTCCTAAAACTTTAATACCAAATAATAATCAAGAACCTTGTTGTGATCAATTTTATATTTATAATGATAATACTGCGATTGAAAAAAAAATTAAAAACTAATAAAAATTCAATATAAGATCATTAGGATTTATTAACAAAAGTATTTAATAGTAATTCTTATGCTAAATATTATAAACATTTACATCAATTAACAAACTTAGAGAATTTACCAAATTATAAATTATATTTTATCAGAAAAAATGATGAACACAAGCATCGTTATAATAAACCTCTAACATCTGAATGTGGGGCTATAATGGTATCACAATCTGCTATTTCAGAAGATTATGATTTATGCATTTATCCTAAAAATACAATAGAAAATGAACCAAAACATGTTTATTTAAGTAAATTATCTCAACATGTAGATCCGTTAGTTTTTCCAATTCTTTTTCCATCTGGGGACTTAGGTTGGAGTATTGGTCATACTCAAAGTCCTAAATCTTTAGAAAATTTAACGATGCTACAACATTATTCATATAGATTGACTTATAGGCCAGATTCTATTAATTTTAATCCTTTACTATATTGTGGACGATTAACGCAACAATATTTTCTACATGTTGCAATTCAAATTGAAAATAATAGAATGAATTTTCTAAGAAATAATCAAAGACAATTAAGAATTGAATGTTATCAAGGCTTATTAGACCATGTATTAAATAGCGCTTGTAATATATCAAATAATTTTGAGAAAAAAGAAAAAATAGGTAATCTATTTATATTGCGATCAACTTATATAGGAAGTCCTAGATATATGCAACAACATTATCAAGATGCAATGGCCATTTATAGAGAGGTTGGTAGACCTGATATTTTTATTACTATGACTTGTAATCCAAGGTGGAAAGAATTAAAAAGAGTTTTAAAAAAATTTCCAGCAGGTACTACTCCTAATGATATCCCTAATATAACAGTTTTTCTGAAGCTTGTACCATTATGCTACCGAGTCAGTTGCGTCAATATTTTGCATGGTTACTTTTATCAGAAAATATTCAAGGTAATGAAATATGGAATAAATTTAAAGAATATTTTAGTGAAGATTTTGAAGATGATAAAGAAAATAAAGCATTAAATGAAATTAATAAAATTTTATTGACAAAAGAAATGTCTTGTAAAAATTTTAGTTTACCAGAACCAATAGAAAAAATTATCCATGAAAATCAGGAAGAAAATTCAAAAATTATTGAATATAATAAACATATGTTTAACGAAATGTATTAATGATTAAATCAAGATCAAAAATTTATTTTTGACGACATAATAAAATATTCCTCTAAATTATATTTTATTGATGGACCAGGTGGTACTGGAAAAACATTTTTGTATAAAACATTAATTTAGTATTTTTTATACAAATGTAAAAAAGTATTATCAATGGCATGGACTGGAATTGCATCAATTTTATTACCTAAAGAAATGACAAGTCACAGAACTTTTAGATTACCTTTAGATTTAGATAATGTAGAAATCACATTCTTTAAATTAGAAAGTGACAAAAAAAATTACGAGATGCAGATATTATTATATGAAACAAAGCTTCAATGATACCAAAAAAGCTTTGGAAATTGTTAATAAAACTTTACAAGATTTATGTTGTAATGATTCACCATTTGGTTATAAATTAATAATTTTAGGAGGTGATTTTCGCCAAATACTTCCTGTTATAAAAAATAGTTTTAAAGATATAATAGTACAAAATAGTTTAAAATATTCTTTTTTATGGCCGTTATTTGAAATTAAAAAATTAAATAAAAATATCTGCTGCAATAATAAATCATTTAATTCTTTATTATTACAAATAGGTGAAGGTCAAATTGAATCATTTCAAATTCCTGATAAATGAAAAACTAATGATATTTGTTTAAAAATATGTAAAAACATTAATAATAATGACAACATAAATCGAGTAATATTAGCAGCTCATAACGATAACATAAATAATTTAAATAAAAGAATATTAAAATTACTTAACGGCGAATCGACAACTGATAGCATAGATTATGCTACTCATAAAGGAGTCGATCAAAGTGATGGTACTATCGAATTGAATTATCCAATAGAAACTCTTAATAAAATAAAAGAAGGTTTACCACCACACATGTTGGAATTAAAAGTTAATGCTATAGTTATATTAATAAAAAATTTAAGTATTACCGAAGGTTTATGTAATGGAACAAGATTAAAAATTATAAAATTATATAAATATAATCTTGAAGCTGAAATCATTACTGGAGAAAAAATTGGAAATAAAGTTTTTATTCCAAGAATAACATTAAATACTGGTGAATCATCGTCTTTACCCTTTATACTTTATAGAAAACAATTTCCTGTAACATTAGCTTTTGCTATGACTATTAACAAATCTCAAGGTCAAAGTTTTGATGAGATTGGATTATTTATTAAAAGACCTTTATTTTCGCATGGACAGCTTTACGTTGCACTGTCGAGATGTAAAAATCCTAACAAAATATACATACAGAATGAATCTGAAAATAAATATGAAATATTAAATATTGTTTGGAAAGAAATTTTTAATTGTTAATTAAATTTAAAAATATTGTAAAAATAAATACAGTCTATAAGAAAATAAACATAAAATAAATTATTATTTAATTAATATAAAATAAATTTATATATTAGATAAACATGGAAAACAATGAACAATTGAATGTTGATAATAACGCAAATTGGCAAATTATGGAATGGGATCCAATTAATAATATGTATATTGAACCCGTATCTAACTAAGAATTAGAAGAATTGTCTAACTTAAATGCTGAAATTAATGAATATGAAGAAATAGAATATCTTCAAAGAGTAGAAGATGAAGAAAATTATTATCAATATGTAAAACAACAAAAATTATCTGAGTGGTCTGAATTAATACAAAGATTTGATATGAAATATTATATACATTATTATAAAGAATGGAAAGATGTTCCTGAATGTTTTCAATTTCTGGTTCAAGAAATTTTTCAATATCTAATAAATAATGTCGATTTCGACATAGAAGGTATTAAAAATGATGAAAATTATTATGAAAATTTATTAATATTAAGTAATATAAACTATGAATTATATTTTTAAAATGATAATTATTTATATACACCTTTAGAATGTTTCAAAAAATAAAAATCAAAATATTTACATGTAATAACAATAATAATTTTTCATATTTTGTTAATGACAATATATTTTATTTTTATGAATTTATAAATTTTTTTCAGCGATAGTTTAAAAGTAGTTTATAAAATGAATTTTAGCAAAAATAAAAAAAAATACTAAAATTTTTAAAATAATATAAATCTGTATGCTTTTTTCAACAACAATAAAAATAAATTTGTAAACTATTTTTAAAAATAGTAAAAACAGATATACATATTTTTTAACGATACTAATTAATAAATTTGTACGCTTTTGTCAGCGACAATAAAATATAAATTTATAAGTTTCTTTTAGCAATTATGAAGAATAAATATGTAACCTTTTTTTATCGACAATAAAAATGATTTTGTAAGCTTCTTTTAGCGACAACAAATAATAAATTTGTACGCTTTTATAATCTTTTTTTAGCGACGATAAACAATAAATTTATATGCTTTTTTTAGCGATAATAAAAATAAATTTGTAAGCTTCTTTTAACGACAACTAATAAATTTGTATGCTTGTATTAAATTTTTTTAGTGACAACAAACAATAGATCTGTACGCTTCAACAACAAAAATAAATGAATTTATAATCTTTTTTAGCGACTGTAAACAATAAATTTTTACGCTTTTTTCAACAACAATAAGATATAAATTTATAAGTTTGTTTCAGCGATTATGAAAAATAAATTTGTAAGCTTCTTTTAGCGACAACAAACAATAAATTTGTATGCTTGTATGAGGTTTTTTTAGTAACAACAAACAATAGATCTGTGCGTTTCAGCGACAATAATAAATGAATTTGTAATCTTTTTTAACGACAGTAAACAATAAATTTGTACGCTTTTTTCAACGACAATGAGATATAAATTTATAAGTTTCTTTTAGTGATTATAAAAAATGAATTTGTGAGCTTTTTTTAACGACAATAAACAATAAATTTATATGTTTGTATAAAGTTTTTTTAGCGACAACAAACAATCGTTTCAGCGACAATAATAAATTTGTAAGCTTTTTTAGCGACAATAAAGATGAATTTGTAAGCTTCTTTTAGCGACAACAAACAATAAATTTGTATGCTTATATTAAATTTTTATTGGTGACAATAAACAATAAGTCTGTACGCTTCAGCAACAATAATAAATGAATTTGTCATCTTTTTTAGCGACAGTAAACAATAAATTTGTACGCTTTTTTCAACGACAATGAGATATAAATTTATAAGTTTCTTTTAGTGATTATAAAAAATAAATTTGTAAGCTTTTTTTAGCGACAATAAACAATAAATGTATATGTTTGTATAAAGTTTTTTTAGCCACAACAAACAATTGCTTTAACGACAATAATAAATTTGTAAGCTTTTTTTAGGGACAATAAAGATAAATTTGTAAGCTTCTTTTAGCGACAATGAAAATGAATTCGTAAGCTTCTTTTAGCGACAACAAACAATGCTTTTTAGAAGCTTTTAAGAGGACGTTGGATCTTTCTATCCTTTTCTAATCGAAAAATGGAGGATATTGGGAAAACTAGTAATTATTAGTAGAAATTAAGAGTTGTCCGCAACTTGTACAGTAAAAAACAATATTTTTTCTTATGAGGAGAAATTAATTTTGATACTTTGTTTTCAAGAAAAGTTTGACATACTTAAACATCATAATCTCTAGCTCAACTTATGATTTTTCAAGTATGTCCAACTTTTCTTGAAAACAAAGCATCAAAATTAATTTGTCCTCATAAGAAAAAATATTGTTTCTTACTGTACAAGTTGCGTTAATTTCTATCAATAATCACTAGTTTTTCCAAAACCCTACAATTTTTAAGTAAAAAAGGATAGAGGGATCCAGCATCCTCTTAATGCACCCATATATTTTTATGCTGGTCTCAAGCCCAAAAATCTTTTATTAAGGCAAATATGTAAATATCTTATTTCTAATTTAAAAAAAAAAACATGTTTTTTTTTTAATACGATTGTTAATATAGTACCTATGGATATTAAGCTCAATTCATTTTGTAATTCATAGTTTACTATTGTAATTAATGAATTTTTTCAAAAATAAAAATAAAGATACAATATATAGAAATAAAAATATCAGAATAGAAATAAAAATATTATATATTTATCTGAATAAAGAAAATGCAGAGAGGAAGCTTTGTATTATCAATAAATTATGTTTGCAATTATATTAACAGAATATTAATAATAATAATTTTTTTTTTCATTTTTGAAATTCAATATTAGAATACGAAAAAACTTTATATTATTAAATAGTTACAGTTGCAATCATAATAATAAAATATAAGTAATTATAATAATATTAAATTACTTATAATTGTCATATTATAATAATAGAATATTATTAATAATAAGAATATTTTTTTATTACTAATTACTTAATCATAATATCATAGTGGGGAGGAGGGCATAATGAGGGGGGCTATAAAAGTGAGGGAGAGGGGGGCAAATTGAGGGGGGCTACAAAAATCAAGGGGGCGAGGGGGCTGAGGGGAAAGACTAAGTTACGTGAATTTTGGAATAGCCATTTATAAGAGAAATTGCAACGTAATTTGAGGGGGGGCTATGCCAACAGACATTTGAGGGGGCGAGGGGGGGGCTACGTTACGTTAATTTCGGAATAGCTATTTATAAGAGGAATTACAACGTAATTTGAGGGGGGGCTACAAAAATTGAGGGGGGCTGAGGGGGGCCTAAGTTACGTTAATTTTGGAATAGCCATTTATAAGAGGAATTACAACGTAATTTGAGGGGGGGCTATGCCGGCAGACATTTGAGGGGGTTCTGAGGGGGGGGGGTAGGTTGAATCTTGTCTAACGACTATATATATATATATATATTTTTTCCCTTTTTTTAACGTTATTTTACGTTATTTGTTCCTCTTCCTTTTCTTTTCCTTTTCCCTTCCTCCCCTCTTCTTTTTCTCTTCTTTTGAGTTTCCTCATGCCTTCATTTTCTCTTCCTTCTCTCTTCTTCAAAAAATCCATAACTTTTTTCCGTTGTTTTTACGTTATTTTAGGTCATTTTTACTCCTTCTCAGGTAAATCCTCAAATTTTACCTTTTCTTTTTGTGTTATTTTACGTTATTTTACGTTTTTGTTGCTCTTCCTTAGCTGTTCCTTAGTTCATCCTCTTTGATCCTCAATTTCATTCAAATTTCATTATTTAAAAAGCTTCTTGCTAATTTTTATTGTTTGCACCTACTGCTTTTACTTTAAATATACAGAACAAACATATTAAATGAATAATTTTTATGATAAATTTTATAAAATGTAAAATTATTGTTTAACCCTTTAAGTCACAGTGGTACTGCCAGAGTACCACCTTTTTAAACCGCTGTCAAAAATGTTCTACTGCATTATTTTGGTCTCAAATTTTGTAGTACAAAATTTCAAATCAAAATATGCAGTAGAAAAAAGCATGACTTAAAGGGTCAAAAGAATAAATGACATCAAACATGGTAAAATGGAAATTCCGCAAGCCTCCTGCGCGCAAGCGCGCAAACCTCCACTACTAAGTAAAACTGTAAAACATATTAATAAATTGAAATGATTTGAAATTCAAAATGTTCTTTTAACATTATAATTTTTATATTTTAAATTAGATAAATGTTTTTTAATATTTTGATTATTACTTTGAATTATTTCATAATGGGTATCTAATCAAGTGTACCACTGGTAACGAGAATAAAAAATTACTCGTATATCATGATATAGTATACGCATATATCCATCTTCGTTGTAAGTCGCACAGCACAACGTAGATTTTTATGCTTGATATCCGAGTATAAGAGTAAGACGGAGAGAGTCTGTGCTAATTTTTATTGTTTGCACCTACTGCTTTTACTTTAAATATATAGAACAAACATATTAAGTTAATAATTTTTATGATAAATTTTATAAAATGTACAATTATTGCTTAAAAGAATAAATGACATCAAACATGGTAAAATGGAAATTCCGCAAGCCCCCTGTGCGCAAGCGCGCCAACTTCCACTACTAATTATTTTGTTGAAGATTTTAATGAAAATAAAGAAAATAATGCTTTATTTAAACTTAATCATATTTTTATTAATGAACATATGTCTTGTAAAGATTTTGGTTTACCTGAACCAAAAATAAATTTAATTACTTTGAACAATGATCATCATGATGAAATAGAAAGCAAAAAAAATTTTAAATTAATGTATAATAAATGAAACGATGAACAAAAATTAATTTTTGAAATTTCAACTGAAAAAGATAATAAAAAAAATATATTTTATTGATGGTCCTGGAAAAACAGGAAAAACTTATTTATATAAGACTTTAATATTTTATTTTATATCTATTATTAAAAAAATGTTGTCTATGGCTTGGACTGGTATTGCATCTACTTTATTACCTAAAGAAATGACAAGTCATAAGACTTTTAGATTACCTTTAAATTTAAATACAATTGAAAATGCATTTTTAGAATTACAATTAGATAAAAAAAATTAAGAGAAGCTGATATAATAATATGGGATGAAGCATCAATGATTCCAAAAGAAGCATTAGAAATAGTTAATAATACATTAAAAGATGTTTGTAATAGTAATTTTCTTTTTGGTGGAAAATTAATTATTTTAGGTGATGATTTTCGACAAATTTTACCAGTTGTTAAACATGGAAATAGAAATTTAATTATAGAAGAAACAATAAAAAGTTCATATTTATGGCAATTTTTTAGTATATTAAAATTAACAAAAAATATTCGATCTAAAAATGAAAAATTTGCTTCATTTCTATTACAAATTGGTGATGGCAAAATAAACCCTTTCATAATTCCAAACAAATTACAAACTAACGATATTTTTTCTAAAATTTATTCAAATATTAATAAAAACTGTTGCGAAGAAAAAATTATATTAGCTCCTCATAATGAAGATATTAATAATTTAAATAAAAAAGTATAAAATTTATTAAATGGAAAAACTGAAACATATTATAGTATTGATTACGCTACGCATAAAGGTGTTGATCAAACTGATGATAACATTTATTTGAATTACCAAATAGAATTTTTAAATAAAATTAAAGAAGGTTTACCACCTCATAAATTAATTTAAAAGTTAATGCTATAGTAATGTTGTTAAGAAATTCAAGTATATCGGAAGGATTATGTAATGGTACACGATTGAAAATTATAAATTTATATAAACATAATATTGAAGCTGAATTAATAACAGGTGATAAAAGTGGAAATAAAGTTTTTATTCCAAAAATTACTTTAAATACAGGAAATAATTCTTCATTACCATTTATTCTTTACAGAAAACAATTTCCAATTATATTAGCATTTGCAATAACTATAAATAAATCACAAGGTCAAAGTTTCGATAATGTAGGCTTATTTATGAGAAGACCATTGTTTTCACATGGTCAATTATACGTTGCTTTATCAAGATGTAAAACTTTTAATAATATTTATATTTAGAATAATTTAGATGATACATCAAAAATAGATAGCGTTGTTTGGACGGAAATTTTCAATAAATAATTTATTTAAATTTTTACCATTTTTATTAATTTATTTCATTTAATTTTAACGATTAATTGATTTTTAAATTTCATTTTGTTGTGTAAATTTGATTCACTTAAGGTAGCTCGTACCGTACAACTGTAGTCAAATGAGTACACTGAAAAACTTTCGGCTTGCAAGATGCCCTTCTCTCTGAGTATGCCAGCGCCACGCAATCGGTGCGGATAGTGTGCTGAATACGAATTGTCTATGCTCCGATCATCTGAGCATAACGCTGCATGAACAAACCTGCGCGTCACATGTGCCGTATCGGCGCAAGAGAAACTCGAATCTGAATAACTGTTACTCCGATTGCGCGTATAACTCGAGACTTGACGAATCGGCGCTTCACATAACCTCCATATATACAGGTAGCGCTAAGAGTCTTTCTGTGTAATGCTCCGATGGCGCGTATAACTGACGATACCACGAATCGGCGCTTCACATATACTTTGAGTATAGAGGGTGCGCCGAAAGTTTTTTTGTGTAGAAGCGAAATTCTATTGACTCTTGTTGTTGTGACTACAGGAAACGTCGCGTATATATATATATATATAACATGTTAACAGACGGTGTTTTTATTTTGATGGGTTAGGAGATACATCTAACCTATTGAAAGCAAACATGCCTCCAATCAATGAGAAATTGATTCGTCGTTAAAAAATGTACAATAACGATTTTTTCTGTTACATTATATTACTATCCTCTACCTGGCTAAAAGAATATTTAATTAATATATTGAAGAGCATGTTATTTATTAATTATAATACCGTTATAATTAATAAATAACATGCATTACAAATAATCTTTATTATTTTATTTATTTTTTTTTATATAAATATTTTAAAAATTTATATAATATAAATATTTTGAAAATTTTAGTTAAGAAATCCTTATTCAAATATTTTGAATTTTGCGCGAGCTAACCTTGAAAAACAGACTTCCTGTTCAAAAAAATTTATCATGCGAAAATCAATAAATTTTCAGATTCTTTTTGTAATATCTTTGAAAAATGCCTGGGTACACATAACATTCAATATATCATTAAAAAGCTTGTTGAATGAAGTATTTATATTTAGTTTTTTACAGTTGTAGTAAATATTTAGATATAAATATTCGATTATAACTGTAGGAAAATCGGATATCTGTCATAAGAACAATGTTGACATGTCAGTGAACAGAGCATTTTTGAAAGGCTTTTTTTTGAAATTTCCCCTGGGAAATAGGAAAAATGGATGTATTTCAATGCCCATTTTGCAAAAATTCTTATTCTACATCTGAATTTTAAAAATACAAATAAATAGAATTCATATTAAAACTATAAGTTGTAGAACATGTGGCTTATTTATTAAAATTAAAAATATTAGAAGACATGAAAGAACTGACGAACAAAAAAAGGAATTATGTATTTATTGTAAGAAAAATTTTAGTAGGAAATCTAATTTAATAAGACATATATTAGCTGAGCATAGGAAACAAAAATTTACATGCTTTATTTGTAATAAAAAATTTTCAAGAAATGATCATTTAAAAAGGCATATAAAAATCACGTAAATAATATTTTACTTAAAAATTCATAATTATAAAATTAATTTTTATAACAATAAAATATTTATTTGCAGTAAAAAAAATTTGGTTCATAAATTTAAAATTATGATCAGTTTATATAATATAAAAACATTAAAAAAGGTATTATATTTTTTATAATATAAATTTATATTAAAAAAAATTTTTTATTATATTTTTAAAAATTTAAATTTAATATTTTCAATTTTTAAATGTTATACACTATTAACTACAAATATAAATAATTAAAAAATAATTTATTTTTATACAAAATATATGTATGAATTATGTATATATAATTAATATTACATATAAAAATTCCAAGAAGTATTTTCCAAAAATATTATTTTTTATTCATAAAAGTAAGTAAAAAATTATATAAAATTCTATAAACAATTATATTAAATAATTTTACAATATTTACAAAAATTAAAACAAAAAGATGAAAAAAATTCTAAGTATATTAACAAAAAAAAGGATAATACATAAAAATTTTTTTAATTTCTGTTTTCAAAATTTTTAGTCACAATAAAAACAGATACAATTTTTTTAATATTTTAAATTTATGTATATATATAATATATATATATATATATATTTTTATGAATGAGGTATTATGCAGACAAAATCAAAGATGAATCGTGACTTATGCAGACATTAGCGTACTTATGCTGACGTCCGCATAATGCCACCCGTTTTTCATTTATTTATTGATACTTGTGCTGACAATTCCATACAGTAGATTTTTCTTGAGTTGAGTTACGAAAAAATTCTACAAAACAAAAACGCGCCCACCAATCAAATTTCGAGAACAAATGTGCCCACCAATCAAAGTTTTAACAAATTCGTATTTAACATATGCGTAAGTAACAAAGGAAGGGATAACATAGGAGACTGCCACACACCCGCGACGTGTGCAGGACACTAAACAAAGGCTGTACTGTATGAGTCAGCATAATGCCGCGTACATACGTTTATATATATATATATATATATATATATATATATATATATATATATATATATATATATATATATATATATATATCTCCCTATATTATATAGTTATATGAACCAAAATTCAGTCGGTGCCCCCCACATCCCCCCCCACGCCCCCCCACATGATTTTTATTAATTAAATAACGTAAATTTACGTTATTTTATGTTATCGATCATTACCCCCCACGCCCCCACATCCCCCCATAGACCCCCCTCTTGCCCCCCAACCCCCCACAATCCCCAACAACCTTTTAGAACCATCAAATATTGCATAATATAGTTTTATATTTTTTCATTATATTTTAAGTATAATATTACATAAAAATATAAAAATTTTAATTTTTTTTTTGTTGAAAACTCGAAAGTAGTTGCATAAAATTACAATTTATTATATTTAAAATGAAAAAGATGTGCCTCATCAGATATCTTATTACCATTTTTTACATAGTTTATCTGAAATTAATAAATATAAATTTAAATTAATTCTATTACAATTCCTCAACACTATAATTAATTCATTTGTTGAAAACATAATGATTTTTAATAATTTGTTCATATTATAAATATTTTATTGTATTAAAATAAAAATAAGCATATAGAGTTGAGGATTCAGATTTCCACACCACCTTACATTATAAACCTTTAATAGTATTGATTTATACAACTTTTAAAATTAATTGATATTAATATTTATGTTTAAATTTATATAACTTTCAAGATTAATAACTATTTATATTTGTTTTACAAAGGTGTAGATCAAACGGATGATAATATTCATTTGAATTATTCAATAGAAATGTTAAATAACATAAGAGAAGGATTACCTCCACACGAACTGAAATTAAAAGTAAATACCATAATTATGTTAATTCGAAATTTAAGTATAAAAAATGGATTATGTAATGAAACGCGATTAAAAATAACTAAATTATTCAAATATAACATACAGTGCCGTCCATAAATTCGGGATCACTCAGAGGAAAAAATTGCTGGAGAAAAATCGCAATAACTCGGTAAATATAGGTCGTATAGAAATTCTAAAAAAAACGATTTTAAAGTACTCCTCAAGAGCTTTAAAAACGCTGTATTATATTATTTTAAAAGTTTTTTTATGGTATTAAAAAAATTACTTAAAAATAAACATTTTTTGCCAATTTTTTAAATTTTAGATTCGCTCACACCGTTTTTCGAGTATAAGATAAAAAAATCTGAAAAAATATAATTTAAAGTACTCTAAAAGAGCTTTAATTTGCATTTTTTTAAAATTTTTACAATGATTTTCCGTCAAGATATGAAGTTTTAAAGTTGGGCATTTTTGGTGTTTTTGCAGAAAAATGGCCAATTTTCTGAAAAAACATCAAAAATGCCTATCTTTAAAGCTTTATAACTTGACGAAAAATCATTGTAAAAAATTTTTAAAAGATGCAAATTAAAGCTCTTTTAGAGTACTTTAAATTATATTTTTTTCAGATTTTTTTATCTTATACTCGAAAAACGGTGTGAGCGAATCTAAAATTTAAAAAATTGGCAAAAAATGTTTATTTTTAAGTAATTTTTTTAATACCATAAAAAAACTTTTAAAATAATATAATACAGCGTTTTTAAAGCTCTTGAGGAGTACTTTAAAATCGTTTTTTTTAGAATTTCTATACGACCTATATTTACCGAGTTATTGCGATTTTTCTCCAGCAATTTTTTCCTCTGAGTGATCCCGAATTTATGGACGGCACTGTAGAAGCACAAATAACTCTTTCACGTTGTAAAAATGTAAATAAAATATATATTCAAAATGAATCGAAAAACAGAGATATTGTACCTAACATAGTTTAGAAAGAAATATTAAAAAAATAATACGCGAACCAATAGCAGAATATTACTTTAATCAAAGTCATGAAATTTATTCTAAATATTTATTAAGATTAGCTAACATTATTAATAAAATATGAAAAATTAAAATAAATCATAAATATTTCAATATATAATAATAAATTTAAAAAAAATTTTTAAACGTTATCAGTATTATTAAAAATAAAAAAAAAATAAAATATTTAAAAATTAACTAAAATATTTAAAAGTTATGATTATTTAAAATTTATAAATCGAAATTTTAATAAATAAATAATTTAACTACTAACAACAATAAATAAAAAAAACATATTCATAACTTTTATACAGGTAAATGTAATATAAGTAAGTATAAAATAATTTAAAATTATTTTATTTATTTATTTGTTATATAAATAACTAAATTTTAAATAAAATATGATATAATGATCATGTAATAATTTCATTTACAATATCATAATAAATTTATAAATTTTAGTATGAATTTTTGATACATCTCATAAAATGTTTAAAATGAGAAAAAGATATAAAAAGGAATTATAACAAAATAATCCTATAAATCTTATAAAACTCAAAATCATTACGATATATCAAATAATATACTAAATTATCAACGAAACTAAAAAAAAATGATTTAAAAATTTAAAAATGATTTAAATGTTTAATATATAATTATATTCATAGCACAACTGGGGTTGTGAGCAGTGCGAGCAGGGGATACCCCTAGTATATATATATATATATATATATATATATATATATATATATATATATATATATATATATATATATATACTAGGGGTTTCGTTCCTCACTGCTTCTTGCCTGCCAACCCCTGAACACACACTGCTGACAGTCAATTTCAAAGTAAATAGAAGAGTAGGACATAATGAATCTAAATTTTATAATGTGAAAAAAGTTCAATAGAACACATTGATACATAAAAATATAAGATATGAAATTATAGAATTAGAATTAATAAAAAAACAGATGGTTTAACGCGACATTTAAAAGTTCACAATGAATCAAACTTATATATTTTTGAAATGAATTAAAAATAGAATAGTAAATAACAATAAAATTTCAAGTTATGATTGTATATAATAATATTTAATAATAATTATGAGCGAATAATAAAAAATAGAATAATAGAATAATAGAAAATTATGATTATAAATAAGTATTTTTATCTTTTTATGTCATAAATTTTATACATATCGAGAAGATGCAAAGAAAACGCTCCCTCTCTGCATTTTTTATTTTTGGGCTTGAGATCAACATATATAAATATATGACTGCATTAAGAGTGTTTTTTTTTATTGTAGCTAAAAGAAGCTCACATTTTTATTTTTTATTGTCGCTAAAGGAGCCTACACTTTTTTTTCATTGTTGCTAAAAAAGCTTACAAATTTATTTATTATTGTCGCTGAAGCATACAGATCTATTATTTGTTGTCGCTGAAAAAATCTCATATAAGCATACAAATTTATTATTTGTTGTCGCTAAAAGGAGCTTACAGATTAATTTTTTTTTTTTTTTTTTTTGCCCTATTGGCCCGGGCGCAGCCTTACTTGGCCTAGCACCCGCATCCTTACCACCTTTGTGTGAGGATGTTACCTAGCACACATTTTCCTATTTTTTATTTTTTCCTATTTTCTTACGTCCTACATATCTTTATCCTAAGCTACCTAATAACTCACATCCCCGAGAAATCTTAGACTGCCGCGTTCCAGAGCAGTCGGTAAGCAGATTTCTACGGTCGGTTCCCGCATTTACCCAGGCTTATTAGGCCTGTGACGCAGGGAAAACTCCCCCAGGAGAAAACCCACGCCAGGAACATTGACCCATCGCACTCAGAGATTCTTTTTCCGATGAAAAAAAGCCTGAAAAAAATTTCAGGTTTTCACCGGGAATCGAACCCCCGACCGCTTGGAGCGAAAGTGTAGAGACCGTATAAGGCGTGCGCCTTAGCCGGTTACGCCACTGACGCTCTCATTAATTTTTTATTATTACTGAAATAATTTCATAGACTTATTTTTTATTATATATGATTCTCTTCAAAAACTTGAAAAAGACAACAAAATGAATTCATTAAGGATACCGTCAACTCAAAAAATCGATCAAAAATTTTGAAATTTTCAGTTTTGAGATTCTTAAGAATTTTCATTCTGTAGGTAAATACCTACAAGAAAAATCATATTATATGTCCTAAGAATTATTTTTTCAGTCACTATTCTACAAAAACAAAAAATCAATATTTTATTGATATTGTTATTTCACGGCAATATTGTTGCAAACGAAAATAATTTTAAATAATTTTTACTTTTATGTAATATGTAATATTCAACTTCATACACGTAGAAAGTATTTGAATATATATATATATATATATATATATATATATATATATATATATATATATATATATATATATATATATATATATATATATATACATATATCTACATCGAAGTATACCGTTTCGGGACATTCCTGATTTTTTAGGGGGTCTTTCCAAGACATTTTCAACTTCCAGGACATGTCCTGGAAGTTGCTATATGATTTCTATATCTATATCTGCGATTAAGGTTGATTTACGATTATTTCTTTAGTAAATTTTCAAAATTTCGTGGGTTATTTATTATGTATACTCGGTGGGAAAAAACCCCGTCCCGAAACCATCCCTTTAACGTAATATATATATATATGTATATACACATATATATTGATTGCGCTAATTGTTTATAGTTTATGCAATCAATTTTCATACACCTGCATGCTGTTGACTAATTTAGTTCAATCAATCATAACAAAATACAAAAGAGCAGAAAATTTTATGTAATTAGCTTAGTAGAACGTCTGTAACGCCACGCAATGAGACTTGATCAAAATAAATATTATAGTGCATATGAACAGATGTAAACATAACCAAAGAATATCGACGTTTATAGAGCAGACGCGTACAATATTTTGAGGCAAGTTATCCCCTCAGCTTTCATATTGTTAGTATATCTATATATTAGTACTGCATAAATATACAGTCTATGTATTCGCTCTGCGCTTCTATGCATATGTTTATATTCGTTGACATAACACTGTAACAGAATATTTAGCTACAAATTTGTTTTCATGTCTATTTTATGTTTTTAAATAGTAAATCGATCATCTAACAATGAATCGCATCGAAAATTTAAAATACAAAAAGAGGAGGAAAGCAAAATCGAGGAAAATGAAAAGAAAACATAAAAATTTAAATGCCAAAAAAGAAAAAACTACAAGTGAGAAAAAACTTCAAAGTTTTATTAAAAGCTGGATCAAAGATCAAAATGACGATGAAAGTTTTGAATATGTGTTAGTGCACAAAAAAACAATTGAATAATTTTGTTTCTGAAGTATTGTGTGCAATGTGTAAACAAAATTCTCTTAGTATTATAGTCTTAGAGTCGAATGAACTTGCAACAAAACTAAATATTATATGCGGTGAATGTGAAGAAACTATAAAAGAATTTTCATGCCCACGTGTTGATGAAAAAAAAAACATTTCATGTGAGCAAAAAAATTATTGAAAGTGTGATCATGATGGGATTAGGTTATGCTGGTTTACAAAAATTTTGTATGGGTATGGGCATGAATGTTATGTCTAAAAAAACTTTTTATAAAATATTGCTAAGTGTGATAAATGACTATAACAGACTCAAGCAAGAAATGTTATCAGAATCAAGACAGAAGGTACGTGAACATTATTTAGCTTTAGATAAAAGTCTTAATGATGATAGCATTATTGACTATATACGTATGATGGTACTTGGCAGAAACGAGGATTCACCTCATTATATGGTATAGGCTTTGTCATTGAATTATACACCGGTGTAGTAATAGATTATGAGATTCTGTCAAAATACATTATTTATACATTATTTGTGAAAGTAAAAAAAGGATATTGCAACCTGAAAGCGAAGAATTCAAAGAGTGGTTACAAACACATAAAAGCAGTGGTACGTGTCAACAAAACATTGATGGTTTATCTGGTTCATAGAGCTCTTTCACAAGGACAAGACACCCAGTCACACTAGTACAAGAACAAAAATAAATTATCTTGCTATCGAATACATCAGACCTGTATATAAAAAATTCAGCAATGTAGAGCTGCTTCGAAGATTTATAAGAGGTGGCACGCAGAATGCTAATGAGTCTTCATCACATAATTTGGTCAAAGTGCAGCGAGGATACTTTTCAATCAAAGAATAAATTAGAAATTGCTGTATTTATGGCTGTGAGTGAATTAAATATGGGTTGTGAAAATACAGTAAAATGAAAAAATTTTACAGTAAGATTAAAACTAATCATTTAATATTACAACTTTTGATTATTATAATTTTTTTTAGACCTCAGGACCAATCTCAAAGAGTTAAAAAAGTAAAGAAGATTGGAAAATGTACAAGTAAAAAAGAAAAATGATGTGTTCAGTATTGAAATAAATAAATTCAACATCTAAATTGTGTTCTGAAAATTGTTGCATAAAATGTTGTTTTTCTCAAAATTAATTATTTAATTTATTTTCTTAAATTCAAAATAGTTCTGGCGATGAAATATTGTTCCTATCAAGTTGAAATTTTATATTTTCCTTAATCGTATATTAGCAACAAAATTGTGGTGCAGATTTATAATCCGATAAGGTCGAACATACTTTTTTGAAACTTTGCTAGATAAAACATGTGATAATATAATTTTATTAAATAAATAATTGTTATAATTGTTATAATGGATTATAAATTTTCTTATTTTTGACTTCGAACAATTTTGCACCACAATTATCTTCATTTTGTATATCCGCATGTCTGAAAATTGAAAAGTTGATCGCCAGAAGTCATTTAAAGAAAGTCTAATTTTCATTGAATTTTTACTTAATTATTAGAATAAAATTCACTATTTAAAACTATGTAGAGTAATTTCTTGATGATTTTAATGTATATTTCAATATAAAAAGAAGGAGACTAATTAAATTACATAATGAAAGAAATAGTTTACAAGGTAGACGGTATCCTTAAAACAAACATTTAGCTATATATTCATTTTTCTATTCTACCGCCTATTCTACTGTTTTTCTCTCCTTGTGACCATAGAGGGAAAAAATCCGTGGAATGGAAAGAAGATGCTTGCATATTAGGTCGCGTAAACATAAACATAACCTCTTTAAAATTGTAGCGATTTTCTACAAATTGTTTTAAAATGAATGAAGTAGATTTGTATTTATAATTTAATTATTTTTGTTTATTTACTTCGTATCGCAACTCGCTTTTCCATTCTACATTGGGATAGAGAATAGAATTCTATTCTTCGCATGAAACTTGCCGAATAGCGCTGATTGGTTGTTTGTATTATGCATCCTCTATTCGGCAGTCTCTTTTCTACTCATCTGACTGCACCCTTACATATTTCTTTTCTTTAGGGTAAATCGTATAAATGATGACATATATTGAATTTTATGTTTAATTACAACAGTAAGCATCCATCTTTCTCAAATTTTATACTTAACCTAAATTATATTACAAATAAATTTTATACATTTTAAAATTTATTTATTTAATTTTATAATTTTAAAATTGTGAATCATTATTGTAATTAGGAAACAAATAAAAGATTTAACAATTTTAATTTATCTTTTAGTAAAGTTTTTGAGAGTTGCTTGTCAATGTAAATACCAAACATAGTAATATAATTTTTGCAAAAAAATTATTCAATATTAGAAGATGATTTAAGAAGTTTAAGCTAAGATTATTAATTCCTTTTATAAAATTGTAGGAGTATTTGAAGACTACACAAGAATTAAAATAATGATATTGCGTTTAAATACCGAAAAAAGTAGAATTAAATAATTTTCTTGTATCCAATTCTGTTAAAACATTGTCAGCTTGCGAAAAATGAAATGCATAAAATTGATAGTAACTATGTAAATTTGAAATATATTTTTATAGAAGATTTGTATAAAAATATTTTTTTTTACTTAGTTTTTCATATTTCTTTTTTGTTTGTAAAAGTTAAGATGATTGAACAGAATGTCTTCCTGGAATATAACCTGTAATAATTTGTATTGATCAAGTTTTAACAGAACTAGGAATCTCAAATCTATAATTTCACAGGCCCACAAAATGAAAAAAAATGTCTGAACTTTTGACCGGACATACATATTCCCATGTATTTTTCGACGCTGAATCCGAATCTGTAATAAAAATATAGGGTTTTCCTACCTTTTCTCAGAGTTTTATTGAAAAAACCTCATTTTTTACGGTTTTTTTGCGGTTTTTCGAGTCTAGAAAAAAGAAATCATGAGATACGGTTAATTGGACTTCAAAATCGAATTCTACGGGAAAAAATACACGGGAAACCATACCTTCAAATTTTTTTAACGCGATTCTAGTCCTCTGTATGGGGCTGAAAAGATGAGGAAATCGGTAAAAGTTGAAATTTTGCCTAAAATGGATTTAAACAATATTAAAATTTAATCATGCGTCTTTTGAAGAGTCGATAAACATTGGAAATACTATCCTGGGGGTTTTTCAGATTGCTGATCATGAATTTGAAGTCAGATTGTGTAAAAACTACTTCTAGAGGGCGGTGACAAGAACTGTATATGGTAAATTTATCGATTTTTTTAAAAATTTTACGTCTGAAATACTAATTTTAGAGTCTTTCACAGCATTGACTGTAAATTCAAGATATTAACTTAGCCTATTGTGTACGTTAAACTTAACATTTTGTCTATGTTTGTCTCTCTCTCTCTCTCTCTTCCGATGTTTTTTTAAATTGGCTTACGCTTACGTACACGTTTCTCTTCGAATGACCGATGTAGTGGATTTCTGACACGTTTTTGTCCTTTTTCGCAGCTGTTTCTCTTTTTATCATCCAGCAGTAATCTGCTAACATGTTGATACCCCAGTTTCCTTGAAATCTACGTTCAAACTCCTTTAAATCTTGGTGAAATCGTTCACCATGCTCTTCACTAAAGTCTCCGTTATTTTCAGGAAACTGATCAACGTGTGAATCAAGAAAATGAAGTTTTAAGTTCATTAGACAACCCAATTTTTCAAAATTACGTGTGTACAACAGTGATTAACTGAACGGAGCTTTAAAATGAAACCGAATTCATTTCTAAACAACAGTACCCAGTTTTACAACAGAATAAGTATAAATAAAAAATTGACAGATCAAATTGTCTCTGACACAAACACACCAAATGAAGAAGATCTAAGTTCACCTGAAGAACATTCTCTGGATAGTGATGAAGAGTATATTCCTAAGGGTGAAGAACGAACTGTTGAAAAGTTTGATCAAAAAAGTCTGAACGATTTATTTAGAAAGAGTGGTTTATCTAAGGAACAATCAGAGTTTATGGCTTCAGAGTTTAAGAGACGAAATATGTTGACAAAGGGTACTAAAGTATGTGCATATCGTAATCGAGAAGAGCGCTTTAGAAATTATTTCAAGAATGATTCTAATATGGTTTATTGCACGGACGTGAAAGGTCTTATTGATGAATTGAAACCCAACATATACAAACCTGAAAATTGGCGACTATTCATTGATTCATCAAAGCGCAGCCTTAAAGCAGTACTCCTCAATATCACAAATAAATATGCTCCTATACCATTAGCACATTCAACAGTACTTAAAGAAGAGTATTCCAATCTTGAACTACTTTTAACGAAAATAAAATATAGAGAACATAAATGGCAAATATGTGGCGATTTAAAGATTTTATCTATGATACTTGGACAACAATCTGGATTTACGAAGTACCCATGTTATTTATGCATGTTTGATAGCAGAGATAGAGAAAAACACTATAAAAAGAAAATTTGGCCATCAAGAGAATCGTTTGAACCTGGAAAACAGAATGTTATAAAAGATCCACTCGTTAATCCTTCGAAAATTTTGATACCGCCTCTGCATATAAAGCTTGGATTGATAAAGCAATTAGTTAAAGCTTTGGACAAGGACGGTCAATGCTTCCAATATATAAGCAAAGTATTTCCCCATAAATCTGATGCTAAATTAAATGAAGGTATTTTTGATGGTCCTGAAATCCGAACTTTATTTAGAGACGAAAACTTTGAACAAAGCATGACTGATGTTGAAAAGGCAGCATGGTTAAGTTTTAAAGAGGTATCGACGAAATTTTTGGGTAATGCCAAAGACACGAATTATAAAGCTATTGTGAAAAGAATGGTACGTAATTTTGAAAAATTGGGTTGTCTAATGAACTTAAAACTTCATTTTCTTGATTCACACGTTGATCAGTTTCCTGAAAATAACGGAGACTTTAGTGAAGAGCATGGTGAACGATTTCACCAAGATTTAAAGGAGTTTGAACGTAGATTTCAAGGAAACTGGGGTATCAACATGTTAGCAGATTACTGCTGGATGATAAAAAGAGAAACAGCTGCGAAAAAGGACAAAAACGTGTCAGAAATCCACTACATCGGTCATTCGAAGAGAAACGTGTACGTAAGCGTAAGCCAATTTAAAAAAACATCGGAAGAGAGAGAGAGAGAGACAAACATAGACAAAATGTTAAGTTTAACGTACACAATAGGCTAAGTTAATATCTTGAATTTACAGTCAATGCTGTGAAAGACTCTAAAATTAGTATTTCAGACGTAAAATTTTTAAAAAATCGATAAATTTACCATATACAGTTCTTGTCACTGCCCTCTAGAAGTAGTTTTTACACAATCTGACTTCAAATTCATGATCAGCAATCTGAAAAACCCCCAGGATAGTATTTCCAATGTTTATCGACTCTTCAAAAGACGCATGATTAAATTTTAATATTGTTTAAATCCATTTTAGGCAAAATTTCGACTTTTACCGATTTCCTCATCTTTTCAGCCCCATACAGAGGACTAGAATCGCGTTAAAAAAATTTGAAGGTATGGTTTCCCGTGTATTTTTTCCCGTAGAATTCGATTTTGAAGTCCAATTAACCGTATCTCATGATTTGTTTTTTCTAGACTCGAAAAACCGCAAAAAAACCGTAAAAAATGAGGTTTTTTCAATAAAACTCTGAGAAAAGGTAGGAAAACCCTATATTTTTATTACAGATTCGGATTCAGCGTCGAAAAATACATGGGAATATGTATGTCCGGTCAAAAGTTCAGACATTTTTTTTCATTTTGTGGGCCTGTGTTTTTAATTAATTTCATCGATAAAAATACTTCAAAAACGTAATTGGATAGGAGGTTTTCTGTTTTTATAAAAATATATGTCAACAGGCAATATGACATAATATAAAAGTTTTATAATTAATCTCTAATAATTGAATACTAGTGTTTTTTTAAAAATTAAAAATCAAGTACAAAGTATATTTCAAAAGAATGATAAATATTTTAAAAAGACTTAAAGTAAAATTACCAGGAGATTGGAATCAAATTACAGATGTAAGATGCATAAATAGTACATTACGTAACGGGTATGGGAAGGCTTTATTTACGAAACGAGAAGTTTACGGCCTGAGCCGAAGGTGAAGGTCGTAACGAGTTTCGTAAAAAAGCCTTTCCATACTAGTTGCGTAGTGTATTTTTCGCCATGAGAGCCAGAAAAGAGCAACGAAATTGCGATTTTGGGGTTAGAATGGCGAAAAATATATTTCAAATTTTTAAGAAATATAATTATTTGAAAATAAAATTCATATAGTTTCCTTAGATCTTAAGACAGCCTTTGATGCATTGGGTAAGAACAGTTACATATAAATCACATTTAAAAAAATAAAATAAATTAAAATATTAAACAATGTAAACTAATTAACTGCTCATATTTAAAAAAAATAAATAAAAATATATAAGATGTGATGTAGTTTTTAATGTATTAAAGCATATAATATAATTTGATTTAAATTTTCACATTAATTTTTGTAAAATATTATTTTTAATATACTAACCTTGTAATAGAAAAAAATATATATATATATATATATATATATATATATATATATATACGTATATTTTTTTATTTTTTTAAATTTAAATATAAAAATTTAAAATATAAATAACTAACTTTTAGTTTTTATTTTAAATATATTTGAAAAAAGTATATGTTTTTTACAATTCTTTTTCGAATCTTGAAAAAAGTCAACAAAATGAATTGGTTAAAATAAACATTTATAACTATATATTCATTATATTTAAATGTAACTTACTTCATATAGTGATTGGTGGCTTCTTTTATAAGTATGTATATTTATATACGTTGACATAAATTATATAGGGTATATTATATTTTAATTTAAATTATATTACACCTATTCTTTAATATTTCCTATTGCAAAAATTTTATTTTAAAAATAATATTATTAACTGTAGAGCTATGGATTCGTAATCTCGAGATCACAAGTTCCAAGGCTGATGCAATCACCACTGTACGTTGCATGTGCTTTGTTCACGAATGCACTGACGATCTCCGTCGCTAATTAGCATCGCAATGATAGCTGAAATACAGCGACGTTACATAAAATTTAAAAAAAGTCAAGTACATTGTTCATGTTTTGATTATAAAATACCGACATTACAGGTTTCTACATTTATCATTCTTAATCCGAAAATTGTAAAAATATCTCATTATGATTTGAAAAAAAAGGTTCTTTTAGCGATTATGAAAAATAAATTTGTAAGCTTTTTTTAGCAACAACAAACAATATATTTGTATGCTTATATGAAGTTTTTTTAGCGACAACAAACAATAAATCTGTATGCTTTTTAGAAGCTTTTTTTAGCGACAACAAATAATAAATCTGTATGCTTTTATAAGCTTTTTTTCTAGCGATAACAAATAATAGATCTGTACGCTTCAGCGACAATAAGAAATGAATTTGTAAGCTTTTAAAGCTTTTAATGCAGTCATATATTTTTATGGTGGTCTCAAGGCCAGAAATCTTTTATTAAGATAAATATGTAAATATCTTATTTCTAGTTAAAAGAAAACATGTTTCATTTGAATACAAGTGTTAATAAATTACCTATGGATATTAAGCTAAATTCATTTTGTAATTTATAATTTACTTTTGTAATTAGTAAATTTTTTCAATAATAAAAATAAAGATACAATATATAAAAATAAAAATATTATATATTCATCTGAATAAAGGAAATGCAGAGAGAAAGCTTTGTATTATCAATTAGTTATGCTTGCAATTATATTAATGAAATATTAATAATAATTTTTTTTTTCATTATTAAAATTCAATATTAGAATATAAATGAAATGCAGCGAAAAAACTTTATATTATTAATTAGTTACAATTACAATTATAATAATAAAATATTACTAATTATAACAATATTCAATTACTTATAATTGTTATTATAATAATAGAATATTATCAATAATAAGAATATTTTTTTATTACTAATTACTAAAACATAATATCATAGTGAGGGGGGGCTATGAAAATTGAGGGGGGCTGAGGGGGCTATAAAAATTGAGAGGGGCGAGGGGGGCTGAGGGGGGCCTCAGTTACGTTAATTTTGAAATGGCCATCTATAAGAGGAATTACAACGTAATTTGAGGGGGGCTGTACGGACAGACATTTGAGGGAGGGCTGAGGGGGGAGGGTCGGTTGAATCTTGTCTTACGACTATATATAGATAGATATATATTTAATATATATCAACTCGTGAAATTAGATATTAATAAAATTAAGTTTCAACATAAAGCTAATTATTTAAGTTAAAATTTTATTTTATAAAATTATATAACAATTTATAAGTTATTGATTATAATAATTATGTAAACCTTTTATTTTTAGTTTAAAATAATATTAAATATGTCATTATCATTTTCATAGTTTATTTGAAAGATTATGTAAATTACATAAGTATAAATTATTTTGAGTGAAATATAATGTAGCCTCGACAATAAATCCAATCTAATAGAATAATTCTAGTTTTCAATCATTATATTAAATACAAATTTTAGAGTGACATTAAAGAATATTATTCATTTTCCACATTCTTAATAAATGTCTTACAAATCATAAGTAAATTCTTTGAAATGTTATCTTTTTTATGGGAAATTTTACTGCCATCTAGACAGATCATAAATATAAATTCATAATTATAGACATAATCAGAAAAATTTATTCATATTTCATATATTTTCCCATCTTTATAATTGACTATTAAAAAAAATGTAATAATAAAAAAATAACTTCTTAATATTGTATTTTATAAAATGTATGTTAGAAAGATACTATAAAGAAAATTTTTATATTATGTTATGATGATTTATCAAATGAAGTCATTAGATATATTCTAAAAATTAATCTGTTTTTCTTAATAAAAGTATTATTGCTTTAATGAAATTGTTATTAATACATTCAATTCTCAACAATTTTTACATAAATGACAATTCAAATGAATACGAACACACGTACATATAAATTTGTAATTAAGGTTACATGAATGTTATTTACGGAGAATCGTTTACAAGTAAATTTTTAAATGACAATGTATTTTCATAAAATTAATTCAAGTACTTTATTCTCTAAATGATAACCAAATAAAACTCTAATTGAATAAATTTTATGTTATACAATTATAAATATATAAATAATTTAACTGTTCATCAAATAAAATGATTATTCACTAAATATATTATTCTTGCATATATATTACACAAATAATAATTACAAGATGATAGCTAAATAAAAATTTTTATTCTAATGATCATAACGTTGAAATTTATTTTGATGAAAATGTTATTCGATTGACATTTTTAGTTGCGCTTTAATACAAATATAACTATATTTAAAAAGTTACTAGCTATCAATAAAAAAGTATTTAAATTGTTTAAATAATAATTCTTCATTAATATTCAGAATACATTCATAAATTATAATACCAATGATATAAGATAAAAAAAAATTATAAAATTGAATATAATATAACCTTACTTGTGATACATACACTTCGTGATATTTATATTTCATGAGGAATTTACATTTGATGCAAATAGTCGATTTATTATTTTGAAATATTCGAATTTTAAAACAACCAAAATATTTTATTTTAATTTTACAGTTGTTTATTTAAATTCAGTATTTCGTATGTATAAAATACATATGTGAAGATATTATGATTAGAAATAAGAACGAAATTTGTTTTTAGGCGTGTTTCACGTAACATGGTTATTTTTAATTTCATCGATCAAATTCATAATTACTACTATTATATTAAAGTGAAGAATTAAGACTTTTTTTCTTATCTGAATATCTTTTGCATTATTGTCACATACACACATGCGTACATAGAAGTTATAACGATTTTTCTAAAAAAATTAGCTTTTTTTCAGCTTGCCATATCTCGTAAGAATTACACCGTATTAAAAAATGTCAAAGAAAAAAATGTTCGTTTTTAGTTAAAGAATAAATATATAAAATTTTATAGCTTGCGATGGAAATTTTTTACACTTCTTTACCCAGTTATAATTTCAGATTTTAATAAAAAATCGACAAATATTCCAAATGTAAAAAAAAAATATTTATCGCGAGCTATGAAATTTTATATACGTATTCTTAGCTTGAAGTGAACATTTTTTTTCTTTGACATTTTTTAATACGGTGTAATGCTTATGAGATATAGCAAGCAGAAAAAAAGCTAATTTTTTCAGAAAAATCGTTATAACTTCTTAACAATTTGTCATAGTATAAAAAACCAAACAGCGTTTAAAAGAGGGCTAAGAAACCTTTAATTTGAGAAGTATAACGTTAACGTAGAATAATTTTGCTAGAATTGGCCCAGTGTTAAACATGAGCAAAAGATTTAAAAAATTTTTTTTTTTTTAGCTCTATGAATATAGTTGAAAAATAGATATTTTCAAATTAAACCATTAGCATTTGAAAGAGCTTCAACAAACCTTTCAAACCCATCTTTTCAAAATTTTTTTATACGCTTTCCAATGGTACAGTAAAACTTTTTATATGTCACCTCGACTGATTAGGGTGGGCAACTTCTTATGCGCGGGAGTATACATACACATACAGACATATACTCACTCATATACACATACACAATATCTGTCACTCCGTCTCCGTTTCTCCGTCCGTCTGTCTCTATGTCTCCATCTATCCTTAATCACATTACTATTACTACTATTATATTAAAGTGGAGAATTAAGGCTTATTTTTTCTAACGTGAAAATCTTTTGCATTGTTATCACATACATACATACACATACAAACGTGCACCCTTAACATATAGATAAACATACATACATACATACACACACACATACATACACACAAATACACATAGCCATACACACACACATACATACACACAAATACACATAGCCATACACATACACTTACTTATATACATATACACACATATCCAATATCCTTCACTCCGTCTCCGTCATCGTCTCTCCATCTCCGTCTTTCGTCACAGTCTTTCGATCTCGGTTTCTCCGTCTCCGTTTTTCCGTCTCCGTCTCCATCTCTCCGTCTTTTCGTCACCGTTTCTCCGTCTGTCTCCGTCTCCGTCTCCGTCTGTCCGTCTCTATTTCCCCGTCTGTCTCTCCGTCTCCGGTTTTCCTTCTTTGTTTCTTCGTCTTCGTCTCTCCATAATTACAATTACATTAAAGTGGAGAATCAAAACTTTTTTCTCCCGAAGATATCTTTTGCATAATTGTCACATAGATATATACACACACGTGCACACGCACAAACACACGTGCACACACACACACACACACACACACATATTTAGATTTTCACATGTACATGCCATATACGAACGTACACATAAGCACATACACTCATACACATATACACATACGCACATACACATACGCACATACACAACATTCGCCTCTCTATCTCCGTCTCTTTGTCTCCATCTCTCTCTTTCTTTCCATCTCCGTTTCTCCATCTCCGTTTTTTCGTCTTGATCTCTCCGTCCCTATGTCTATGTCTCTCTGACTCTGTCCTCCCATCTATGTTTCTCCATCTCCGTTCCTACGACTCCGTTTCTTTATCTTTGTCTTTCTGTCTCTGTCTCTCCGTTTTTGTCTCTTCGTCCCTCTGTCTATGTCTCTTCGTCTTCATCTTTCCGTCTATGTCTCTCTGTCTTCCTCTCTCCGTCTCTGTGTCTTTATCTCTCCGTCTCCGTTCCTACGTCTCCGTTTCTTCATCTCCGTCCTTCTGTCTAGAACACATAATTGAAAAGAATGAATTCCTATCATATTTTTTCATTAATTTTGATGAAATTCAGTAAAATAAATTTTTAATTTATCATGATAATATGATTTGTATTCGAACAATTATTATGCATATTGGTACTTTAATTAATTCTTTTTTTCAAATATATAAAAACCTAATTTTAAACAGAATTGCAATATAAAAATTTATAAATTGAGGCATTTATAAATCGGCTAATTTATACATATTAATAGAAAATATGGAAAGTTAACCGAGCGACGTTAGGAGCGAGGTAAATTAAGCTCTTCATATATTAAAGTCAAGAATCTAAACATAAGAGCCGTTCTTCAATGATATTACACGTTACACGTAACTTGTTACACGTTTTAAAATTTTGTTGCCCGATGACTACTGAATTCAATATTTAAACGGTACTCAAGTTTGAAATTTTACGTGATACTTACGGTCAACTATGAAGTCGAGCTTGATTTTCGACTTTTGTGAATTGTGCCTTACAATATACATACGATTTAGGACATTCTTCACTTTTTTCTATTAGATTCCATTACTTTATATTATTTAGTTTCACTGATTTTTAGTATAAAGTAAATCTATGTTTGAAATTTATTCTTTGTTGTTTTTGCTACTCTTATTTCAAATATTAAACTACATATATTTGCTCTTTATTGAAAATAGGTAAAGTTAATTATATACATGTAATCGAACTAGTCGAGGTGAAATTGGCGGGTGGGCAAAAAAAAATTATCGAAGAGAAAATTTATACGGAATGACCTTTCTTAAGGGTCCTAAAATAAGGATCTGCAGTTTGCCCGGCGAAAAAGTAGTCCCAATTTGTTTAAATCGATTTTATCTAGACAAATTTAAAGAGTTGTTCATTTTGATTCGGACAAAGTTTTTATTTTTTTAGATTCTTTGAGTAATTCTAAACAAGAAAGTATTTTTATGGTTTTTTTTTCCAAAGTTGACGGTTTTGGAGTTATTAATAAATAAAGATGTTAAAAATTACAGAAATGCCCATTTTCAAAGCTCTGAAACGATACTACAATTTGAATTCTTTTAGGTCGGCAAAGTCTTAAAGTAAAATTTAGATACTCTTTAGTAGAATCCCGAAGGGTAATTTTAAATTACTTTATTTTTAAGTGTTATTTTTCAATTGTTAATTAAGCGCGTATACGCAGTATATTTGAGTCCAAGGGCACACAGCTGAGTGTGCCATCTGCTAATGTTCATGTCTTAACGCGCGTGGAGCGCATCGTTGATTTAATAAGTTTATCACGTTCTCGCTAATTATATTGAGAAATATGTCGTTTTTGTTGCTGCCTATCAAAAGAAAACGCAGTAAAAGTGATAATGTGAATTGTATACAGTTATGTGGTTGTGATTTAGATCTGTGTAAAAGTATTGTTAATTTTAAAAATATTTATAAATAAAAGTTCGAATAAAACAAATATATTCACAATATTCGAATATTTTATTGATTAAATATTTATATATTTTTAATGCGAATAATGATGTATATTATATGCAGCAAATTATGAAAATATAAATAACTAACAAATTTTCAACTAAAGTATATTTTGAACAATAAGTTCCTTATAAATTATCTTCCGAAACGTAGAACAACTTAAAAATCAGCGATGCGCTCCACGCGAGCTATTAAAGAGTATCTAAATTTTACTATGAAACTCTGCAAACCTTAAAAAAATAGAAATGCTTTTTTGTTTAGAATCACTCAAAGAATCTAAAAAAACTTTGTCCAAATCCAAATAAAAAACCTTTTAAATTTGTTTGGATAAAATCGATTTTAACAAATTGGGACCACATTTTCGCCGGGCAAACTGCTGATCCTTATTCTAAGACCCTTTACAAAGGTCATCCCGTAAAAATTTTCCCTCCGAAAATTTTATTTGTTCACCCGCCAATTTCGCCTTAACTAAACAGAATTACATGGCATTCCATAGATGACATATTTAAACTTAGCCTTATATTGTATGCGTGATAAACAAGCTTTTCTTTAATATTTGTTCACATACATGATAACGTATATTTAAATATTCAAAAGTTTATTTACTTTCAGTGGATTTTAAATTTTATTGTAATTAAAATATTTACCACCTTTTTCTACGAATCTCCAGTTCTTCGGATTCATGCATTTTTTAGGTACGTGCTTCGAGCATATATACATTGCGACGATTATATCACGCATTTGAAACTCCCGCCTAACAGCAAAGCTACTACAAAGTACAGTAGTACAAGGCTCAGCCGCTATGTGATGCTTCTCCCGCAATTATTTTTAAGTTAGTTATTTAGTATTATATAAAGTTAGGTTAGTTTGAATAATAAAATTGTTATAAGTCGTTGTAAATGGGTATTCTGGTACAAATAAAGCCTAGGTACTTCCAAGCATAAAAAGAAACGTGTCTAACCCGTTTACTATCCTTATCTTCCACCGTCCATTCCGATCCACCTCCTGCTTTTGAACCCTGCTTACTCTCTGAAGCGTACGGCAACAGGAGGTCACGCTTTTATTTATCATTTTCTCATATTATACTTAAATTTTTAATATGCTTTTTTTCATCACTTTCTTTATTTTTCTTAAATCTGCTCAATTGTTGCTCGCGATAAATAAAAACGTTACATGGGGCCAAACAGAGACTTCCGGTAAAACAAAAATATTGATTGGCATTTCTTTTTTATCGTTTGCCATTGGTAACATAAAGTTACAAAGTGGCACCCGAACATATGACCTTCCAGTAAAATAAAAAATTAATTAACGTTGTTTCAAGAAAAAAAACCTCGTTCGCCATTTGTAAATAAAAACGTTACATGGCGACCGAACAATTGGACGTCCGTTTTCCGAGTTGAAAATCCACTCAGTACGCGGTTAAGATTTTTTTTTCTTTTCTTATATATCATACGCCTATTGTGATTTATAATCAGAAGGGGGTAGTAAAATAAACTTAAAGTAAGAAATTTATCTTCCGCCAGCCGAAAATTTCAGGAACTTCGTTAGGTAAGTTTTTACACTAGCTGAGTAGATTGTTTAGACCTTTCTTTTCTACTATAATTCTAATCCTATCTAGACACAAGCCGGATAACCCACAGTTTGTGTTGTCAACCTGACATTTCAGGTTAACAACACAAAAATCTGTTCTCAACTGATTCAAAAGGTAAATTAACACACTAACCATGGACACTAGCATAAAATGGGTTTATGACCTCACCGACGAGGAAGTATCAGTCCACCTAACCGAAATAAATCGATCCGCACAAGGTGACGCCAAAACATGCTGTAACAGATTAATAAGCTACGTCAAGTCACATTAACAGGACTACATCGAATTTCCGACAATCTACACCGACCCAACCGGCTTCGATAAAATAGCATACACAGCAAGTAAAAGGCAAGAAGACGCCGAAAGAGCCAGACTGATAAAAACAGGTCCCAGATTCACAGACTCCACGGCAAACGCCACTATAAGTCTCACTGAAAGGCCCTCCACTACAGAAACGCTCTACATACAGAGCGAAACGTGCATCATAGAAAAGATGCGTAAATAGAGCTGCCACTTCGATGGGACAAATTTGTATACGTTCCTGGAAAGAGCACAGAAATTAAAAGACGCATACAACATCTCCGACGCTGATTTCTTTAGAGGATTTCCGAACTTCTAAGGTTGGATGCACAATTATGGTACCGGAACTGCGTTAGCAACATAAATAGTTGGCAAGAGCCCAAAGCAAAGCTACGAGCCTACTATTTATCGACAACAAGTCTATACGCACCTATGTTACCGCTTTATCGACTCTCATGCGACAACGAGGTAATATCCCGCTCGATCAACAGCTCGATAATTTATACTTCAATGTTAAAGCAATTCTCCACTTGCACATAGAGCATAATGAGATAAAATCTCCTGAAGACCTCACCCGAAAGGCCAAGGAAATCGAAGAAACCCTGAAAGAAATTGAGACGGACGATAAGGAGAAATACTCCGAACTAGCATTCTTTCAAGGGAAAAGAAACGAACAAAAGTCTGTTACACCAGACAAACGCAGCCCAGCCTCAGTGGTCGGGAACTAAGACAGTAGTAAAAGTTGCTGGAATCGCAAACAGACAGGACACGCCCGTTTCTTTTGCCCAAATAAGGAGAAGATCTTCTGTTCTCGCTGTGGAAAAGACGGCACTTTCTCAAGAGATTGCACCTACCCACGGCAGGAAAACTAACCAAGGGTCGGCCGTGACATAAATTTGAGCCGGCCCCAGAAAAACCGGAAGCAAACCTTAGGTACTTTCTACAAGTATTTGCGGGTAACATTAATATGACGGCATTAGTAGACCCAGGCGCCGTAACCTCCTTGATACACCCAAGGTTCGCCGAATCGTTAGCAACAAGGGACTTGGAATTATCTGACGACTCTAGAACAGTCGTACTCGCAGACAACTAGAATGTAGCCATTGAACAAGCCGTAACAGGCTACATCTGAATCAATAACTTCATATTGCTACACCCTTTCTCAATAATGCCTAATCTAGGTAACGATATCTTGTTTGGTATGGACATGCTCACTACGTTCAACATGAAGGTAAACATAGATGGAAAGGAAATAGAATCTTCAAGCAATAACGCAGCAGCCAACACTGCTTGCACTATATCATCTAGTAAAGGCCTACAGGAACCAACCGGTCCCGGAAAAAGCCGCCTGTATAACTTTCTAAAAGAGGAATTTAAAGTCTTTGACAAAGTTAAAGGGGTTACACCTTTGGATAAACACAAAATCAAATTAATCGACCCCACACCAATAAAACAACGTTATAGGCCTAGAAATCCGATGATGCAAGAAAAAATCAACGCTGAAGTCGATGAAATGTTGGAAAATGGCGTCATAAGCCTTTCGACCAGCCCCTGGAGTTCCCCAGTGGTTTTAGTCAAAAAGAAGGACGAAAAACAAAGATTCTATACAGACTTCCGCAAGCTAAACAGTGTCACCACAAAGACGCATACTCCCTGCCGCAAATAGATTCTATATTAAATAAGCTCAGAAGCGCTAAGTTTTTAAGCACCATCGATCTAAAAAACGGGTATTGGCAAGAACCGTTGTCAGTCGAAAGCAAGCCGCTCACTGCATTCATAGTAGCAGGAAAAGGCCTGTTCGAATTCAACGTTATGCCCTTTGGCCTACATTCCGCTACCCCAACATTTCAAAGGCTTCTCAACGCGGTTATAACACCAGATATAATAATAATAGAAATAATAATAATAATGATAATAATAATAATAATAATAATAATAATAATAATAATAATAATAATAATAATAATAATAATAATAATAATAATAATAATAATGATGTGACACGTCCAATGCTGTTTAAGCTGCCAACAGCATAAGCCACAACAGAAATATCCACCAGAGCTAATGCGATTCTCCCAAATTTACAAACCTTGGGAAGTCACATCAATAGATATAATGGAACCTTTCCTAAATCCAAGTTCTAAAACACGAATCTCAGAGTAATGCAGAACCGTTTCAAGAAATAGATAGAACTAAAACGAGTAAAACGAGCCACCGTCGAAACTATAGTTAAGGTAATAACAAATCAAATAATATTGGTAACATGATTGTCTGAATACCATAATTAGCGATATTGGCAGTCAGTTTATTGGTTTCGAGTTTAATGAATTCCTAAAAATCAATAATATTAAACACAGGCTAACTCCAACATACTCACCACAGTGCAACCTGGTAGAAAGAGCCAACAAAGTGGTGAAGATGATGATAGAACAATATAAGACCTGGGACGAAAATATAAATTAGCTCGCATTTGCTTACAATACAGCAAAAAGTGAGTCCACAAGCTTTTCGCCAGCCTTTCTTAACACAAGTCGAGAATCGTCTCCACCAAGAGCAATAAACAACCTTCCGTGACACAAATCGACACCACTCTCACGTATCAAAAACCTGCAAGAATCGATAGAAAAAACCTGTAATAATCTAACAATTAGCTTTCTTAAACAAAAGGGTCACTACGATAAACGCCACCGAAATTGGTCTCCCCAAGTAGGCGAACAAGTATTGAAAAAAAATCCATAGCCTGTCCCAATTCAGGGCGCGAGTGGCAGGTGACAAATGGAACCTGCATTTGGATCTAACATCCAGGGACCTTTTAATGGCACGTATAGCCCCTTTAAGTACAAGGTATGATTGTTCCATTTATTTTTTTTTCTTTTTCTGCAAATGTTTTTGTACATGTTGCTTCTGTCCGCTCATTAACGTTCGCTCTTCGAAAGAAGGGAGGGGGGCACTATTAAATCGCGCATTCAAAACTCCCGCCTAACAGCGAAGCTACTACCAAGTACGGTAGTACAAGGCTCAACCGCTATGTGATGCTGCGCCCGCAATAGGAATAGCGAGCTCCAGAGCATATAAAGAGCTGAGGATCATCAAAGAGACAAGCTTAGCAGACTGAGCTCTCCCCCTCCTTCGCCTAGTGAGCACGCTAGCCGAGAGAGAGAGAAAAGCTATAGTAGCAGCTATCTTACCAAGAGTTCTTACTCTGGCTAAGAATGCTCGATCTCTTTCTCTCGCTCTAAAGCGTATATATACAGTACGCTCACTTATATAGACTTTAAATGTAAATAAAAACGCATTTTTGATTTTAGCGTAGTAAGTACGCTCGACTAAATCAAATGCGATTTAATCGCATTCCGCCTCGCCCGAATTCCATTAGGGATGCCGTCTACCTATATACTCGTATCGTTGCCGACATAGCATTTGATAAATTAAGGGTGCCGTCCACCCATATGTTTGTACTGTTACCGAAATAACATTTAATAATTAAGGGTGCCGTCCACCCATTCATTTTTATAATTAAGTCCAAACCGTAGCTTTATAAAGGGTGCCGTCCACCCAATTTTTATTTCTTTATTATTTACACTAATAATCTTTTATTTCTCTTTACACGACCTTGTTACAGGAGCTCGCCGTCAACAGATTATCGACTGCCCGGGCCGTTGGCTGATTAAGCACAAACGACATACGGATCGACGAGAAACTTAGATTGTTTAGAACTTATTTGATTTATAATTTCTTTTGATTAAATCAATCCAGTTTAAGATTTTTCATTTCTTAAAGTCTCGCTCATTTTACTTTATTGATGAAATATTCAATTAATTAATTTGATTTGATTTATTGTTTTAAGCCGACAAGTGGCTAACACAAATTCGTCTTTTGCCGTCAAGTAACTTGAATTAGTAAACTCATATTTTTATTTGTTTTGTACAACCACGCAATCATTTTTAGGTTAGTTATTTAATATTATATAGAGTTAAGTTAGTTTGAATAATTAATAAAATTGTTATACGTCGTTGTAAATGGGTATTCTGGTACAAATGAAGCTTAGGTACTCCCAACCATAAAAAGAAACGTATTTCATCCGTTTCCTATCCTCATCTTCCACCGTCCATCCCGATCCACTTCCAGCTTTCGAACCCTGCTCACTCTCTGAAGCGTCCGGCAACAGGAGGTCACGCTTTTATTTATCATTTTCTCATATTATACTTAAATTTTTAGTACGCTTTTATCCATCACTTTCTTTATTTTTCTTGAACCTGCTCAATTGTTGTTCGCGTTAAATAAAAACGTTCCAACATGGAGGCAGCATGTTATATGAAAAAGTAATGGCCATTTTAACAATAGTGTGAGAGAGAAATAAAATAACTACTTACCCAGTGTCTCTCTAGTGCAACGCTTGCGGAAGCGTCACGCAAGAGAGATAGGATGTGAGTTAATATTTTCTTTCTCTTTACCTAAAGTTGCCACCATTGTTTAAAACGGCATGCTTCCTCCACAATATAATTGCTTTAAGGATATGAGAAATTTTTCTTGTGATAAGATTTGCCTTCTCTATTGGTTCTTATATAATTAGTAGTTATTATACATTTAATTGAAATTACCTTTTTCTACAGTTTTTAGCTCCTACGGATCTGCGCATTTTTTCGTAATAAGAATAGCAATTTTTATCAAGTCCTATATGATCAGTAGTTATCATATACAAACATTTTTTTCGGGCCACATTTTTGGGTGTTATTTGAGCTTTAGTGTACAGCTATCCTTCTTAATTTTCTCTTTCCTTTAAAATATAGACTTCAATTATAAAATAATATTAGAGTCTACACTTGGCTAATTTTTGACTAACATTTTGTCAATTTTTATCTAAATTTTGTATAATTGAACTGACTTTATGAATAAATTCAGCTAATTTTCAGATAAATTTATCCTAGTTCTGTTTAGTTTTAACTCACTTTTAGCTAACTTTTATACAACTTTCAGCTATTTTTTAGCCAACTTTTAGCTAAGTTGTAGCTTTTATTTCAACTGAATTTCAATTAAATTTCAGCTATATCATAGCTAACTAAGGCCACGACTGATTCTTATATACGGTGGCGAAAACTTTTTATGATACAAAGAAATATAGATCTTTCTATATAATATAACTTAAAAAAAAATATAGTCATTGACCACCCACATCTTACCTGTAGCGTCCAAATAGTTAGAATAAAGAAAAAAAGGGTGTTCTTTTTGTATTAATTATGCTGTAATAATGGAAAACGTTAACCGAAAAAACATACTATTGTATAAATATAGTGATTTTATTAACTAAAAACAATACATTTTTTATAAATAAAATTTAAAAAAATGAAAAGAAAGCGTTAAGTCTCTTTGTTAACCAAGGTAGAGGCCTAATGAAGGGTTTATGTTGGTGCTGATGCACTGGATAGTGAAAGGTAAGAAAGGAAGAAGGTCACTTACTTGGCGGTACCACGTGGTTGCGCTTCGTCATAAACTGTCACCAGGGACAGTCTCCTGAAAGTCAGAATGCTTGATCCGTCTGGTCGACAGAAGGAGAGCTCTGCAGGTCCGTTAACGCGGTAACAATACCGTTTAATAACGCGGTAACAGTACTGCTGTTATCTTGCAGCCACGAACAAACAAAAAAAGAAGGACGGGAATTTACATTCGCAAACTCACTCCTGCTTCCGCGCACGCGAATGATTGTTTGTGAACTGGCGCAGGCACTCCAATGAAACGGGGAGAGGAAAGAAAAAACACTTGAGTTACACACACGAAACTTATAGAAGAAAACTTATTACACTATTAGGAATGACGCGCACGCACAAGAAATACGGACTTCCACTTCGTGGAAGAAGCAGCGATCAACTGAACCGCATCCCAAACGCGATGCAGAAAGCATACGTTCCATCTCCTCCCTGCCTATGGAAAGAGACGCCACAATCCGGCGTTGCTGTGACGCGCTAATTCGTTTAAATGCGCGTTATACCGGAGCGCGACAAAAACGCACTTCGCGTGCCTCAAACTTTCGTCTGAGACGAAAATGTCAACGAAATGCGATCTTATTCTTTGGGTAATGGGCGAAGAGTTCTGGTGTTTCTTCGAAAGATGCCTCTCGAAGTTTTGACATCCTCTACTTAAACGATTTCATCGATTCCCGGAAATACTTCTAGAATCAGACCAAGTTCCCAGGCCATGCAGGGTTTGTTCTTGTCGATAAGAATAACAATATCTCCCTTTTGGGAAGGGTTTGGAATTCACTAAGATACTCAAGTTGCCAACGTCTCCAAAAATCTTGGCAAGCTTGTGTAATAAATCTCCATACGGAAAGCCGATTTGATGGAACAGTTAGCAGGTTAACCTCGGGTAGAGTCGTAAGTTTGCGACCAATGATGATGTCAGCCGGGGTTAAGGTGATCAGATCGTTAGGATCAGTGGAACTGGAGCAAAGAGGCCTGGAATTTAAAACGGCTTCGATTTCAGTTGATAGAGTATTTAATTCCTCAAAAGTTAGTAACTGTCCTCCCGCAACTCTCCTGAGATAGTGTTTAAAGGACTTAACAGCCGCCTACCAGATTCCGCCGACATGAGGTGACGCGGGAGGAGTGGAATGCTACGAGATGTTATTTTGGACGGCATAAGTATTCAATGTGTTGCGGAACTCATTGGATCTATACCAATTATAAAATTCCTTAATTTCATTCCTTGCTCCAACAAAGTTGGTGCCGTCATCACAATACAGATGAGAAGGTATACCTCTCCGACTGATAAAGCGTCAAAAAGCTCCCATGAATGAGTTCGTAGAAAGCTCACTCGTTACCTCCAAGTGAAAAAACTTCGAAGCCATGTCAATAAACACGCACAGTACGCCTTTACAGTTTTTGCAGGTCTAGTCTTCCGATCCTTGATAATAAATGGACCACAAAAGTCCACTCGGCAAATTGGCTATCTGATATTGTATAGGCTTGGGCCTATACCGAACACAAATGACACAGCTTCGCACGATCCTGCGTACTTGACTTTTGCCGTCTAAAAGCTAGAACACTTGTCGTATTGCAAATAGGGTACCTTGTGTACCCGAATAGAGAGCGCGTTGATGAGCTTCGCGAATAATGAGATCCATCACATGATGATGAGAGGGCAACAACTTCTATCTTAACTGCAAATTGCTCCTCTTGAATTATTGGTGAAATTCTTCTTTTAGCGTCTAATTTTTCTCTCACGTTTATTTGCTGCCTATTAAAACGATTCGATGGACGCATACGCAAACAAAATGCGATGGGATTGACCAGCTTGGCGTAATTGGAAAATCTGTGGAAGAACTCACATTTGGTTGATTTTGTCATAAGGCAGAAACTTCCTTTCAATCCTGGCAAATTAGAGTTCAAAGGATAGAACATGCTCGGCCAATTCGTTTCATCCTTAGCTAACCACCCTGGTCCTGCAAACCAAGTACTATTACGACTAAATTCAGACGAAAATTGTCCCCGAGAAAGCGCATTGGCCGGATTATGTTGACTTTGGTCAGGTCTTCAAACGATAGTTTCGTCTACAGATTGAATCTCGCGGACACGATTAGACTCAAAAACCTTTAATGCTTCAGGAGACTTTCGTTACTACTGTAATACAATAGATGAATCGGACCAAAAAATGCAGCGTGAAATCGGTAAGTCGAAAGCAGAACGAGACTTCTTGAATAGACGCGCAAGAGTAAGAGCGCCACACAATTCAAGACGCGAAATTTGTTGTCTCTTTGATCGGTGCTCCACGTGATTTGGAGCAAGCAAGTCGTATTGATACATTATCAAAGGAATCTGAAGAACGAAGGTATAGTCAGCCGCTGTACCCCTTCTCACTTGCGTCACAAAAACCGTGAATTTTTATCTTAACCGGATTTTCAAGAAGAAGAATACGGCTAATTTCTACATTAGGCATAGCATTCAACTGCTGTGCAAACGAGTTCCAGGATGCGCTCAATTCCTCCGAAACTGAATCGTCCTAATCCACTTTCAACTTCCAGCGGGTTTGCATGATGATCTTTGCACTGAAGGTGAAAGGTCCTAATAATCCTAGTGGATCGAAGATATTCGCAATCTCAGAAAGAATTATACGCTTGGTAAATCGAATGTTAATATCAATTTGTCTGAAAGTGTAGGTAAATTCATCTGAATACGAATTCCATGAAATCCCAAGTGTCTTAGAAACAGCGTTCTGAATGTTAACCACATCAGTGCCGAAAACCGGTTGGTCGACATTATCGAGGGCTTGACGATGATTGGAAGCCCATTGGCGAATATTGCACTGACCACGATGCAATAGATCGATTATTTTATCGCGTAAACGTAAAATTTCTTCCAACGTATTGGCTCCAATGCGCAAATCGTCCACGTACAAATCACGCTTGAGGACTTTGCTAGCGAGAGGAAATTCATGAGCTTCATCATCGGCAAGTTGATGAATTGATTAGATCGCAAGAAAGAGGGCCGATGCTACGCCGAAGATGACGGTATTAAGTTTAAAAACTCGAATTTGACCTTCGTGGTACCACAAAATACGCTGAAAGTCGCGATCGACTGGATGAACGCGAACCGGTCGGTACATCTTTTCGATGTCTGCTGTCAGAGCGTACACGTATGTGCAAAATCTAAGTAGTTGCTTAAACAACCCATCTCGAATAGTTGGACTTACCATCAAAACGTCATATAATGAAAGGCCTTTGCTAGATTTCATCGATGCGTCAAATACTACGCGTAGCTTTGTCGTCAAACTTTAAGTTTTGACGATTGCGTGATGTGGAATGTAATATCCAGGCGATGATTCGTTCGAAACCAAGCTCATGTGTTTCAAATAATTGTATTCTTGCATAAAACTTTGTGATATTCGAGTTTAATCTCTGGAACGTTTTTGCAGAGAATAGAATTGACGAAGAGCTTGGGAACGCTAATTACCTAAATCAATCTTGTCGTTTCGACATGGCAGACGAACCACGTAAGAGCCGTCGGTTTCACGCTTAAAATTTTTTAGATAATGCTGATCACATAATAAATCCTCTGTTGTAGGTGACGCAGTGTTGAACTCTTCGATTGACCAGAATTTTCTAATGTCCTGATGCAAACCTGTTAAATAACACGAGACGTTGCGAGACTTGCGAGGTATTTTGTAGAAAGAGTTTGAATTCCTTCGCTAAATTTATTTTTCCTGCTCGGAGCAAGGACACTTTTGTACCTGCATCAATCAATATATCTACTGGTCGCGGTACATAAAATTGAGGATCCGCGAGGGGCAAAGTCGGTGAAATGGCCAACCTTTCTGTTGAGAATTCTTCGTTAGGCTCGAATTCAGAGATTTCGTCAACTATTAGACAGAAAAGCGACCTTTAAATCTCGGAATTGAACTTCGACTGAATACAAAGGTCGACGCTGCCCTTCGATGGAGTACTCAGAGCGTTTATAGCGCTGATGGAAGCGCGCGACGTTTTGATTGGAAGTTGAAGTTCCTTAAAAAAATTGGAGGTGATCAAATGAGTGGTGGCACAAGTATCGAGCAAAACACGTGTGTCTATTAATTTATCATCTTTATCCTTTGCACTCACGTCAAAGACGTCGTAGACTTACTAGTGAATGTAACTAGCGTGAGTTCTAATCAGCTTAACTGATTTGCACTCTGTGTGAATGTCTGAGTTGAAGACTCGTTGTTCGTTTTGAGAAAGGTATGCAAAGAGGAATGATGGTACCTTGTGCAATGTTTACAATGAGTGGCCTTGCACTGGCCCTTGTGCTTGTTCAAGCAATTTCGGCACAAACTCTGGTATTTTACTACGTTCCATCGTTCTGAAAGGGTTAATTTGCCAAAATTGGCACCCTTATACGTAGGATGGTCTCCAGAACAGAAGCCACAAGACAGACTCCGCCCTGATGTTATGCGACTCTTTCAGGACTATTATCTTGAAATTTATTCGTAACGAATGCGCATTCTTCCTTGTTGCTCTTTCTAAATTTTTCCGCTCGCGTTGATTGACTCTTTGGACGTTTGACGCCGGTTTGAAGTTTCAATTTGAAGGATCCCTCCTGTAGTGAATGTATACGAAAAATCGTTTCGTTGATAAAGGTGTAAAACTCATTAAGGGACGGCAAGCTGTAGAAACTTAGAGTCGCTTCTTATTTTTCTCGTATGGATGGAGGCAATGCGCGCTCAAGGAGGTAAATGATCAAACGTTCTTCGGGTTTGACGCCTAATGACTTAAGCGAACTCAAATTCTGCCTAACACTATCGACAAGTTGTGAAAGTTCCCTGGGGGACGCAGACATAGAAGTCAATATTAATGAGCACATCGAGGTGCTTCAAGATCAAGATCCGAGGTCTCTTGTAAGTTTCTCTTAACAGTGTCCAAGCCACTTCGTAACTTGAGCCATCTACGTTCAAATGATTAATTCTCTTAGCAGCCTCACCCTGGACACAGCCTTGAAGATATTGAAACTTAATGACATCGTCGATGTCAGTACGTTCACCAACCTGTTAAAAAAGAATAGCCACACGGTGTGATTTCCACTATAGGTAGATAATTCAGCGACAGGGAGATTTAACAATTTTTGTTTTTTGACGAATGTGAAAGCACCCATGACTCCACCCACAGACACGGTACCGTATCGAGAAGCCTCTTGAGCCTGCCAACCTTCTATGTGTCCTGCGGCTTCATAATAAAGGTTTTGAAGTTCTTCTAGAAAGATTACACCCTCATTTTGAAGATCTCTTAAGACTAACTCGTCGTGTAACTCTTCATAAGCATGTAACAAGTTAGTCACGCAAGTCAAGCGAAGCCGTGCTTGCGTCCGATCAACGGAGGAATTAGTCAAAGTCGCAACTAAATTGTTTAGTTGCTCTTGGAGAGATGCTCGCTTTTGCGTAATAAAGGCGATGCGTGTAATCTCAGAACCCTCTTCAGCCATTTTTATGGAACAGCAATAAATTAACCTTAATTAAAATGTTTTTGTCAGTGAATTAATATCGTTGAACTACGAAGAAATTCAACACGCAATTTGAAGTAATAAATCGACGCAAGTCGGTCTCAACTCTAATAGCGTTTGCCTAGTATGTATATAAACGAGCAAAATGCGATAGTATCGATGGATATAGATAGCTTCGAAGAATGACGAGCACAAAAAAGATGAATTCGAGATAAGGCACGAATCAGTAAGGACTAGAGTAATGAGAAATAGAAAAAGAACGAGAAGGTCAACATTGTTGTACGCGGGCAACCGGTTCGCGCACAACTAGCCCTTAAGGCAAAGAGAAAAAGACGAGAAAAAAACCTCCCTGAACTAAAATTGGGAACTTACATACGAGAAGTGATATCACGCACCAATAAATGTGTCTTCTTATTTATGATTCAAGTCAAACCCGCTACACAAAAAAAGCAAAGAAGGTTCAACAAACGATGCTCAACGATGCATGGACAATGCTCCACAAGCTCGAAGAAACGTGCTATGCTTGATATTTTTATGATTTCACGAATCAAAACTTTGTGTGTATTATGCCCTTACCTCACAGGAGGCACCATAAATTGTAGCGTCCAAATAATTAGAATAAAGAAAGAAAAGGGAGTTCTTTTTATATTAATTATGTTGTAATGGTGTTGGAAAGGGTTAACCACAAAAACATACAATTGTATAAATATAGTGATTTTATAAACTGAAAACAATGCATTTTTTATAAATAAATTTTAATAAATGAAAAGAAAGCGTTAAGACTCTTTGTTAACCAAGGTGAGAGCATAATGAAGGGTTAGTGTTGGTGCTGATACACTGAATAGCGAAAGGTGAGAAAAATCACTTACTTGACGGTAACACGTGGTTGCGCTTCGTCAGAAGCTGTCACCAAGGAAAGTCTCCTGAAAGTCAGAATGCTTGATCCATCTGGTCGATAGAAGGAGAGCTCTCCAGGTCCGATAACGTGATAACAGTACCGTTCGATAACGCAGTAAAAGTACCGTTCGATAACGCGGTAACAGTACCGTTCAATAACGCGGCAACAGTACCGCTGTTATCTTGCAGCCACAAACAAACAAAAAAAGAAGGACGGGAATTTACACTCGCAAACTCACTCTCGCTCCCACGCACACGAATAATTTTTCGTGAACCGGCGCAGTCGCTCCAATGAAACGGGAAAAGGAAAGAAAAAAACACTTGAGTTACACACGTGAAACTTATAGAAGAAAACTCATTACACTATTAGGAATGACGCGCACGCTTTTAAACGCGCGTCATATCGGAACACACCGAAAATACACTCCGCGTGCCTCAAACTTTCGTCTGAGACGAAACATTACCCATAGAACTCTTATTTTTCACGTTTTTTTGCAATACCACTCATTTTCCACCATTTTTCAACTCTACATCCCACTTAACAAAAATAACTGCTAATACCTAAGTAAAGATACTTGAGTTCCAAGTTATCTTCTTCTTTAATTGACCTTTCGATTTATCACCATAGGCCAGAGTTCCAAGTTATACTCAATACTGAAATCACGTTCACCTTAAAGACGAATCTTAATCTTGTGAATACTGAAGATTATCAAGTTCTAACCTTAATCTTGAATTTGCGCTTGCGCAAACGGAGAAAGGAAAATACCTAGCGAAAATGTACTAACTTGAGTCAGTAGTCAAAAAAACATTACCAGTCATTTTTTAATTGATACTCAACACATGAATTAAGATGATCTATATTAGTACATCTTTTAATGCGACTCATCCCAAAAATTATTAGTCATTGTACCGAATTTTTCCATACTACGGAACTAAATCATCTTATATTAAAATATTACCTATATAATACGCACTGCGGTGCTGTCAAGTATAAAACTTCGATATAATTAATACTTACTACTTACTAATAACGTAAAAGCCATTAAATTGTAAAACAATATTCAACAGTTGATAAATATAATTTAAATCATATAATATATAACAATTTTGAATTACTAATAATTAATTTTAAACTCAAAAGCTAACTATTTTAAAACGAAGTATGGTAGATAAACATGTATCGTTTCATTCCTTAAATATCACAAATTGAAAAATTAATTATTAGTAATTTAAAAGTATTATATATCATATAAACAATTCTATATTTATCATTTTTTAATTTTAGTAACAGAAAAAGCCACACCAAAAGAGATTAACAATCACATTTTCTGCGAAATATTGCCCTTAAACCGAGTAGGTGAAATGTTAGCCAAATAAATATAAAGAGAAATTATAATCTTATATACTAAGATATACTAAGATAGAAAGTGGAACTCATAAAAAAAAGAGTACTGATAAATTGGAACAACACGTGCAAATGAGGCTTTACGAAAAAAAGAAGTTTATATATAAATGTAAAAAAAACAACCAAATAGATATAAAAAAAGTAGAAAAATACAAAGATAACGAAATTAAAATTTAAGCAAGAAAAGAGTAGTGATGAATTGGAACAAAAACATGCGAATAAGGTTTTACGTAAGAAAGAAGCTTATATAAAAATTAAAGAAAAAAAAACAAATAAATATAGAGAAAAATTTAATAATACTAGGATAACGAAAATGAAATTAAAGAAAAAAAAGGTACTGATAAATGGAAAGAGCAAGAGAGGGCAAGAGAGGAAGAGACAGCAAGAGAGGGTGAGAGAGACATAGACATAGACATTCTTTATTCAGCTTTGGGGTATATACCCTGTCTGGCACCATTAGGTAAAATACAACGACGTATAAAATTACTTATAAAATTTTTTATAAATTTCGGGCGCAAAAAAATGATAGGGCCAAAAAAATATAAGGCACAAAAAAATAGACTCAGAAAAATGTAGGGTCCGAAAAATTTAGTCCAAAAAAGATATAAAATACAGAAAAATTATAGAATTCAAAAAAATTTTATGCCCAAAAAAATAAGGTCCAAAAAAATATAAAACCCAAAAAAAATAAGACTCCGAAAAAAATAAAGCCCAAGGAAATATGAAAATCAAAAAAACATTGGGCCCAAATAAATAAGAGGCACAAAGAAAATAGGCCTCAGAAAAATGTAAGGTCCAAAAAATAAGGCACAGAAAAATATAGGACCCAAAAAAATAAGGCCCAGAAAAATATAGAACTTAAAAAAATAAGGCCCAGAAAAATATAGAGCTCAAGAAAATATAAGAATCAAAACAATATTGTGCCCAAAAAATAAGACCCAGAAAAATGTAAGGCCCAAAAAAATATAGACATCAAAGAAATATTGGGCCCAAAATTATATAAGGCCCAGAAAATAAGGCTCAGAAAAATATAGAACCTAAAAATATATAAGAATAAAAAAAGAAGAGATAAAAAAATGGGCATCGAATAAAAATATTGGGCCCAAAATAATATAAGGTCCAAAAAAATATGGCCAAAAAAAAGCTTTTGACTAATGAATACTAATTAGGACCCAATAAAACATTGCTACTCTTATTAAAAAAAGATTAGACACATTTGAAAAATGCGCAGAACTGGAGAAACGGAATAAAAGTGGTTTCACTTTAATATAATATAAGATGTCCTTGTTCCTGTGAAACTAATCCAAATTACTTGCCGGAATGTATTAATGACCAATTTTTTGATACGCCATTTAATCTTGCTCAATTTAACTCGGTCTTGGAAGACAAAAAAAAAAGTTAACAGCGGTCCTTGATAGCATTGACTATGAAACAATTAAAAATCTCCCTATTAAATTTAAATTACTTTTAATAGATATTTTCAATGATATGTTCAAGGAAAATAAATACCCCTTAGCTTGGAAGAAGTCATTTGTCATTTCCATCGATAAACCTAACAATGCCGGAGTTAGACTAATATCTTTAACGTCGAGCCTCGGTAAACTTTTTGAATCCCTCAAAAAACATTAACGCTGCAGAAAAAATTTAATACGCCTGCCTTAGAGTAGCCATAGGATATCGTATAACCACACCAACAAATGTTATACTAGCTGAATCAAAACTCCAGTCAGTGCTTGAGCGGACAAAATTCTTGTGCGAATGCTATCTTACAAAAGTGCCCTCGAACACAAATTTAAATGTCTGCAGCACAATAAAGTCTATCTCTTCAAAAAATATCAAAACACAAAAAATCAAAGGTAAACATTTACGACTTTTTAAAAACTGTATTGATAAAATGCTAAAATTAAATATTGAAGTGCACAAAAAATTTCCAATTTACTTACATGACTATAAAGTCATTACAACAAGCATTAATGTTGATACAAAAATAGGACAACAACTAAAATCAAGTAATGATACAAATTCTTTACCGTATAATGACCTAAAGGAAAATAATTCACTTGCGATTCATTTTACTAACGGTAGTAAGAATCTGAACAATTCAGTTGGCGTAGCTTGTCATTACCTTCACATTAACAGAAACACAGGGCTAGCAATTCCTGGGCGGTCTTTTATTTTTTCAGCAGAGTATTTGGCAATAGTCAAAGTCTTACAAATGATTGGAAAAAGTAACCACTTAGATTTTACCATAGTCTCTGATTTCCTAAGTGTTTTACAAAGTCTACAGTCAGCCAAAATGATTATTAAAGTAAACCATTATATCATCAAAATTAAAAGCTTGTATCATAAGATACTTAATAAATTCTTAACTAAATAAGTCAGATTCTTATGGACTTATTTCAAGAGTTCAGAAAAATCTCATTACACAGTACTGATCTATTTTGCCTACAAGATAACAACAAAGGAAAAAAATACTTTGATTTATATTGTATTAGGACTCCAAGACCATGATTTTATAAAAACAATCGTTCTCGCAAATACATAGTAACAATTTTTTTTTCTAGTTAATTATATATATATATATACTAGGGGGGGTTCCCCCCTGCTCGCTTCGCTCGCCAACCCCCCATTGTCAATATCAATTATCAAATCAATATCAATTTCCAAGAGAACGTTTCTAAATTAGATAACAATTAATTAAATTAGCTAACAATTACCTTTCAGCTATCTCTCAGCTAACTTTCAGCTAAATTTTATCTGAATTTCAGCCAACTTTTAGCTAACTATTAGCTAAATTTTATCTGAATTTCAGCTATCTCTCAGCTAACTTTCAGCTAAATTTTATCTGAATTTCAGCTATCTCTCAGCTAACTTTCAGCTCAATTTTATCTGAATTTCAGCTAACTTTGAGCTAACTCTCAGCTAAATTTTAGCTGAATTTCAGCTAACTGAGGGCACATAAAATTCTTATACACGGCGGCGGCGGCGGCGGCGGCGTAGGCGATATATCTTTATTATATAGATATATATATATATATATATATATATATATATATATAGTATATCTATATAATATTATATAGATTTTTTAAAAGTCGCTATATAAATAGCACATACACTAATTTTCTTTCGAAAAAAAGTCAGAGGTGCCTGGTCAGGATTCGAACTCATGCCGTCCGCGTTGAAATACACAGTAACAATAAATAGGTGCAAATCCAACGATTATAATTATAAATTTAGCAGCCTCTCTGGCAAAAGTAAATATTGTTGACACTCTATGTATTATATCTCTGGAAAAAAGAATGAAGTTGAATAATATAATATTATGATTGATAATTTTTCATTTTTTATTCGCTGTAATGATTAAATAATAATTATTTTGCACATATATTAAAAATTATTTAAATATGTGTAATATATTTAGAATGAAAATTTATATCATATCTCTGGAATTAAAAAATATGAAGTTAAATTCTATACGCATATTTATTTATTATTAAAATTTATTGTTGGGAGTTTACGTCGAATCTTCGTAGTGAACGGACATGTTTCAGTTCGGCTCTGTGAATTAATAAACTTATTTGTTTGTATCTGTTCGCTTGCGTGTTTCAGGGCTTGGGCCCTCGTCATTAAGTCTCCTTTAAGAGCAAAATGATCTCTTTAACTCAATATCAATATTTCTCCTCCCAAGGTGGAGGAATATTGATATTCATAAGGTGCTCATTAGCATTCTTAAAAATTGAAGATACTAAAACACCAGACCAATACTTGAAAATTATCGCATTCCGACTCAAAGATATAAAACTTAAATTAGACATTTACATTTGTTATAAAACCGCAGGTAATATCTTTACACAGTATCAATAGGACTCAGTGTTTAAAAACTTAAATAGTGCTAATGGTTTATTTATTGGAGACTTTAACTCTATTTATAAACTGTATTTCGGCATCTTTTTTAAATGTTCTAAAGAAATCAGTGTAAGGAATTATGTCTATGTCATTATATTCTTGGTGTGTGGCGCTCTTTGCACCAGGAGGCTGATGTTTAAAGCATCAGTCTTCTTCTTACCCCGGATTCCCTTAGGCTTATATACCTATCACAAAAATTAAAATCACCAAAAAACCATACTAAGAACAACTGGTACATCTTTAAAATCAGAAAAAATATTTGCAATTTAACTCTGATAACACTCTGAATTTTATTAAATTTTATTGGATACCAGCCCACAAGGGGATCCGGGGTAATAAGGAGGCTGATGCTCTAAGCATCAGCCTCCTGGTATAACGAGCACCACACACTAAGAATATAATGACACGGACATAATTCGTCACACTGATTTCTTTGTAAAATTTAAAAAAGATGCCGACATACAAAATAAACAAAACTTAATAAAATTAAATGTGAGTAAGGGAAAAATCTATTTTGAAAACTTCTATTGCGATAAAAATAAACCGTGGTTTGGTCATAAAAAACTTAATGGTTGATTTATTACTACGATCAATAGAAGCAGAGCGGACCATTACACTTTAGCTTCTTTACTTGCTTACCTAGATATAATACCAAGTTCAATCTACCAATGTAAAAAGGAGGAGGAAAACCTCAACCATGTATTATGGCAATGCGTAATGTATGTTGAACAAAGACACAAACTTATAATCAACCTGCTTAAACGAAAAATGCAACTACCGATGAATGTTTAATCATTAATAGCCGAACCCAACATCGAAGCTTGTACATACATATTGCCCTTCCTAGATGAATGTAACCTGCATATTAATATTGTATTAATTAAATGTACACATCCTATATGTAACATATATATTCATGTATATAATATGTATAACTTAGCAAGCTGAAATAACCTCAATAGAGATTTCAAAGGCTATAATAGAAAAAAAAATTTTATCGTAAAATGAAAGAATTGATTCATAAATTGTCGAACTTTTATCAAGTAGATTTTATTTTATCACCATAGCACTGATATTTTAATTTTAAAAACTGAATTCAAAATAGAATTATGAGTAATAAAAATTTAATATGTAGTTATGAGTAATTCCTGTTTTTACAATCATAACTTAAAACAAGAACATCAAAAGTTTTTTTTTTCAAGAAAATGTTATTTAATAATGATCATGATTATTTTTATCATAAAAAATATAAAATAATCAAAATTGAACAGATAACAATATCTAGTACTGTATTGTCTTTCAGAATCATAATCTAAACCAACATTTAAATCTAGTTTGTTTCATCTTAATAATTTCAGTTTCAAGAAAATATTAATTATAATAAAAATAATTTAATAATAATAATCATTATCATCAAATATATAATAATCGAAATCAGAACTACAATAATAACCAAAACTTTAATCTTTTAATATCATAATCTAAATCAAGAATATCAAAAATAAGTTTACTTCATCTCAATTGTTTAATTTCTCAATATAATATAACGTATCATCTTTAAATTAAAAACTTCTTAATGCATGGAATCTATAAAAAAGCGTTTTTAAAATAATAAGTTATACTGTATAATTATTAGTATTTAAACTACTTAAAAATGTAAAAATAACTTTAGACCGAAATGTTACTGAAAAAAATTTTATTTTTGTACACGTTAAATATTAAATGTTTCTGAAATCAGTCATACATATCACAATTACGAACACAGATATACACATGCCCCCACAATACGCATATACCTACGCGTGCGCATGTACACACGCACGTACCTACACAAGTAGTTTTTGTTCATCTGATTTATTGCCTTGCAGAGAAAAATTATAAAAACCCTCTAAACATTAATGTTCTATTTAATTTTAGGATGTTTTCAAATTTATTTTTTCATTCAATTTAGATTTTCTAATTTTTCTGGATTGCAGAAATTAATAATTTTTGATACAATTATAAATTTAGATGTAAAAGCTATGAAGTCTTTAATAACTTGTATATATGTTTATGCATGATGTAAATTCTATCAAAATTATTTGAGTAATTTATCAAAGCCATAGAACTATTACATTAATTATTAAATGTTCATAATATTTCTTACCAAAAGTAAATGTTGAGTCTGTTGTCTAGGCATTGGAGCTATACCTCTTGATGAACGTGTTGTAAATGAAGTAGAATCTTCATTTGTCCCTGCACTACTTATTGCCTCGGATTGTTGTTGCTGATTGTTTGAAATTCCAGATTGAATTTGTCGAGAACCTTCTATAGCTGTTGTAACTTCATCTATAATTATTTCAACTTCATTGTTGTCTCCTTCAACTTCTACAGCATACGGAAGTTCTTCTTCCTCCATTTCTTCATACGGATCATTATCAAATTCTTCCTCCTCTTGTTGTTGATTTGTACTACCGCCTTCATCACAATCTACAACGACAACACAACCATCTTCACCTTCTTCATCTTGATCCCTTTGACTGGATGTTGGAACCTAACAAAATTATTAACACTTTAGCGCTGAATGTATCAATATATTACATTAATACTTTTGCTTTTTTTCGAATTTCCTTATGACGTAAGCAAAAATTGTCGTAGTGAATACGGTAGTTAGATCGAAGTCGACTATTTCCGATAGGGTCCTAAAAAAGTTTTAATGCATTAAAAGCCGCCATAATTTAAAAAAAAAAGAAAAAAGAATTTATTCCAAAATAGTACATTTCTTAAAGCGTATAAAAAGGCTTTTTATACGAAACGAGAAGTTTACGGCCCGAGCCAAAGGCGAGGGGGCTTTTCTTGAAAGAGCCTTTTCATATCTGTTGCGAACCGTATTTTTTGTCATGAGAGCCAAAAAAGAGCAACGAAGTTGCGATTTTGAGGTTAGGATGGCAAAAAATATATTTCTGGAATAAATTTAGTGTGCAAAGTAAAGTACTTTGCACACATCTTCTAAACTGTGCGGGAATGGGGTACTTTGCATCCAGAAAACTTGCACGTGCTGTTAAGAAAAAAATATTTTTGATACGAATGCGCAAAGCAAGTGTTTTCCGTGTAGGTTATTTATTTATTGAAATACATGTGTGTAAGAAGCGTAAATCGACCTGCGTAACTTCTTCGTGTTACGCTTGAGGTAATGCTAATAATGACGGTATCAATAAAAATTTTCAGTAAATTTTTTGCAATTATTTTAATTTTTAACATTGATTCAAGTTTTTAATAAAAGAATTAAATATTGCGAAAGAAACATTTTGAACTTCAAAAAATCATCAAGTAAAAAATTGTTTGTTACGTTAATTTTTAGCGAAATTTACAAATTTAAATCTTTTGGATACAAGAAAAAAAATCACAGAACTTTGAAACTTTAGGGATTTTCTCAGAACACTTTGAGGTTGAAAACATGTAATTAATATTCTTTGTTAACCTATTATATACATAGTTATACCAAGTTTACCAAATATCCTTGATTCTACAATTTTACCTTTTTTTAATCAATATTTTCATTTGGAAAGCAATTTTTAATAAAAAATTACCATTATTAATTTTTAGTAAATGTTTTGCAGTTTGCAAAACCGTACTTCAATTTTTTTTTTGTTAATATGGTTATTTAAAGTTACATCACCGAAAAAATTGGTGAACATGTGCTAAAATGTCACTGATGATTTTTTGGACTGACGGGGATTTTAACCCGCTACCTTGAGAACAAACGAGTTTCAGCCTTCTAAGTGCGCAGTTACGTGCCTTAGCCGATTGAGCCACGGACGCCTTACTTTAATTTTTTGAGCGATCATTATTTCCCGATTGATTAATAGTTAAAGTCAATAAATTCGCAATCGAGGAATTCACAATTGTTTCCTTTAAGAGACATAAGTTTTTTAGTAAGAGTTATCTACTTTTTTAATTGAAAATCACTAAAATATCATAACTGTACCAATAACAAGCAGCCTTGTAAGATCTGATTGTAAGGGTCTTCACACGTTTTTTTTTATATAACCTTCCTGATGCGTGAAAAACTTTACGGGGCCCCAGAAACATCCGTTGCAAATATTTATATATATATATATATATATATATATATATATATATATATATATATCAGGGTGTCCCTTAGTTCCGAAACTCGAAAAGACCTTTCTCCCAACCCGTAGATCGTTAGTTTAGCATAAAAAACGAAGATCTGTATGTTTGTTAGTCTCTTAAATTGACTTTTAGCACCCCCATCAATTAAAAATCCATCTTTTTCAATTTTTCTTTTATTTTTCAATACAGTCACTATTTCGCTATTTTAAACATTTTTTGTATAGAAATTTTTCGATGGTTAATTTTAGATTATAAAGAAGCTTTGTAAATTTTCTCCTCACGTGAAAATTATTTTTTTTGCTTATTACAGTGAAAAATTGGAGCTAAAAAATACAAAAATTTGTCAAATTTGAATATTTTCCTGATTATTAGCGGCCTATCATATCCATATGTATATTATAATTATTGGATGTTAAAGGAGAGGTCAAGTCCTTTAATTCACTTTTTTTAAAATATTTTTTAACTAATTAGAACCGGAGATATTGATGTTTAAAGTTTGTAAAAAATTTAAACTATCAAATCAAAGGCCTTATGCATTTATTTATAATGGTTTTCTACCTAATTCAACGTAAAACAATCCATAAAAAACACTTTGTATTTATAGTCTTATTTGTAGATAATTAGTACGATTTTGAATTTTTAGGATATCTTATTTTTGACTTGAAATATCGCATTCACATGATTTTTTATAACTTTTGCAGAACGCCGAATGTATACTGTAATCAATAAATTTTAAATTCTATTGCACTTAATGCAGCTTAAGAAGGGGCCGAACTATCTGTCTTTGTCTAATAGCGTTTTTCATCATTTATGTAAACACTATCCGGTATAACAAGAAAAAAATAGCAGCCCCCGCTAGATATTAGTATAATTAGTAAATTTTGTAATAACAACCAAATTTTTTACCGCATAGTTTTTGACTAATTAGAGACCTACTAGCAATCTAGAATATAACCTATCTTTTTTTTGGTAGGTCTCTAATTATTTAAAAACTACGCAGTAGTTTATTATATATAAGTATATAATAAACAACAATATAATGTATAACAACCAAATTAGTTTTACTAATTTGGTTGTTATTACAAAATTTACTTATTATACTAATATCTAGCGGGGGCTGCTATTTTTTTCTGGTTATACCGGATAGTGTTTACATAAATGATGAAAAACGCTATTAGACAAAGACAGATAGTTCGGCCCCTTCTTAATACAAATCATTTTAAAGCTTAGGCATTTAATAAAAATATTGCAATAAAAAAATATTTAAAAAATTAATTAAACTATTATTAAAATCAACAAAGGATTAAACAAATTTATAAAAAATACTTTATGTATTTGTTTATAATGATTTTTTGCCTACTCTAACGTGAATAATAATAGTAATACATGGGAAATACCCTGAATTTATAGTCTTACTTGTAAACAATTAGTACAATATGTAATTTTTATATCTCATTTTAACACTGATAAAATACGTTATATTCGCACCGGCCACTTACTAGTTACCGATTTTAAGAAACAGTCAGTATTATATTATTCGTAATTTTATATCTAAAATAGCGAATTTTTTTTATTGCAACACAAACATAGAAAATATATTGACAGGTAACAATATTGAGAAAATAAGATTAATATTGTAAATGTTTGAAAATTTGTTTGTAAAGAATTATATTTGATGTTTATTATAACGATTAAAAATTAATATTAAAAAGAATTGTGTTAAAAAAAGAATTTAAATCTAATCAAATAAGAAATTAAATACAGAATCATATTTTTCAATAATTAGTAATTTATTTACCATTATTCATTTTTTAAATTATGAATGATAAAATAGATACTTTATACAATTTCTCATAAGTAGCCTTAATAAATTCCATTAGGTCCAGAGAAAGAAAAGTATTGCTATAAAAAAGCATATATTTGCAAGATCTCAAATTAGAAATGACATATCATAAAAATTCAAAATTGTGATAATTATTTATGGGAAAAACTATAAATTCAGTGTATATTTCATGAATTATTTAACGTTAGAGCAGGTATAAAACCTATATAAACAAATGCATAACATATTTTTCGTAAAATTTTTTAACTTTTTGTTAATATTAATAATAATTAAAGTCGTTTTCTTTATTTTGTGATTATAATATCATTATTCAATGCATGAGCTTTAAAATGTGCTGGTTACGCTTTATTAGGTTCAATAGAACCGGAGATATATCGATTATAGTAAATGTTCGCGCGAGAGCAGCATATTCCCTTACAAAAATATAATAATCTCAAGTTAAAAATAAGATATCATGAAAATTCAAAATCATATAAAATATATACGAGTAAAGCTTTAAATTCAATGTATTTTTGATGCCTTATTTCATGTGTAAGAAAGTAAAAAATCAATATAAACAGATGCATAAAGCCTTTTTCATAAAATTATTAAATTTTTTGTTGGTTTTAATAATAGTTGAAACAATTTTTATTATATTCTTTAATCACAATCTAATTACTTAATGCATAAGCTTTAAAATACGCTATGTTAAGCACCATCAAGTTTAATAGAACCGGAAATATATCGATTATACTGAGTGTTGAGCGTGAATGGAGCGTATATTGTTATAACAAAATCCTATAATTACTATAATTCGAGTTACAAATAAGATATCGTAAAAATTTGAAATCAAGCAGATTTTTATGTTAATAAAGCACAATTTTGCTTTTAAAAACGTCTCTGTATTTTCAATAATTAATGTTTTACAGCGTTATGAAAATTAAATTGTTTATAACAAAAGAACGACCACTAGTTGCGCTCAATAACCAAGAAATTATAATTTCACTCATAAAAAACTACTAAAAAACGCAAAGTTACCGAGGGGACCTAAAACTTTATACTCATATGTTATCAGCGACTGGATTAATAAACATTCTTTTGGCTCTAATTTTGATTCAAAACCTCTTAGTAACTTTTTATGAAAAGGAAAATAAAGGTCTTGAATTATACTTTAATAATTATTATATAAAAAACCTTAACCAAACTAAAACGTTTCCAAAGATTAGCAAAATCAAGTAGGTGGATAATATTGATCAAATTCGAACAATTAAGTTATTATGCAAAATTTATTCAATCATACAACTTTTTATTTTGCAGATATTATATATAGATGGCTGATTCCGTTCAGATTCATGCAGGCCGTCACGGATCGAATTTTTTTTTTGGCTGAAAACTATGTGAATGTGTTCTAATACTCAAGATAAGATGTGGAGACCCCGAAACACGGCTTAAAAAAATTTTTTCGCGATGCTATAGCCTATTTTGTGTTGAATATTAAAATGAAAGGTGAAAAAATGAAAATGAACCTCCATATTCAAAATACTGTATCCCCGTCAATTTTTGACTTTTCAAGGCGTATTTTTTTTTAATGTGAGGAATTTAGCCTACCTTTACATCACATTAATATTTCATAGATAAAAATTAATGCCATCGAGCTATTAATGAAAAACAAAAAAAAACGATTTTTTTTCAACGTGATTTTCTCAAAAACTATATTTTTTTTTCCTTCAAATTTTAATATGTTTTTATACATAAAAAAAAAACTAACTTTTAAGGTGAGTCATAATATGCTATTTTGCTTTATTTTTTTCTTGATAAATTTTTTTAATTTTATTCAATTTTTTCAATTATAGAGTATTAAGACCATGTCCTCTTTCAATAATAGCAATTTTAAGTTTAAAAATATGTTCAAAAAGAATAAATAAATTTTCATCAATTCAATTTAGATTTATGAATTTACATTTTCCCATTCATGCAACGAAGTTCTAGAAGTGAACCCAAGATTTTGTTCAGCTTTCCAACAGTGAATTTTTTGTATTCCCTTGACTTCTTTTGCATTTTGTTGCCATTCAACTTTTTTTGTTTGTCGGAAAACTTCTAACTCTTCTTTGCTTAAAAAGAGAATATTGATAGATGGAGTGTAAAGTGAGACATGAGTCGCAAAATCCTCTGTATTTCTAATAAATTCTGCACTTTGCTTGGACAAATTGTGCACAGTGGCACTATACCTCCTATTCCATCACATGCACCTTTTCCATGCCTGGTTGCAGAAAATAACCATTTTCTTTTTTCTTTAGAATTTCGAAACTCATAAAATTGGTATCTATTTTTGAAATGACTGGCGGCTTCATACGAATTTATTATGATTTCTTCTAATCCTTGCAGAATGCGTTTTTGCTTTACATTCTCTACAATTGAATTTATAGCCATTAAAGCATGAGAAGAATCATGTTTTGTATCGTCACAAACTGTGACATAACTGACTGTCGAATCATTTCCAAAATAGCATACCGATGGAAATATGGATATTTGATTTTTTCTCCAGTGATAGCTTTGTACTTCATTTTGTAATAAGACCGTCCAATTTTCGGCGAAATCTACGTGAATGACTAATTGGAACTGGCTTTTTCCTTACTAAAATTTTTTCCTCTCGAATAGCAATATGTTGAATTTCTTTAATCATTTTATGAGTACTCGCGGTGAGAGCATAGTTTCTCAATTGTATCAAGAAGTTTTCAATGGTACTAGTTTTATAAAGTGAATCTGATTTTTGCCAAACATAAGTTATTTCTTTAAAAAGATCTTCTTCCGTCAAAGAAATGATTCCCAAATCAATAGTTTCTTCATTTGGGCATTTTTCACAGTCTCCCAGTATACATTTCATATCATCCTTAGAGCAAAATAAAGAAGAAAATATATTTGATTTAATTTTTGAAATGTCATGTTTATTGTTTGTATTATAGTTTTTTAAAACTATCAACATAAGTTCCAAATTTTCGCAATAAATACAAAGACACGTATGATTGGGTGGATGAGGTATAACCCATTTTGGTCTCAAGGCATAGAATGTTGATTTGCCGATTTTTTTTCCATTTGGGGATTTTCTTCTTTAAACAATTCAAATGTTTGTTTCATGCTTCGCGTAAGAAAGCGTTTAACTTTTTTGGTTTTGATACCATTTTCTTTTACGGATATTGTATCATTTTTATTTGCACTTTGTCGAGAGCAATTAAAATCATCATTTAAATAATACTCTTTGACTTTTAACACAACTTCCCCATCCATTGAATGGCCACTATAATTTTCAGGCTTCTTATAAACATCTTCATTATTCACATGTGAGAGAGCTTGATCAATCATGTACGTAGTTACGTCTGGCAGAACTGATAATAAATATTCTTTTGAAAAATTAGTTGGTATAAGGGTTAATAGTCGGACATTTTCGGAAAAACTTAAACAATTTTTTAAGGCAATTTTAATATTTTCGAGCCATTTATCACATGTCTTACATTGAATGCTTCCACTCAATTCAGGTAAATCCGTTATATCGAAAAATTTCATCATTTTACTAGCTATTTGAGAATCGAATGCATCATTCATTTGCTTTCTCTTCCGAATGGCATACGATTTTCGCATCTTCACATTAACAGTTTTAGGCATCTTGATAGGTGAAACCTTCAAATTCAAATAATTTGCGGTTTCGTTAAGCTCATGCACGACAATTTCGCTGTCATTAATTTCTTCTGAAGATTGTTGACTGCTTGAATTAGATGTGGAAGGTGTAGCATTCTTCACGTCTTCTAAAAATAATTTATAACATCAAACGCAAACTTTATCTTCTTTAGATAACAAAATTTTAGGATACAAGCGCTGCAAAGATTCCGTTATTCGGTCCAATTTCAGAGGAATCGTAGATAGCTTTTGTGTGCCTTTTTTTCAAGTCCTTGCATTTTATCTTAGCCAATGATGCCATTGTAATTAACTCAAAACATTTTATTAAAGCGAAAAAAAGATTATGAAAGTTAGACGATTTGTTATTCAATTCGATCTCTTCTTATGTACTGTGATGCGCTGTATTGCTAATGAGTACGCTGGGATCGCGACTTTGCTACCTAACGGCGGCATGCACAAACTTCTATCAAATTGAATTTCACTCGCAGGCGCAAAATACAAATTGAATAAATGATAATTTATTTTTCTTTTTGAACATATTTTTAAACTTAAAATTGCTATAACTTCTGTTCTAATTGACCAAAAAAGTTGACCAATGTCTCATTTTGAAGGCCTTTTTAAACACTAACAATATATTAATATATTAAAAAGTAAACGAATAGTGAAAGAGCACAATTATTGAAAGAGGACATGGTCTTAATACTCTATAATTGAAAAAAATTGAATAAAATTTAAAAAATTTATTTAAAAAAAATAAAGCAAAATAGCATGTTTTAACCCACCTTAAGAGTTATTTTTTTATGCATAAAATCATATTAAAATTTGAAGAAAAAAAAATATAGTTTTCGAGAAAATCACGTTGACAAAAAATCGTTTTTTTTTGTTTTTCATTAATAGCTCGACGGCATTAATTTTTATCTATGAAATATTAATGTGATGTAAAGGTAGGCTAAATTCCTCACATTAAAAAAAAATACGCCTTGAAAAGCCAAAAATTGACGGAGATACAGTATTTTAAATATGGAGGTTCATTTTCATTTTTTCACCTTTCATCCTATTTTGTGTTAACATTTAACACAAAATAGGCTATAGCATCGCGAAAAAAATTTTTTAAGCCGTGTTTCGGGGTCTCCACATCTTATCTTGAGTATTAGAACACATTTACATAGTTTTCAGACAAAAAAAAAATTCGATCCGTGACGGCCTGCATGTATCTGAATGAAATCAGCCAGATGTTTTTCATTAATTTTCAATCAGTCTTGAGTTTTTTTACTATGTTGGACTTACTAGAAGAGTATCAATAACTCCGGATCACACATTTTGCTCAAACTTTGGAATAAGTTTTCAAATGTCAAAATATGGAAGGTAACAGAATTTTAGACACGAACGCTCAATATTTCCCTAGTTATAGGCAATTAAAGAAAATCACTAAAAAAGTTACTAGATCTCTGAAATAAAAGCTAAGCTTAAATCCTTTTGAAATAGTAGTTATAGTATGTCAAAATATTATTTTTCCTAAACTTATAGCGTAATAAATATTGGACCTAATTTCAGCTTTTGTAATTAATTAATGTTCCAAAAAGAAATCTCAGGTCCAATGTTTATTACGTTATAACTTTGGGAAAAAATAATATTTTGACATTTATTACTACTATTTCGAAAGGATTTAAGCTCAGATTTCATTTAAAAAAGTTTTAAGCTTCTAGCTATCAATGCTGAGGAACTGTATGCGTTCAAAAATCTAGTAACTTTTTTATTGATATTCTTTAATTGCCTATAACTAGGGAAATATTGAGCGTTGGTGTCTCAAATTCTGTTTTCTTTTATATTTTGACGTTTTAAAACTTATCCTAAAGTTTAAGCAAAATCCGTGATCCAGAGTTGTGATACTCTCCTGGTTAGTCATATTCGGAAAAAATTCTTTATTCTATTCATTAATGAATTAAAGCAAATATTGCTTCTGTAAATATTGTTTTATCATTCGTCAATACGTTGACGTAGTTTCGGGTTAGCTTAACTGCTTTTTCAAATGTGTCATTGACTACCTTTATTTTAGCCACTATATCTCGGCTTTCCTCATAAGAACTATGGTGAGACCAAGTTTTGGCAGGAAAAGTTAAAAAGTCTATTTTCAAATTTAATCTCTCGAAAAAACGATAATTGTATCTATTAATAAAGTAGTCAAACTGTTTTTGACACAATTCTTCTACTTCTAAGTCATACAGTAGGAATTTTTTTGGACATTTTCTTAGATCATCTCTATCTTCATCTTCAGATTCATCGACATATTCAGGGTCCTCGCAATAAATTGAATCGTTTTTTTAGTACTCGCACCATTTTATTTTTGATATCGTTCGAAACATTGTCGTCGAAAAAAGCCAACGCACACAATTCTGGCGACAAGTACCATAAATAATTTTTAAACTTTTTATCAACAATTTTAGAAATGTTTTTATCAATATTTTGATATACAACCAACACTTTAAAAAACTTAAGATCATTATTGGGTGCATACATTGGTAATGGTGCTTGAAACCATGCTTTAAGGTATACAAAAATAACAAATGTGCACACTTTTTTGGAGTTTTCGATTTCTTGTTTCCGTAAATCAAAATATGCCCTTCAAGCATATATTTTCAAAAAATAAATAGCCTTTATCATTCATCTAGGATGATGTCATGCGCCAGGTTTACGCAGCTTTACATTTTCCGTAGCACCCAAAAATACTAACCAGGAGAGGCCCAGACCTCTGGATCACGGATTTTCCTCTAACTTTGGAATAAGTTTCTAGATGTCAAAATATGAAGAAAACTCGAATTTTAGATCCTAACGCTTAATATTTCCCAAGTTGTAGGCAATTAAAGAAAATCACTAAAAATGTCACTAGATTTACAAACGCTTATAACTCTTTAGCATTAATAGCTAGACGCTCAAAACCTTTTTCAAATGAAAGCTGACCTCAAATTCTTTCGAAATAGTGCTTATAGCATATTGAAATATTGTTTTTTTACAGAGTTCTAGAACAATAAACATTTGATCTGGAATTCCTTTTTATAACATTAATTAATAATAAAAGTTAGAGTTTGGTTGAATTTTCATTGCTTTATAACTGTGGAAAAAAATTAGATTTTGATATGCTATAAGCATTATTTCGAAAGGATTTGAGGTCAGCTTGCATTTGAAAAAGGTTTTGAGCCTCTAGCTATTAATGCTAAAGGGTTATAAGCGTTCGAAAATCTAGTAACTTTTTCAGTAATTTGCTCTAATTGCCTATAACTAGAGAAATATTTAGCGTTAGGGTCTAAAATTCTAGTTTTCTATATATTTTCATATCTAGAAACTTATCCCAAATTTTAAGCAAAACTCGTGATCCGGAGGCCTGGCCTCTCCTAATAAGCTGAGTTCAAGAAACTCCTTATAGTTATCTCTAAGTAACTGCTTCTGCATATAATTTTTAATAAATATAATAAGTTCAGGAATTTGTTCTTTCAGTGCTGGCTCTAATATTTCTATTCACTTTTATAAGCTGAATCATCTATTAAGGTCATTTTTAGTGAAATCTCTTAAAAATGGGAACATTTGGTTCACTGCAACCAGGTATTTTCAAAGAGAAAACAGCAACTTATACGATTTTAAGTATGTGATGACGACATGCTAGTTGTAGCAGATCTTTCTTCATAAATTGTTCAAAAATGGCCACTGCCCCGGCTTTTCCTCCGAAATTCGCAGCTGTCGTATAACAAGAAACATCTTATACTCAATTAGTGAGTTTCCAATCAATTAAAGCTGCATAGACAGCTTTGACTATTGTTATTGCTCTACTGTCTTCCAAAGCAGGAACTTTAACACGTTTTTTTAATATCTCCATATGTAACTACAACAGGAAGTCGATCAATTTGTTTGCATAAAAGTCTTTCAGGGATCATTTTACCTACCCCAATGCACAATGAGATATGATATTAGTGAACTTTGAAAGTATGCTTTTATTTTGTTAATTGTCGCCTCCCTGACTTTTGTTCGAGATCTGTGAAATTATGATCGATTTATGATTAATTCATCAACATCGATGCCTAAAGCCTAAGCGATTGTACCAATTAAAGAAACGGCTTCTCTATAACTGATCTAGCATTTATCTAGAGTTGCAACTACCTCAGGTGTTATTGGGTGAATATTACCTCGGATACCTTTTGAAATGAAGTTTTGACCATAAGGTGAAGAATAAACAGACCCAGAGCTTTGAGTGATAACTTCATTTTATGGCAGTAAGTATTCATCACCTACTTGCAAATGTGTTAACATCTGATCCTCTGTAAAAATTATTTCAAACTAATTGTACGCTAACGGAATAAAAAAAAACAAAGTATGTTTCATTCTTAACCTGGATTCGATCCTAAAGATGCTATATTTATCATCTGTTTATCAGAAATATAAGCATTTGCTTCTGATTCATAGAGATCCAAAGAATATATCTTATTGACTAAACCGTTATCATTTTCATTCAAAAATAATTCTCCGCCTGCAACTAGGTTATGAAACTGTAAAAAATGAAATATAATGTTATGGATAATATGAGAATAAATTTTTCATAAAGATATTATAACTGTTATTCACTTTGTGATTTAGTTAATTCTGAATTTATTCAACTTTTATTGATATCATCAATCAATTGAGAAAGGAAAACATTTTTTTCTGATTTTTCTATTGATATTAACAAACCAGCATGAGAAATGTCGAGAATATGAAACAGATCATTAATAAACTGTTTCTTTTTTTTACTTGGTTTATTAATTTTTTTCATATTGAACAATCAGTTGTATAATTTTTTCAATTGCTCATAACAATGATCATCTCTTTTTATTTTTACTGTAGTTCTGATCCACAAGTTTTTGACTTGTTGATGAGTTTATTTAACAGATTAAACCAAACTTAAATTTTTTATATGAACACGTCTTTTATGAAGGGAAGAACCTGTAACTTAGTAAGTAGTTTATTTCCTGTTAGTTGAAAAATTATATTTTCTTCTAAATCTGTTAAACTGAAACTTTCCGGTGTGAAATTCACCTTAAAAATTTAATTATTAATTCAAAGTATAACTTTCTACAAAACCTAAAAATAAATTTAAGGTAACGTAAAATACCTACAGTACAGTTCTCCAAATATTTTTATTCTTAATACAATAGTTTTATAAATATCTCAATTTTTACATAAATTTTTTTATTTCAACAAATAAAGAGTCTAATATAGAGATATTTCAATTTTCTGAATTAATATGATGCATTCTTATTATATTCAATCAGTTATAGTAGTATATGGTTAGGTATGGAGAATCATAACAATGACGTCACCATACCTAACATTCTTATCTTTGTTTACATAAACAAACCATTAAGATAACGATTTATTAACATCAACAAACAATTAAGTTAACGACGTATTTATGTAAACAAACAATTAAGATAACAATTCAATTATATAAACAAATAATAACGATAACGAAATCTTACATAAAAAAATAATCAATTAGAATAAAAACTTATTCATATGAACAATCAATAAAATTAATCTTCTGTTTTATATAAATAAGTCTTTATTTTAATCAACAAAAGATGATAACGTCATACGCTATACTACTTTATACTATTACAAAGTTTATAAGTTTCTACGTTTATTATCAGTGGTCCTGAAAAGGATTAATTGCGGTAAGTATATTATTTATATTTTTTTATATCCCTGCATTTTTGGGAATGTATGTATATCAGTTAAATATTTGGGATGAAACTGTATTTTCTCTTGTTCATCTTTCAGAAGAGGTTTCCTCTCTTCCTTGATTCCATCGGTAACAAGTTAAGATGGTCGTTTCAGCGTTCCTTGAGATTGACCCATGTTTTTGTTGTCCACAGTGTACTCTTTAATAAAGTTGAAATAAAAGATTCAATATAAAGCATCAGTATTTATACTAAACAAGAATAAGAAAATGAAACAAGAAGGGATAAAATAAAAAATAAATTTTTATAAACAATTGTCAAGTTTATTCATGTATAAGTTTCAAATACAAATATGTTCGAATAATAATAAACGCTAATCTATTTATTTATTTTTTATATATACATTATATTTTTTTAACAATACAGGTTCGATAACTGATTTCATTCTTTCAATTCTCATTCCGAATCTTTCTCTGTCATGGCCAATTTGTTCTCACCCACCGCGATGCGCACATTGACTTGCATAAGCCCACACATACATTTCTTTAACATTTGGTTTTCCTTCTTTAAAGTGCACACATTTCATTTTTATTACCAATATTCAATCAAACATGGAATCATACATATCATTATATATATGTTGTAAAATAAGAGCATTAATTTCTAAAAGTAAAATTTCTAACGTATATTTATCCAAATCTCTATCATCAAGCATTTTAGTTAAAATAAATGTCTTTACATCGTGAATTTTTATATCATAATACTGATTAAAAGCAGCAAATGTTTTCATCATACTGATCTTTGGATCTTCTTCACCTGCATCTTTCTTAATTTCTTCCAATAGATATTCTTGAATGTAGTCTACAATCCTATTAATTTTTCCAGCACGTTCTTCCAGTTGTACGAGATGTTCATCTATGCACGGCGCAATATGTTTTAGACCATCGAATGTCATTTTTTGAAAATGTGTTGCAGCAATTTCGTATGTACGTTTCATTTTTTTATTTGATGGTTCTTTAAATTCTTCATTGTCGTTGTCTGGTTGAGATTTGGTTGGTGGTTGATATATAGCCCGCTCCTCGATCGTTATGCTTTTTACATTATATGAGTATGAATAAAATGTCGTAAGTTCTCATGAATACCTTTAGTGGGCTCCCGTATTCAGATTTGAATCTATATGCGTCTTCAAAATATGCAGTATACATATCAAACTCTTTCTTGAATTTTTCCCATTCATGGGCATCAAAAATTAACCCATTTTGCAAAAGCAATTGTTGATATTTAAACGTATGGTTTGGAATATTCACCCACGTATAATAATCCGATGGATGTTCGTTTGCTTTGCGACTTTTTAAGAACGTAAGTTGTCGAAAGGAGCATATTATCCAGAACAATAGCATGCTCTTTCAATTAACCACTCTCACGGCAATTAGATTCAGCCATAAATAATATTTATTACTTGATAAAACTGTTAACTTACGAGCGTTCGAGTCTCACTTTAACTGTGGCTGCAGTGAAACTGATCTGACACTAGTACTCGCTCTCGTTTTATATCCATAGCCTCCTCTACAGAATTCATAAGTATGTGGGGTGCACATGGGTTTCAACACATATTTTCTAAGAATCTTGTATTTATCTTAAAGGATAATAACGACGGTTATGTTTCCTTAGTACGTAATATTATGTTTCAATACCAATCGATATATAACTGTTATATTTCATCATTTCCTGTCTCAAAACATTTTTAGCTTGAATTTTTTATAGATTCCGATATCTTCACATGTAATATTATATTTCAACGATAAGCGTTATATAGATGCTACATTTCTTGGTATAAAATATATTCAAGTTCAATTTTTTATTTCGTCACTTGCTGTTTAAATAAAATATTCCATTATACCCCTTTGATATCTTAGCATGTAATGTTAAATTTCTTTGATAAGCGTTACATAGCGCAGAAATTTCATCATTTTCTGTTAAAGCATTTATTTTATCATAATCCATGTAATATTATATTTCAAATGATAAGTAGAATATAACGTTTGTGTTTTTTTAATATATTTGTTTATAGATAAACGAGAAGCAAGTTATATGTATGAGAGAAATTATATATGAAATAATAAAGTAATATAAACTTTAAGATAAATAAGTTTTTGGTCATGGGAAGGATAAGGTAAATAATTTGTTACAAAAAAGTGTACATTTTTTATTAATATTTATTGAATATAAATTTCATGTTACAATAATAGATTTAATATAATATTCTTGAAGTACATAACTAATTAAAAAAGCCAAATCCTAATGAACGTTCGTTACTAAAAGTTTTTACAGAATTTTTGCGCTTCAATTTATTTCTTACAAGTTTATCATAAAATCTTAAAACGATTTTGTCATTCTTTTTGGTATTTCTTGAAAATTTACTGCGACGTCTAAACTCTTTCTGCCTAGTCTCACGCTCGCTCGCGCATTTTATACGACGCTATTACCAACCTAACTATTTGAATTTCTTATTATTCTAACAATCGGCCATTCTTACGATGCTTGGTCTCCAAGCTAGTGTTTTTTATAATTACATTTCAAAATCGTTAAATTTGCCTGGTTTTTGACGTATTCGTGTACTTCTACGTTCTGCAGATACATTTTTATAATTTTGCATTCCTTTTGCATTAGTACTTTCTTTCGGAAATTCAAAATTTTTATTTGCTTCATTCTTACTTTTAAGCTTTTCAGACACAGCCAAAACACTTACACTATAATTAGAATCATTCATAACATCATACAGTAACGAGCCGCAATCGTTTTCATTCTCATCATTATGACCTTTCTAAATTCTTAGTTGGCTTACATGCGCTGTTATATTTATCACTCCTGAACTACCTAAACGTTGAATTCGGTATGTACCGGAAGGTAATTTTTCAATTATTACTATCGGTCCTTTATTACTTGATTGGAGTTTAGTAGATTCTCCTGTACATACCGGATTAGTTTTAACAAAAACAATATCGCCAACGTCGTATTTAACATTTTTAATGCATGAATTATCATATCTTTCTTTTGCAACTGCTTGTTCCTTTTCAATTTTATCTCGTATTTCGTCTTGGATTTGAGCAGGAATTCTATATTTTTCAGAATTTATCGTGAGTTGACGTATATTCCCCTCATTAAAACGCGGAATATAACCATAGAGCATTTCAAAAGGCGTAAGGCCTGTTGTCTCACATACTGCTGTATTTAAGTCTCTTTCAAGTAGTTTAATATCCTTATCCCAATTACGACCGTCAGTATCTGTTAGATTTGTTTGTAACGCTGGTAATATAGTCTGATTTAAGCGCTCGATTTAACCATTTGCTTGTGGGTGACGACTCTAATTCAAGGTATGTAAAATACCATGACGTCCACAGAATTCTTTAAACTTATCTGACGTAAAAGCCTTTCCTCTGTCAGTTATAATGCGTTTGGGTGCTCCAAAGCGAGTCACGAATTCTTCAATTTTTCTCACTGTTGTTTTAGCTTTAAAATCGCGTGTTGCATATAATTGACAAAATTTTGGTGAAATTACAAATGCCTGCTAAAATTTATTTATTACGTTGTGTAGAGGTTATAAAAGGTCCTAAATGATCAAAATGCACCACTTCAAACGGTCGTTTCCCGGGGGTATGGGGTGCAATTCTCCAGCCTGTCGTCCGACTTTATTTTTCGATAATAAGCATTCTATACAAGAGGCTATATGTCTACGCACATATCTACGCATTCTAGGGAAGTAATAAAATTCTCGAATTCTTGAGACAATACGATCTATTCCAAAATGACTAACAAGATCATGGCATTTTATAATGAGAGCCTTTCGCATGGCTGTGGATACAACATATAATTCTTTATTTTTATGAGTTCATCTATCTTATACAATAAACCATCGCGTAAAACATAACCTTGTATCTCACCTTTTTCTTTATGTGTACGATCTTTATCAGGTTTTTGTAGGATATCAATTTTCCTAGCTAACTCTGTATCTGTTCTTTGATACATGAGTATCTCATCCTCGCTTGACGTTATATTTTAGACAGTAGCAGTATCTAAATTTGCATCTGTATCTTCTACAGGGGCTCGTGAAAGTGCATCTACATGTCGCATGCACTCTCTTTTACGGTGATGTATCTCGTAGTCGTATTCAGCTATTAAATTAAGCCATCGCACAATTTGTGGATTTTTAGTCTTAAGTGAATCAACGCGTACAAGCGCTTCACAATCTGTATACCCATCAAATCGAATGCCTATCAATAATAATCTTAACCTTCCCATAGCCCAAACGATTGCTAAAAATTCTAATTTACTTGAGTGATACGCTCTTTCTACTTCTGACGTTCGGCGACTAATAGCGTATACAAGATGTAACTCGCCATTTAAATTTTCCTGAAATAATATGGCACCTAAGCCGTCTGTGGATACATCAGTATGCAATTCTGTTCGTTTAGCATGTGGGTGATACAAGGCAAGTTTTTAATTTCATTAAAAGCTTCGTTTTGTCTATTTCCCCAAATAAATAAACTAACTTTCTTAAATAAGTCAACAATCGGTGTCATAATCTTAGCAAAATTAGTGATGAAGCGGCAAAAGAAACTGGCCATACCACGAAATCTACGAGCTTTATGTATATTTTTCGGACATGGAAAGTTTAAAATTGCGCATACTTTATCGTCTCCCAGTCCAACACCATTTTTGTCTATTGTAAAACCTAGATAATTTATTTTATTTAATCCAAATTTACACTTTTTAAAATTAGAGTTAAATGGGCCTCAGCTAATAATTCTAATACTTTTACTAATTTTATTAATAATCCTTCCCAATTATCCGCAAATAATAGAATATCATCAAAATACGTAAAAGCTAATTTATTTTGATAATGATTAAAAATTATTTTCATATACTTAGCAAAATAAAACGGAGCGTTCATCAAGCCAAACATTGCTCTTTTAGATTGTCCCGTTTCATCAGGCGTAATAAAGGCCGTCTTTTCTTTCGCTGCTTCTGTTAACGGAATTTGTAAGTATCCATGCCCAAGATCTAGTGATGCAAATATCGTTGTGCCATGTAGCTCTTCTAAACCGTCATTAATATTTGGGAGCAGAAAATTAGTCCTAATACTATTTTTATTGAGACGCCTATAATCAACAACGAGTCTATGACTACCATTCTTTTTTCTAACTAAAAGACAAGGGCTTGCATATGGCGAATTTGTTTCTGTAACTAACCCCGCTGCTTTCCATTCACTAACTATATCGCGCATGATTGCTCTTTGTTCTACACTAGCTTTATATGGTTTTGAATAAACTGGTTCGCTTTCCGGCTTAACTTTAATGTCCATTTCAATAAAATTAGTACATCCAAGTTCAAAATCATTTTGCGCAATACAATGTCTAAAATTATTTAAGATATTTATAAGTTCGTTTTTTTGTTCGCCACTTAATGTCGGGTCAACAGTTACATCAGAGTCAGTAACTGCTTTTTTTCTAGGTTTCATACACGGAATATTACCTTCAATTGACATGACTGTATTTTCATCTAAATAACTATTATTATCGCTTTGATTTTCAAACGCTAATTTTAATTCTACATCATCTACTTTAACACGAATAAAATTTATAGCTGCTTGCGATAATTCAATCGATCCTAAAGTTTTTGGACAACTTTGCGCATTTAACTCATTAAGACTCGGTTTTTCATTAAAAATGAAATTATTACGGTTTGTAAATACTAAACGATTATCTACTTTATAATATGCTACATAAGGTGATTCAGAAAAGTTCCTTCCGATTATAACATCGAATTCATGCGCGTCATCGGGTATAATTCTAAACTGAACTTTTTCTGCGAAACATTCATCAATAACTAAATTTTCATATATAACGCCGAATGACTTTACAGACTTTTCTGGTTTACCCCAACCCACAAGTTCGCTTGAACGACGAATAATTTTATAATCATTTTCGAAAACCTTAGATGCTTTTATCATGCAATCAGAACTGCCCGAATCGATCATTGCATGAATAGAAAAGTCACCAATTTTAACAAATTTAAAATATTTAGCCGCGACATTATCACTAATTCTATTAGTAACAGGTCATATTACAGCTGTTTCTGGGTTTACCGCATGATGCACATTATTTAAACTAGGTTCGAATCTTTTGTGCTATCCTGTAACTTTATTTCTGATGTATTTTGTAAATGTGCCACAAACGGCACAGCAGATAATTCTATAAAAAGTAAATTTACACATAAGATAAATTACGGTAATTTTTTATGTGTAAAAAATGAAGGTTTTATAGAAATATCTACTGTGCCGTTCGTGGCACATTTACAAAATACATTAGAAAAAGAGTTACAGGATAGCACAAAAGATTTAAACCTAGATTAAATAATGTGCATCATGCGGTAAACCCAGGAACAGCTATAATATGACCTGTTACTAGGATTAAAAATTGTGTGGATATCCTCATATGCTCGATTTCTTGACAATTAAAACATTTTACATCGCGTTTTACCTTACAGTCTTTAGCAATATGTCCTTTTGAATCACAATGATAACACTCACGCGTTTCACGTATATTACCTTTCTCGATGTTTATGTTTCTTGAAAAATGTCCGTTGTCTGTCTGTGGTGACGGCGATTTGATTGATTGTTGAGTGAAGTCCTTTCGTTTCTCTGAAGATGGCCGCACTGAATCTCGTTTATATAAGATGCGTTCTTTGCGCGCTGCCTCGAGTGATTCCATTTCCATGATACATATTAAAATATATATATAATATTATTACTAATCTCTTTTGACCATAGTCCGATAGCTATTTGCATCTTCGTTTCATTTAAAGTAAACTTCAATTCATTACAAAGTCTCACTTTATCAAAAAAATATTCTCTAGTATGTTCTCCTTGGCGTTATGTGCGCTTCTCCATATCTTTCCATTTTTCAGTTAGAGTCTTTTCAATCAAAAATGTATTCTTAAATGCGTCGCGAAACGTTACCCAATTTGTAATTCTATGTAAATTACTGAAATACCAATTTTTTAGCTGCTTTCGTAAGATGCGATCTTGCTGTTTTAAATGCTACTGCCTCTGTCCATCTATGAAGAGTTGCTGTTGACTCGAGTTGTTGTAACCAAACTTTAGCGATAGTAGCACTTCCTAGACCATCATAGTCACTTATATTATGCGACAAATCTGGCAATACATTATAATGGAAAGTTTCAGCTGGTCGTCCGTTCTGCTGTACTACATCTAATAAAACTTTATTTTGTTGCATCAACGCGCCAAAAGCGTCCATCATTTGTGTCATATTAAGCTGATTAATTTGCTCTGCGTTTTTAAATCGAGCACCAGCATTGCCTATATTTCCTTGTCCATTTTGTCTTCGAAGATTTAGCAGCGCTTGTGCGGCTGCACCCTCGTGATTATCACCTTTCTCCGTTATTGTCTTACTTTTTTTTCCTAATTCAAAATTCTGAGAACATACAACCCTCTTTCTTTTTCTATATAAGTCCGTTTTTCCTATTTATTTCCGAAGAACTTTTTTTTTAATCAGACGCGTAGTATAACGCACATACAACTTTTTATTATAAAAAAATGTTTCGTTCACTAAAGTTTTAACTATTTTCAACTTTTTCTTAATATGAAATAATTTTCAACATGCCATCAGCAACCTCACAACGACATCATGCAACCGACTCAACCGCCATTTTCTTTGTTCCACGACTTTTCAAATTTTCAAATTATTTATCCAAATATCACTCGAATTCACTAATGTCACTGTCCTATATATCCATCGATCCATGAATCTATGTATGATCGATGTAGAATGGCCCTTCTGAATTTTTATGATAATAATATTTGTTACTCGTAGTTAAATAAAACACTCTCAGTCAGGATGTAATGAATAGGTCTTTATTATTATATTAAGTAAAATAAGAACAGGTTTTATACAAACGAACGATGTGTCCCGTAACAAAACTATTATATAACTTTATAAACGATCCGCTGACCAAGTACAAATTCTTTGGCTATCCAGCCCGCTCTAAATTAGATAAAATAATCAAATCTTTCTGATACGGTCCGACAACCAATCTCGAGACTTGGACTGCACGCAACGACGTTTAAACTCTTTCTGCCTAGTCTCACGCTCGCTCGCGCATTTTATACGACGCTATTACCAACCTAACTATTTGAATTTCTTATTATTCTAACATGATGATGAGTATATTTCTAGGTTAATGACTTTGCGTGACATAACTAATTCTAGATACTTTGCTTTTTCGTATCCTCTAGTATAAACTTTTACAGCCACTTTTGCAATGTCGTATGGATTGAGTAGCAATTGTCTGATGGAAACATCGCCTTCTATTTATTGAATTCCGTGATGATGATTGATTACGTACTCGTCTGTGCGTTTAACACCTGCAGGTAACTCGGAAAAATTATGCGGTGATTTTACGATCCAGTGTTGTAGGTGTTACTCAAAATCAAACATGTGTTAATAACGGTGCAGAACATTACATTAGAACTAATGGACCACTATTGGCACAGAAAGCGAGAAGATTGTCTCCAGAGAAATTAGATGCAGCTAAGAAAGAATTTAAAGCTTTATGCGAAGCTGGAATCTGTAGACTTTTAGAAAGTCCTTGGGCTAGTCCCATACACATGGTTAAAAAGAAAAATGGCGAATGGCGCATCTGCGGAGACTGTAGACAGTTAAATAATATCACAGTCTCCGACAGATATCCAGTGCCTAATATTCAGGATTTCGCAACAGGACTAAATGGAATGAAAGTATTTACATCAATAGATTTACAAAAAGGCATACTATCAAATTCCAGTTGAGAAGGATAGTATTAAAAAAAATGGCCGTAATTACACCATTCGGATTATTCGAATATAATTATATGACGTTTGGCCTTAGAAACGCTGCACAATCTTTCCAACGTTATGTGAATGGAGCTCTTGGAGACCTTAAGAACGTATTCTGTTATATTGATGATATTTTGATAGCTTCTGCTAATGAAGAAGAACATGAGGCACATTTGAAACAAGTGCTTGATAGACTGAAGAAATTTAATCTACATCTCAATATCGATAAGTGTATTTGGCGCAAGAGAACTGACCTTCCTTAGTTACTTAAAAAATGAAAAAGAATTTAGACCGACAACTGAGAAGGTTAAAATTATTAAAGAATATCCGAAGCCTAAAAACGTGGATGAGATGCGAAGGTTTCTCGGAATGATCAACTTCTACCGGAAAAGTTTACCAAAGGCTGCTCAAAACCATAGATTATTAAACAGCTATATTAAAGATGCTAAGAAGAAAGACAAACGTCCAATCGAATAGACGGCTGAAACCGAAAAAGCATTTGAAAAGGCAAAGAAAGAGTTGGCTGATACCTCTTATTTAGCTTTCCCTGATGAAACAGCGAAAATTCGCATTAGCACAGACGCTTCAGACTATGCTATCGGCGCAGCAATGTCAGCAATATAAGAGGCAATTAGATATTTTCACTATCATCTGGACGCCAGGAAATTCAAGATTTATACAGACCATAAGCCACTCGTCTACGCTTTAACACAGAGTGCTGACAAAGCGAGCTCAAGAGGCATTAGGCAGCTTGCGTACATCTCAGAATTCGATTGTGAAATCTGTCATGTAGCAGGTGTTGAGAACCCTGTTGCAGATGCTCTGTCACACATTGACAGCATTTGTTCGCCGACGATATTCGATTGGGATCCAGAGCTCATGTATCATCCTGACTTTGCTCAGGTGTTAATGAAGATGGACGAATTTAGCGTACCGACTGTTATAGATCTTGAGAGACTGGTGCAAGCACAGAATGATGATGATCAACTGTCTGAAATAACAGAAGACCCACATTATCCTCTGCATTTGCAGAGGATAATGTGGTTTTGCTAAAGCCTTTTTCAATAACTGGATCTCTTGTTTTGGCGCACCATTGTATATAACTTCAGATCAAGGTGTACAATTCGAATCTCAGATATTCGACGCCTTAATGGATCTAATCGGATGTAAAAGAATCCGTACTGCGCCATATCATCCTTAATCTAATGGCATGATTGAGAGATGACATCGAACTCTGAAAAACGCCATCTAATGTAAAACTCAGACCGCTGACTGGGCTAACAAACTACCCAGCATATTGCTAAGGCTGATCATTAGCATTAAGAGCAATTTTGACGCATGTCCAGCAGATCTAGTTTATGGTACATATTTAAGAATATCAGGCGAGTTCTATGCTTATGGCGAGACTAAACCCAATAAACGATTCTTTTTGGAGGAGTTCAGAAAATATATGAGAGAGTTACAACCTTTTCCAGTTACACATAACAGTAACATCAAACCTTTTGTTTTTAAGGACCTGGAAACGTGCAACATTGTTGGAAAATATAAATTTTTGCTTGTGACATCGAAAAAATTTGGTTAGCAGAACCAAAGTCAGTAGTTGAGCAGATTTTGTTATGATCATCAAAACTTTGGTTACTAAAGTATTAAGAAATCTCGTATAATAATTTACTTTGGTTAAAACAAAATATTTGATTATTATATTCGAATATTTGATTACTGCAGCCAAACTTTAATAACTAATAACTTCGGGTGTGCCAGCAAAAGTAATTCTTCTCGTGTTAATTTACGTACTGTAGGTACGTGTTTGTAATACAACAGCACATTCTAAGCCTTTATTAATAAATATTTAATAAAAATTTTTGTTTGAAAAATTAATAAAAAAATTTTCAGAACGAAATATTAAACTATTACTGATATTTTAACTGCTGCCTCATTTACCTCTAAACCAAGCAGCAGTTAAAATACCACTAATCCCACAGTTTTTAATATTTAGAGTTGAGAATTTTTTTATTGATTTTTCAAATTATTTTGAATAACATCATGCATGGATTTTGTTGTAGGTCTTATAAGTCAAAAATAAAAAATAAAAATCGTCATTTTTCATTAAAACCTATACAGAAATAATTTCTGTGAATAACTATTAATAACTGTGAATAAATGTTAAAAAATGTAAAAAAAAGTTAATAACTGTTAATAAATGTGAAAAACTGTAAATATCTGTAAGAAAGTGTTAATAACTATAATTCATTCTAACTAATTAAATAACTATAAACAATAGATAGCTATAAATGAGTATAAATAATAATAAATTATTCACCAATTCTAAAATTTTGGAAAATATGAGTAACTGTTAATAAATGTGTATAAAAGTGTATAAATGTGAGTAAATATGAATAACTATTAATAATCATTACTTTCAGTTAATCATTGTTATTTAACGTTCATAACTATTCTTAACTATTATTAACTATTATTAGCTGTTTTTTACTGTTATTAATGTCTGAATTGAGGTAGTTTATTAAAATTATTTACAGTTTTACACAATTTCCCACAAAAATCATTTTTATATAGGAAAACAAGATTTTACCTGTACCCCCTCTTAATATTAAATTATCATTACTAGGAAATCATTAATAATATTTTTTACAGGTGCTTACCAAATGTAGCAGGCTATTTCTTATTTAACACAAATGCTGGATGAAAATCATGAGATACATTTACAATATTACAAAGAAAAAAATAATATAATCAAGATACAAGTCCGCTCCTGGCACCTAAGCAGCAAAACTTACAATTGTTATATTGAGTATAAACCGGACTCCATTGGTTATAACAGTATTCTGCAATACCATTGTGAATGTGCGAATGTTTAAAGAACAATCGGTTCCTGCTGACATGTAGCAGCCGTAATATATTATTCATCTCATGGTAGATACATTTCTAAAAAACTAAGACCATCTGCAAAATTAAGAAATATTTTTGAAACCGAAGGTTTTGTACCAGTTATCGAGTTAGATAACTATGCAATAAAAGAAAAAGTTTTTTTAATTTCTTGAAAAACACCCTTGTTTATTAATTTCCATATCAATCAAACTACAATTATAAGATTTTTTACTTTATAGGTATTAGTGCACAAATGAAATAAAATAAAATTTTATTAGTGATTGAATTCATTTTTCCAGAATATTACTTGAAAATACATTCCTAAAAATGATTAATTATTCATTCTTGAAAATTAATCACACTATCTTTATGGAATTTTTAAATTTTATTTTGATAATTAGATTCATGTAAATTAATCAAAAATATTTTTAAAAAATTGTAACCTCTCACTATTCTAAATCTGAAAATGATAGCACAAAGTGCTCATAGACAAGGAAAAGGATGAGGAATAAAGGTTACTTTAAGCTAGACCCGTTCTTAGTGTAGCGCCATGCTACAACTAGTCCGGGGTCTCTTTGCTTTTTTGTTAATTATACTAACGGCCTCTTATAAGCCAGAAACTCTAAGACTTATAGTCTTATAATGAGCCTTCCATTTACTTCAATTGATAAACTTTAAATCAATTTAATTAATTATAAGTTAAACACAATCAACTTCAAATATGAAGAAATAATTTATATAGAAACACATTACACATACACCAAAAGAAATTGAAATAAAAGTATGACTAATTGAATTTATTATAATAAAACTTTGATTTAAACTGAGGATTTATTCCGTTATAGCTGCTACCGGTACAGAGCTGGTGGTTATCCAGCTCTTCGCAGACCTGCAGAATAATCGGAAATAATCAAGACCAATAACGAGAATTAAAGTTAAAATATACTTTATTTAGTGAAGGCTGGCCAAAGAGTGCCGTACAAAGATTCGGCTTCGATCTGATCAAGCCGCCGCGGCCGTAATCCTCTCCTACTACTAAGTAGAAGGGATACATTTACATATCTTACATTATACTATTACAGGTGCGCTTAGATGTGTGCTAGCGTACGTCACTTTATAGGCGTGAATCGGCGCACATCTAAGCGCGTACATATATTCTTATTAATATCCATCTCGCGCGCTGATATACTTTCTAATTGCTACGCCGCGCCGACGCACAAGATATTAGAGATAGACTTTTAATGCGATGATTCGAATTAAAGAGAGAATAAGATTATTGTTAATTATCTTTTATTTTATTCTTTTTTCTTACTTATTCTCTCTCAATTTCTCTTTCAATTCTTTATATTATGAATATAATATAAGTGAGGTCACAAAATCTTATTTGATTGTTCAAAAGCGAAAGTAAGCGTATTTATTTTGTTCACTTATTACTTCATGAACAATCATTTTAATTTTACATTATTCTACAACAGTATCATTCATGTTAAAAAAATTAAATATATTAATATATGTTGATAAATGATTCATCATTTTGAAATTGTAAAAAAATTCGATTGCAAAATAATGAATTAAACAATGGAACATTTTCCAAGATTAGGATTCACAAAAAGTAGTTCCAGATATCGCTATTGATGGATTTAATCTTTGATCCTGATGATCCTACTAAATACAACGTAAGTATCTTTCGATTCAATCAAAAATAGATTCAATAAGAAAACCAAATTATGCTTACTTGAATTTAATACTGCAAATGCATACTATTAACGATTCACTGATTCAATACTTCAATTTTGTAACTGTGAATGAGCATACCTTCGGTTTTAGGGCATTTATCAGACTTTTTCAAGACTAAAATTGAAGGTTTTTTCACCCAATTTTAAATGATTATTTATAGAAAATAATTCCGGGGTATGTGAGATACTATAATTACATTTAGTTTACAGAAAGTAGGTAAAAATGCCCAAAAATCGAACTGAAAGTGGCTTTTCGCTTCGGTAGGCCATTGCACCATTTCTAAAAATCTGAAAAAATTCATGGTTACAGTTTTTTGGTTGGAAAACAACATATTTTCTTTTGGTTACTTCTGTTGTCTTAGTTTTTTTTAAATTGAACTTTACAAATTTCAAATGCTTATAAAATTTAAATTTTGCGCCAAAACTATTTTTTATCAACGTCAAGTTGTAGGGCTTTCAAAAACCTACAATTTAAAAAAAAAACGTATTTTTCGTCAACTAGAAGCCGAGATATCGCCAAAAAATGAAAAAACACGTTTTAATTCATTTTGAGATTATAATTTATTAAAAAAAGCTAAAAATTTTTTTGTGTGGGTATTTTTTAATGTAGAAAAAGATAGCATTTTTATTTTTTCAGTTTCCGGTGGGGGAAATTATGATCCTGATAATAGGCTAGACCCTTTCATCGTTTACAGGTAATATTTCGAAAACATCTTTTTTCGGACACGCTTAAAATTTCAAGAGATTTTGACAAGATTTAACAATTTTCGTTTGTTTCAAATTATTTTTTTGACCAAATTTTCCCCAAAATGAGTTAGACAAAATTTTACCATTGCACGCAGTCCAGTGTTTTTTGCAATTTTTCCTCTATCGATACGTATTCCCTCATCTTTCTCATTCTGTTGTATACATTCAGTCTTTTTAACTTCATCGTGACACCACGCTGGCCAACCACTCGCTTACTGCTCGATTTTCAATAACGTGTTTACGTATTTCACAAAAAGACCGCCTGTACCTGTACTTTGATCATAGCGGATCATCTTGAAATGAAAAACAGTATAAATTTCTGCAATTCGATAACCGATTTCAACTGCCTTTCGTACCTTATCGGTCATTCATGTTCCGCTAAATACACGATCTTTGACATTTTTATGGTTACAATCTCGTAGACGTCTTTCCTCATAAACAACATGAACGAAAAAGCGCAAAAAGTAAACGACCATGCATCTTCACGGGTAACAAGTAGGAACAATTCTCGTGGTGGCAAAACTGTAGATTTGACCAATCCCTCAATATTTAATAAATTATTATTATCACCGTTTGTGAGCTCATCGCACTTTTTACCAACAAAGATACGAGGGTATCCAACAGGAAATTCACCTTATTTTACATACGTAAGGATAGAGAGAGCAAATGTCGGTATATTTTATTTGTTCGCCATCTCTTATATTATAATGAGCTACGATATTCTCTATTCTACTACCGTGGATTGAAACAAACTTGAGTTATTAAGAGCAGGTCGGAACAGATCCGATACCGACCGAGAATCGAAAATCCGTTGTTTAATTTTTTACTACTATACGTAATTGAATGCATTAAAATTTTAAGTACATTCACAAAATTTATTTCTATATTGCGCTCGCCAAAAATAATTGCAGAAAATTCTTTAAAATTAAAAATTTTATACTGCAGCTGATAATTAAACTTCAAGTACGGTTACTTACTTTTCGTTCAAAATATGGTGAATTTTATGGAAAAAATATCTATTATACAATCATGTATGTATAAAAAATTACGCTTAATAACCATTTCTTTTGAAAACAGTATAATTATTTTATTTATGATAAAATAACATTTTCACTTCTGGGTCGGTAATAAAAACTGCTCCAGCCTACTCTTAAAGGGTGATTCGTAACATATTCTTTTATTTCTACATCTGCTTTAATTTTGTCAAATGTGCATTCCCACACTGAAAAAAGTACGGGAACTCTCCGTTACCGCAGCGTAATGTATGTTTTAAAATTTAGGATCGTTGATATACATGTTTAAGCGAGTTTATGTATAAACAACTGAAACGCGACGACGTACCAGCATTTGAGAAGTCTGCTGTTAGAATTTAGGTAAGAAGACGACCTATAGCGTATAGTTGTCATTTTAAAAGTGTATTAGATCCCACTCTTAAGCGTACGCGCTCTAGCTTTAATTTTTGAGATAGCAGCTTTCCCAAAAACGTAGCAAGGATCTCTGTTATACGCAACACGGCTGCGCGTTGGCATTTAATACAACTGTTAACCCCAACTATTTTTAGTGCACATTTCACGCATCATATCCGCATGATTTTATTTTTTCAATTGTTCTACAAGTATTTTCAAATGCTTCGTTAAATGTTTTACAGTAAGCCATAATTTTTTCACGATCTTTCACGAAACATTTGGAACATCCATGTACATAGCACCCTTGAAATTCGAACACTGCCTTTTTCATTTGAAGTTGCAGGATCGTTAGGAGGCAAAAAGCTATCTATAAGAAAGCCTTCTGGAAGTTTGAATTCACGGACTCTTCCTGCATGAATAATTGTTTTGTCGATTTCTTTTTCGCAATGTACTAACCATTGAAGAGCATTTCGCGAATGTTTGTCTGCTAAACGATAGCCTGCAGTAGAAATCAATCTAATTGTATTTTATCGTAAAAAATTTTTTCTGTAAACAACAGAATATGTAGAAGCTATAGTTGTTGCCCTGGTAAAGGGACATGTATTGCCACAATCTATAAATATCTTCCTGAATGCCGTACAGGCGAGTCTTAAAATTTCAACGTGGAATTCGCAATACTCAACGATTTCATGCTAAAAGTCAATTTTCGTAGTATCTCGATTTTCATTATACCACTTGAAAAATTCTTTCCTCTTGCTTGTTAACATTGTATCTGGTGAGTAATTCTTAGCTTCTGGCAAAGGTCCTACGTAACTTTGATTATCATCGGTATTGAAAAGATACGGAAAGTAGCCTTTTTTTTGTACTTTGTGGTTATGCAAAAGGGTCTGGGAGAGCATTTAATTTCATTTGAAAATAATTTAAACTGTCGATAAATTTTGTTCGTCCACACTTCAACATTACAATACTTTGACCATTTAATATCACATAAGAAATTTCATTAGAATTTTCAGCAATTTCTTTTAGAATAAATTGTTCGTTAAAGCTTTCAGCATTATGGGCTATACGTATGATTTGATGAAAATCTGATTTTATTCGTATCGTCAAGTCAAGCAAAGCCTTCACAGGATTAGTCCGAAAAACATACTCACGGATACCGCATGTCGTATATAGTTGTTCGATGTTTGGCAAATTAATGCAATCAACAGCAAGCTTGTTGAACAACGCAGATATTTGGTATATGGATTTTAATAATTGGGTGATCAAGATACGGTGAATCTTGACGTGTTTCAAAATCGTAAAAGACGAATAAATTTCTCTTTTTTAAAGATTCACTTTCTACGTTTTCTTCACCGAGTACAGACGAGCGCTTAGAACGATCGGGAATAGGTTAAATATAACACAATTCATTTACACCATGATTTTGACGACACATAACACACCGTTTACTTTCACACACATGCACACGTGTAAAAGTATTGTAACGTTTATTACATCTGAAACAAATTCTCACAACATCGCAAATATTTTTGTTATTACACGAAGGTTTTACAAAAGAGGCAGAATAAATTGCAGTTATGTTCATTAATAAATCGGTATCTTTTATTACAATATTCACAAAAAAATCTCTTTCAGCGCAGCAGTGGATACATTTAAAACTGTGTCATAATGCCGTGCTCTTTTATTATATGAAATATTTATCACACCATACAAATCAGAATTTACATATTGACGACCGTTGAAAAATGGGGGCTCACCGTTTTCAAGAGCAGTGCTATCGAAAACTACCATTACTATTCCATGCTGAGAATAATACTGTTAAAATATTTAAATCTTGTGAACATCACAACCATCTGCCGGGATCTCGACATTTGCTTTATTACCACGTATAGTTTTTTTCTTGTTTTTCAGTAACTGTGTTTTAATATGTTTTCTCTCTTTTCTCCGTATACTTATCTCCTATTCTTATCATATATATATTGCAACGATTATTCATAATCGTGCAGACAGGTCATTCAAATCTCCCGCGAGGCACGATAGTAACAGGCTCAACCGCCAGGTGCCGTCAGTTTTTGCTGCTTCCGCAAGAGGAACAGCGAGCTCGGGTATATATAAGAGCTAAGCCTCAACGAAGAGTCGAGGCATTGGGTACTGTGCTCTCCCTCTCTTTTAGCCGAGTGCGCTCGCTGGCCTAGAGAGAGAAAGCAGCATACAGTACTGGCTTTCTTATATGAGGCTCCTATGCCTTATAAGAAAAGCCACTCTCTCTCGCTCGCTCTAATGTATCAAACCATTAGAAGCAAGTCGAGACGCAATTAATCTTTGCCGAGTGTGCTCGCTGGCTTAGATGAAATGCGACCGAGAGAACCGCTAATACACTTCCGTACCGCCGTACCGCCCGCGCTGTATATATCAGATTAGTTTAACGTAACATAAGATTGTATTAGTCTATACCGCCGAACTGCCGTACCGGCCATCTTTGTAAATAGTAATTTTTATTAATTCATTATTAATTAATATTTGATATTAAGGGTGATTCACACCGAACCGTTATATACCGCCGAGCCGCCGTGCGGATCCGTATATAAGACATTTTTTATAAGATTAGTTCATAGTAACTTTAAGGTGTTTCTCCACCTATTATAACCGTAGCATTAAGTTAGTATTAAGGGTGCTTCCCACCTATTGCCGCCGCCGGAAAGAGGCAAGCTAAGATTTCTCTAACCACGTGTGGTTGTCGCGTATTAGAGAATCACAGGCCTTCAGCCATATTCCGCGTTACCGCATTAAGGGTATCATCCACCCACCGTTACTATATTAGTTTATTAACATTATAATTATTATGATTGTTTGTTCATTTAAACCGTCCAGGCCGTTAACCGCCATTAGTCTAATTCGACTATTATTAAATATAAAGTTAATTTCAATTACTTTTGATTTCATTTATTTCCGTCGCCAGCAAGAGGCGCATAAAGCCGTCAAGTGGCATATATTAAATTCAATCTTTATTTCTTTGTATCTTGCGTACACATATTAGGTTAGTTATTTTTGGTTTATATAATTTAGGTTAGTTTATTACATTTCATCAATTATTGTTATACGTCGTTGTATTATATGAGTTCAGAGTACAATAAAGCCCTGGTACTCCCTAGTATAAACAAACGTGTCAACCCGTTTATTATCCTTTATCTTTCCACCGTCCGTCCTAACCGACCTCCTGCCTCGAACCCTGGTCACTCACTGAAGCGTCTGGCAACAGGAGGTAAAGACGTAATATTTCCCACCCGCAGGAAATAAAAACGTTACATATATATATATATATATATATATATATATATATATATATATATTTATATTAACACATGTAAAGATATTTTGTAGCTAAATTATGTTGATGATTAGAAATTTCAATTACATTAATAAATAATATTTTACAGAAATGATGACAAACAAAAAATCTATGTTATTAATAAATATAATTTTACAAATTATATTAACAAATAATACTTTATATTAAAAATTTATAAAAATGTTCGGGTGGATTTTTTGACATTATTTGTTTATAAATATATACAAAAAAACGCTGCCCAGTGCTTTGGCGGAATGTTTTCTCATAGAGCTCTTTGAGTTTCATTAATTTTTTTATATTTATTTAAATGTGATTTTAATATAAAAAAATTGTCTAACATTAATATTTATTTATAAATTTGTACTTTTAAAGAACGATGACAAAATTTCTAATCGTAACCACACTAAGAAAGAAAATAAATGAAAAATAAAAATTTGTATGAAAATTTTCAAAATCAGTTTTCAAATGTTTCTCTTATTTTAACAGTATCAAATAATTTCTATTCAGTGGTTTACGTAAGATCCAAAATAAATGGAAAATTTAAAATAAATTTTTTAAAAAATTTTCAAAATGCTCTAAAATTATAACTGCGCTAAGAAAATAAGTTTTCCAAAGCTTGTTTCATTAAGGCAATAACGAATAATTTTCATAATAATTTTAAAGCAAATCTATCAAATGGTTTTAGTGTAATATAAAAAAAAATAAAAAATAAAATTTTTTTTCAAAATTTTCAAAATTCTCTTAAATTGAAACTGCGCTAAGAAAAGAAGTTTTCCAAAGCTTATTATCTATAGACATTAGCAAATGACTTGCATACCAATTTCGGAGCAAATCTATCAAATGGTTTTCGTAAAATAGAAAAATAATAAGAAATAACAACTTTTTTAAATATTTGCAAAATGCTCTAAAATTAATAGTATACTAAGAAAATCAGTTTTCAAATGTTTCTATTATTTTAACAGTAGCAAATAATTACTATATAAATTTTTAAACAAATTCTTAGAGTAGTTCACGTAACCCCCAAAAAAAATGAAAATTTTTTTTAAAAAATTTTCAACATTCTCTTAAATTAAAACTGCGTTAAGAAAATAAGTTTTCCAAAGCTTGTTTTATTAAGGCAATAACGAATAATTTGCATAATGATTTTAGAGCCAATCTAACGAATGGTTTTTGTGTGATATAAAAAAAATAAAAAATAAACATATTTTCAAAAATTTTCTAAATGCTCTAAAATTAATACTGCGCTAAAAAAATGAGTTTTCCAGAGCTAATTTTCCTCAGACAATAGCGAATAACTTGCATACAAATTTTGAAGCAAATCTATCGAATGGTTTTCTCGAAAAATTATTCGAGTAGTTTACGTAAAATATCAAAAAAATGAAAAATCAAAATTTTTTTAAAATTATTAAAATGGCTCTAAAAAAAACTGAGCTGAGAACATCAATTTTCAATATTTTCCCCCCCAGTTAGACAAAAAACTAAATTGCATGCAAAATTTAAAGCAAATCCATCGACTAGTTCTCGAGATATTTTTGGCGTACTGTAATCATACACACACACACACACGCACGCACGCACGCACACACACACACACACACACACACACACACACACACACAGACATTTTGTAGAAACCACTTTTTTCGACTCCCTGAGTCTAAATATGTACAAATTAATGAAAAAATAGAATAAAATTTTTTTTATCGATACAATGCTTTCTCCATGAGGAAGCAATTCAATCACCATAAAGTAATAATAACACGACAGTATTAAATTTTATTTTATGTATTAAAAATACTACAAACAGATTGAAAATTGTTAAAAAATTTATATTAATTTAAAATTTAGTGTTTTTTTTCTATTTTTTCATTAATTTGTACATATTTAGACTAAGAGAGTCGAAAAAAGTGGTTTCCAGAAAATGTCTGTATTTATATGTGTGTGTGTGTGTGTGTGTGTGTGTGTGTGTGTGTGTGTATGATTTCAGTACGCCAAAAATATCTCGAGAACTACTTGATGGATTTGCTTCAAATTTTGCATGCAATTTATTTTTTTGCCTAACTGGGGAGGAAGCTATTGAAAATTGATCTTCTTAGCTCAGTTTTTTTCAGAGCCATTTTGATAATTTTAAAAAAATTTTGATTTTTCATTTTTTTGGTATTATACGTAAACTATTCGAAGAATTTTCTTGGAAATTTTTATGGACATTATTTGCGACTGCCAAAAGAAGAAAAACTTCTACTAACTGATTTTCTTAGCGCACTTTTAATTTTAGAGCAATTTGAAAATTTTGAAAAAAAATTTTTTCTTTTTTTTTCTTTTATTTTATGAAAACCATTCGATGGATTTGCTCCAAAATTTGTATGCAAGTTATTCGCTATTGCCTGAGGAAAATTAGCTTTGGAAAGCTCATTTTTTAGCGCAGTTTTAATTTTAGAGCATTTAGAAAATTATTGAAAATATGTTTATTTTTTATTTTTTTTATATTACACAAAAACCATTCGTTAGATTTGCTCTAAAATCATTATGAAAATTATTCGTTATCGCCTTAATAAAACAAGCTTTGGAAAACTTATTTTCTTAGCGCAGTTTTAATTTAAGAGAATTTTGAAAATTTAAAAAAAAAATTTTTTATTTTTTTTGGGTCTTACGTAAACTACTCTAAGAATTTGTTTAAAAATTTTTATAGTAATTATTTGCTACTGTTAAAATAATAAAAACATTAGAAAACTGATTTTCATAGCGCACTTTTAATTTTAGACCATTTATTTTAATAAAGTTACCATATGAAAATTTTTGCTATGGCAATTAAAAGGTTATTAATTGAATACTTTTTGTAGCTGTTTATAAAAAAATATTCTAAAACTATTTTTTTAATATTAAAAAAAACGCTGCCAAGTGCTTTGGCGGAATGCTTTCTCATAGAGCTCTTTGAGTTTCATTATTTTTTTATATTTATTTAAATGTGATTTTAATATAAAAAAATTGTCCATCATTAATATTTATTCATTTTGTACTTTATAAATTTTGAATATATATGCTAGTTGATTGCCTTTTCAACATTTTGTTTGAGTTAAATGTTAGCTTTTAAAGTGTTTAATTTTGTTGACTTTAGCTAGCCTTATACATAGGTTTGAATTTATTTTTTTGTTATCTTGTGGATATCTTTTTATCACGACTAAGCTTGGTAAATCCAAGTAGTCAATTTTAGTAACGGTAATTAAATTCAGTAGTACTATTATAAATTTTCAAGAGTAACTCAGAAAACAAAAGAAGTGATCAAAAAGCTACGCTAATAAAATTATTTATTTAAAACTTGGTTTATAAGGACAGTAGCAAATAACTTGTATACAAATTTTAGGGTAATTCTATCAAGTACTTTACGTAAAATGGAAAAATACTGAAATATGAAAATTTTTTAAGAAAATATTTAAAATTTTCTAAAAAGAAAACTACGCTAAAAAGATCGGTTTATAAAAGTTATCCTTCTTTTGGCAGATGCAAATTATTCCCATGGAAACTCAAAGCAAACTCATCAATTAACTTACGTAAAATACAAAAAAAAAAATTAAAAATCGAAAATTTTTTCAAATTCTTAAAATGGCTCTATAATAAAAAAAATACACTATGAATACAAATTTTCTATAGCTTCCCGCCTAGTTATACAAAAACATAGATGGTATACAAAATTTGAAGCAAATCCATAGAGTAATTTTCGAGATCTAACTGGTTAAATAAATAACATTTTCTTTTCAAAATTTCTTTTTAAAATTTTAAAAATGCTCTAAAATTAAAACTACGCTATGAAAATCAATTTTTGAAAATTTCCCTTCTTTTGGCAGTCGCGAATAATTTCCCTGTAATTTTTAGAACAAATCTATCGAGTACTTTACGTAGAATAAAAAAAAATAAGAAAAGAAGAATCGATATTTTTTTTAAATCTTTAAAATTCTCTAAAATTGTAACCACGCTAAGAAAATTAGTTTCCAAAAGCTTATTTTTTTCAGACAATAGCGAATTAATTGTATGAAAATTTTGGAGAAAATTTATAGTATGGTTAACGCAAAAAGAAAATAAATGAAAAATAAAAATTTTTTAGAAAATTTTCGAAGTGCTCTAAAATTAAAACTGCGCCGAGAAAATTAGTATTCCAAAGCTTGTTTTCTTCAGATAGTAGCGAATTAATTGCATACAAATTTTGGAGCAAATCAATCGAATGGTTTTCGTAAAATAGAAAAAAAATTAAAAATAAAAATTTTTTAAAAAATTTTAAAAATGCTCTAAAATTAAAAGTGCGCTAAGAAAATTAGTTTACAAAATTTTTAATAATTTTGGCAGTCGAAATAAAGTTCCATACAAATTTTCGAACAAATTCTTCGAGTAGTTTACGTAAAATACAAAAAAAATGAAAAATCGAAATTTTTTAAAAATTCTTAAAATGATTCTAAAAAAAAACTGCGCTAAGAAAACCAATTCCCAATAGCTTCCGCACCAGTTCATCAAAAAATTGAATTGTATGGGAAATTTGAAGTAAATCCATCGAGTAGTTTTTAAGATTTTATTGGCTTAATAAATAGAAACATTTTTTCAAAAATTTCAAAATGCTCTAAAATTAAAACTGAGCTAAGAAAATCAGTTTTTAAAAATTTATTTTATCCGCGCAATCAGAAATAAATTCCATGCAAATTTTGAAGCAAATTCATCGAGTAGTAAACAAAAAAAACAAAAAACCAAAAATCGATTTTTTTATTTTTTTTTTTAAAACTTTAAAATGAAAACTAAGCTGGAAGAACCAAATTATCAATAGCTTCCCAGCAAGTTAATCACAAAACTAAATTCCATGCAAAATTAGAAGCAAATCCATCGAGTAGTTCTCGAGATACAGTTTACTAACTGAATTCATACATCCACACACACACACACACACACACACATACATACAGACATTTTCTGGAAACCACTTTTTTCGACTCACCGAGTTCAAATATGTACAAATTAATGAAAAAATAGAAAAAAATTTTTTTTACCGATACAATGCTTTCTCTATGAGAAAGCAATAGTTCTGAAATGTAGAAAATAACAAAATTAATAGCTTCTATAATGTAACATTTTTTTTTATAAACAGTAAGTATAGCTAAACACAAAATGTTGTTGAGGTATACTTCATTATATCATTTTAATTTTTATATTAATACAGAAAAAATATATATTTATCTTTTTGAGATCAGATAAACTCATTTTTTTACAAATGTAGGTTATATTTGTAACATTTAAAGTTTTAATAAATTGGTAGCAGAATATTCCTTAGTTTTTAATCAATGCGATTAGGTTGCATTTAGTTTTTAGTATACAACATAATATTAGTAGCAATTTGCACACACGAAAAATTTATTTTATCTGAATCTCCTTTAGGTGTTGTTTGAAATTTTTACCATTCGATAGATTAGCTCCAAAATTTGTATGCAAGTTATTTGCTACTGTCTGAAAAAAACAAGCTTTGGAAAACTAATTTTCTCAGCGCAGTTTTAGTTCAAGAGCATTTTGAAAATTTTCATAAAAATTTTCTTTTCATTTTTTTTGTATTTTACGTAAACTACTCGAAGAATTCGCTTGAAAATTTGTTTGAAACTTATTTTCTTAGCGCATTACCATTTGATAGATTTGCTCCAAAATTTGTATGCAAGTTATTTCTGAAGAAAACAAGCTTTGGAAGACTAATTTTCTCAGCACAGTTTTAATTTAAGAGCATTTTGAAAATTTTCATAAAAATTTTTATTTTTCATTTATCTTCTTTCTTAGCGTGGTTTCGATTAGAAATTTTGGTGTCATCAATTTTTTTATTACTACATTATATCATTTTTTCAATAGAACAAATTTTTTTGTATTACTTGATGCCTTAAAATACATTATAAATGTTGAAAAGGCAATCAGCTAGCATATATGTTCGAAATTTATAAAGTACAATATGAGTAAATATTAATGTTAGACAATTTTTTTATATTGAAAGCACATTTAAATAAATATAAAAAAATTAATGAAACTCATAGAGCTCTATGAGAAAGCATTCCGCCAAAACACTTGGCAGCGTTTTTTTAAATCTTACACATATACCCGTTTCATGTTTATGATACGATAATAAGACAATACAGACTCAGAGAGTACACAATCAGAGGGAGAGAGAGAGAGAGAGAGATCGTGAGCATATGGGAGATTAGTACGCGAGAAATACTGGTACCTGCTCTTAGATGGTATACACTGACAAGTTTGTCTCTATCCTACTAATAAACTCCCAATGTACTCTCTCTCTCTCTTAACTTATATATAGTAATACTAAGAGTAACGCTGTATATTAAGACACTTAAGATATTTTTTGACCAAATTTTGTAAAATAAAAATCTATTATATTAATAAAAAATATTTTTTATTTATTTAAAAAAATATATAAATTTGCTATGAATTTAAATTGTTTGGTTACAATATTGTTGATATTGTAGATTTTTCTTTGAATAATAAAAACGTATGACATTTTAAAAATAGAAAATAATTTTCAATATAAAAAATTCATATTAATAATATTTAATAATAAATATTGAATACAAAATTTCAATACAGATTTAAAATTTTAAATGGTCAGAAATCAATTTAAGAAAATCGCATAGAGAAAAGTGTACAAGTTAGATTTGTACACTTTAAGTATAAAGTAAGACCATGAGTCAACCTACAAAATAAATATTAATAAATTTTAATATCAATAAATATTAAAAATAAATTTAACACATTTAAAATCTTATATATAAACAACAAAAAAGTTCAAAAGAGGTAGATAGAAAAAAAAGCCAGGCTTACAAACTACATTTGTTTTCATAAACATGTCATAAAACCCTACAATAAAGCTGTAAAGACCCGACTAAAATGAACCGTAATTTACGATAGGTACCCGACATAGGAGAAGCGCTCAGACTTTTTTTATTTTCGTTTCTCTTCCACACCATATTCTTAAGATACAAAAAATAATTTTCATTAAATTAATTAAAAAATAAAATTTTTATTACGTCATCTTATAAAGAGCACCTATGTTTGCTGCTCTACAAAGATAGTGAAAATTAAATGCATGAATAGATAGATATAAATTTATTTTGTAACAGTTTACAAAAAAGTGTATGATGAAAAAAAATATATATATAATACATGATAAAATACAAAATAACATAATACTGTAACGTTAAGTGTAAATATTGCACTCATGATATCACAGTCGATTTCCTGAAACTAATAATACTACATAAGTAAGTCACTTTTCAGAGTGATATCACAGATCATTACAATAATAAAATGTACATATAAACATTAATAAAAATAAAAATAAAAAAATCTGTCAAATTAATATCTATCAGTCGAAACAATAAAAATTAAAATAAAATATAATAAAATATAATAAAATAAAATAAAATAAAAATCAAATGAATCAAATAAAAAGGAAAAAGTAACACATTCACTCTCAACCATGCGCTCATCAACTATACTACAAATACAAGCACACCTTAAAGCTATATACAGGACTACACATAAATTAACATAAAGAGAGTATATATTATTTAAGGTCAAGCAAGTACCCCCAGCCCAAAAATACTGTCTCCTCGAATCAGTGCGCAGCGAACCCAACGCGGTTTTATAAGGACATAATCACCCATTCTTAAACCCATTACATATCTCACACATGAATTTTGTAGTCTCTGTATTCGTCTTCTGAGAAGCATCTAGCGAAATCACTGAACAATAACCAAGATGTGGGAACAGCAGCGTGGTTGCGAGCTGTTTAAGCAGAGTCTCCGTGTTGTACTGACGGAAAAACTGCAGGGCATATAAAACTCTATTAAATTTTTTTGTAATCATAACAATCTGCGATTCCCAAGAAAGTTTAGGGTCAAGCACAACACCAAGACTCATTACAGAGTCAGAGAAGGGTATACTAATGCCTCCCTCAAGATCGATTGTCCATGACCTTCCAGCATAAAAATAGTTTACAAAACGACTATTGCTAAAGATGATTGCCTTAATTTTATTAGAATTCAAAGTGAGAGAGACACCAGCAGCTCACTCCGACACCACTTTAGCCGCCCTCTGTAGGATTAGAATATCCTCTTCCACATTCTCGCGAGGCACTTGCGTGTAGATTTGCAGGTCTCCTGTGTAAAGTAGGTGCTCGACGCAATCAGAGTCGAAAGCGTCACATAAGTCATTAATATAAAGACAAAACAACAGAGGCCCTAATACTGAACCCTGTGGAACTCCTAGGTTGGTTGTCAGCCAACTTGATTCCTCATTCGAATGCGTGGAAACCATTTGTTTCCTTCCTGATATATAGGAGTTAATCCACAAGAGAGAGCACCTGTAAAGCTTGCTTCTAAAGGCCAGGGAAGATCCCCCGAGCAAAAGAGGAGTTTAACAGAGTTACAAGATGTTCACGAATAAATGGTAATGCTTTAATTATCACACTTTGTGGAATGCCATCCTCACTACGAGCCAGCGATGAGAAGTGAGAAACTGCAAAAATAACATCGTTAACATTGATTGGTTTAAAAGCGAAACCGTTTTCGCTGCATTCAAAGAGAATCTTCTTGCGTTCCTCACCATAATCATGCGGCGAAACGAACACCCCAGCAAAGTGCGCATTAAGCTCATTTGGAGCAAATCCATTCAGATCCTCTTGGGGTCCAGATGAGAGTCCCAGCTCTCTTAACTCTTACCAGACATTACCGTTTGCAAGAGCCTTAAACAGTCTGTCATGGTAATATTCAGTCCTTGCGCGTTCAGTCTGTTCGTCTACTACCTTACGTAACTGTAAACATTCAGAGAAATATTGACTGTCATTTGTCTGTTTGTATCGTCTATATGTGCATCTCTCTTGCACTGCATCTGCGACAACTCTCCATACATCCATGATGGCTTCTTTTTTGTACATTTGTAATGTGGAAATTTTTTTCCTCTTCCACAGTTACTATATTCTCAACTCTATAATATAGTTTCTGAATCACTATCAATTTATTCATTATTTTCTTTATATTTTATTCTGAATATAAACTATAAGTATCTTAGCAAATAACTTACTCAGGTAAATTCTAATCGGGTCTTTGCAAAGAATAATGACGAAACCACCTATGAAAACCAGCAATACTTAATTTATATATTTAGAACAACACAATGTTAATAAAACGCTTAAGTAACACTGTTAAGTAAGATACAAGATCAGTAATTTTTACTTTTAATTTATTAAAGTGAATTTAACAGCTTAATCACCCGACGATTTCTCGAAATTATGTGGAGTGTAAGAAAAACTGTGTGTAAAGAAATTTCTGACTCGACTCAATAAAACTTTTCTATAAATTATAATTAATAAAAATCAGACTAAATTCGTGACTTTAATATTAAGATTAACAATGGCGGCGAAACCGGCGCTAATTATTACGAGCGAACGGGCGACGCGCACTGACTCTAAGTTTTCACTTGATAAAGACGTGAGATGGAGGACTCACCTTAATAGTAATAAGTGTTGCTCTCCAAATACAAAAATTTCCAACAAGAAATCTCCTTTGCTCTCTCAAAATTAATAAAGAATCTCTCTTTTATTTCTTAGGCAAAATGGTAGCGTAGTATCTCTTCTATATTGAAATAAAATCTTATCAAAATGAAGTATAAACTCAAAATGAACTCAGCGAAAATAACCATCAATAGAAAAATCAGCCAAGTGAAGCTATCCAGATCCAATAGAGAAGTGTCGATGAAGCGTCTTTTCTCGAGCTCCTTTCTTCTAATCCCTTCTTAATCGATTACGCCAGGACTATATTAAATGTTGATTGGTTATTAATCCTTTCCGTAATTGGTATTTGTCAATTACTAAGGATGTAGACTTATAACCAATCAACACTTTCCATTTTGACGGCTTTTTTTATGTTAGCACCCTCTATTCCTCGCGCGCTCCATTTAAATTAACATTTGGAATGCTCAATGTACTTGGTCTTGATTATTCTTCATGCGAAGTTCATCACTATCTCTCTTCAGCGCTCGATTCTTCTATCTTCCATCACTCTCGCTCTCGATTTTACGTATTTCCATATATCATACTCATGCTGCTCTCGATTTCTACATTGTCCCATAAATAATATTCATGCTGCTCTTGATTACTTCAGAGTACCATGTACATGTCCATATAATAACGTATATATGAGCCTAATGCATAAACTATAGCTGGCTCCCCTTTTTCTGTGATCCTTTACTTTTCTTACTCGTGACTCGATTTCCCTTCTCTTTCTTTCTACCATTGTCTCTTTCTATCGATTCCGTCATTGATCGTGAATTTCTATTGCGAATTGGTCACTTTCATCTTTACCGACGCTTCCTCTTTACTCTCGAGCACGTATTTCTAACATTCTGCGTCGTTTCCCGGTTTCGCTCGTCATCATTTACCTCGAGTATAAGTGTGTGGTGTGTGCCTATTCTCCAGGTGTGTGTGTGTAAGTGTCCAGCAGTCAGTGCCGCGGCGTGTACGTCATTAAAGATGGCGACATACACGATCACTGATAGCTCATACTCATCAATAAAGTGTTTTATTCTTTAAATATATTCTGTGCACTAGTGTTGAAGAGTTGCAGCCTTCTTCGTGGCTTAACTCCTAGTGCTTCATGGAAAACCGACAGTGAGTGTGGCTGTTTCCATCACCACGTGTTTCATTTTGTAGACTAGGTTTCCCTGTACCTCTGTCTCTTTCTACCGGTAAGTTGTCTGCTTTCTTAACTCGCGTGTTCCTCAAAACAAAACAAATAAAAAATAAAAATGATTAGTTATAATTATTTAAATTAATAATCGGTTTTGCGAGTGCATTTCGGCTCAAATCTTTCTCTCTTATTCTCTCGAATAGATTCGTTATAGAAATACAATAAATGCATCACACATTTAAATATTTTTATTGGTGCTAAATTTTCAATAACAGCAGTGAGATTATCGCAAATGCAGTCGAGTACAGACTCTGGATCCATTATATCAGTTGTCAATTTGGAACAATTATAGCCGGCTGATTTCTCTAATAATAATTTCTCACTAATATTTTTATAATTTCGATACCTAGTCGGTTCTTACACTGAACTGCATACATCGTAGGCTATTGAAACGTCAATTAAGTTGTGCCGACTATGAAGGTTCACAGGTACGTTACGTGCATCAAGTATGATGTCATTGACATTCACAAAACTCAGGTCTATCCATGTACAAGATGATGGAGCTATATGCGTGGCACCAAGCTGGATCAACTGAAGCGAAAGCTCAGCGGACAGCTTATTAAGAAACTTCGCATCACTGCTTTCTCGCAGGAGATCGGCATTCAGATCTCCTATTATAATTTTGAATGAAAAATCGGGAGTTGAACTTATTAACGTATCAATTAGATCAGAGTTTTTTGTAAAAGAAATGACAGGGGGACGGTAAATGACGGAAACCAACACTGGTAATTATTGTTGTCGTATTCGAAAAAGCTAATATCTCAGATTTCAGATTATCTTTAACGTGAAAGGCAACCCCTCCTCCATAAAGGTTTCTATCCTGTCTAAAAACATTATATCCCTCAATCTGAATGACGTAGTCCAAGACAGTTGGACCTAGCCAGGTCTCAGCCACTCCAAAGAGATCATAAAAACGGCCCCCACATAGGAACTCACGCACCTGTTCAATGTAAGCTCTTAAAGAAGTCACATTTAAAAAGCTCGCTCGCAGTGCGCACATTTTCCTTTTTCAACTCTTCGAGGAGATCTGGCCTAGTTATTGGGGAGAGAGATCATTATTATTTAACTTTCTTTTAGTAACAGGGCATTCATCATTAGAGACTATCTTAACAGCATTGTCAACCTTATTTAAGCATCCACTAATTACGCAAGATTTGTCAGCACTAAAATTTTTATCCAAAATAATATTATTTGAACTACATAAGATTTTATTTATATTATATCTCGGAGCAAATGTGTATGCTCTTTCCCCTCTTTCCCGTCTTGCCAGAAATCTGCCACTTCTATGCTAAACAAAATTAATACCTTTATCCTTAACATATTTTTTGAGATCTTTGAAATTATTATATATTTATATATGTATATATATATATATATATATATATATATATATATATATGTCTCTTTGAAGATATTCATTAATAAAAACCTTATATTGGTTTTTTATGGCAGACAAGGTGGCAAAACGAGAAAGATCAATATCTGCCATTGAGATGCCAGTAATTTTTCTTTTTTCGTTTAATATTTGTTGAACCAGACTGGCCTAAGAGAGTCTGACTAGCAGCGAGGAAAGACCCCCTGAACCGACTCTGATCTCACCGCTTCTAGAGTCAGACGATGTTAAACAAACAACCGACAATATGTGTGACTGTGTTATGTCTGGAAATATGGCACCGAGGACAGCAAAAGCATAATCTTCCTGTCGAACATTAGCCGCTAAGCAGTCCAGTCCACTGGAGATCACCGATGAGCCACACTTGATACCACAATTTCGTGTATTTTCCCGTGTATTGGTGTCTAAAGCTTCCTTGGAGTTCGTGTCGATATGTGATACATTTCCGCTCTCTTCTACACGCTCTTGCACACTAAAATCAGAGACTACGCATGCCAACCCCATTCCAAGTTCTGAGAAATTTTTGTCCACTCCATTAAATTGAACTTGCATCGTAGATTAAAGGCTATTAATTTTAGTATTTAAATAAAATCAATCTTATCATAATATTTAATTAGAGTGGACAATTTATTCTCCAGACTACTGACGATCCCCCTTAGTTTATTATTGTCATCAAGCAGCCTTGTCTGCACTGCTTCAAAATTCTTTATTATTTTGTCCTGATTGTCAAGCTTATTTAAGATGCCTCGCAAACCATCACCAATACCCATTACGTTGCTGTTAACATTCTTAAACCGATCGAGAGCGTCCAAGACTGACTAGGAGAGTATCACATCTCCGGATCACGAATTTTGCTCAAACTTTGGGATAAGTTTTCAGGTGACAAAATATGGAAAAAGCTAAAGTTATAGTCACAAACACCAAATATTTCCCTAGTTACAGGCAATTAAAGAAAATCATTAAAAAAGTTACTAGATTTTTAAACGCATATAGTTCCTTAGCATTGATAGCTAGAAGCTTGAAACTTTTTTAAAATTAAAGCTGAGCTAAAATCCTTTCGAAATAGTAGTTATGGCATACAAAAATATTATTTTTACCCAAAGTTATAGTGTAATAAAGATTGGACCTAATTTCAGCTTTTATTATTAATTAATGTTTTAAAGAGAAAATTCAGGTACAATCTTTATCACGCTATAACTTTGGGAAAAAATAATATTTTGATATTCTATAACTACTATTTCAAAAGGATTTGAGCTCAGCTTTAATTAAAAAATTCAAGCTTTTAGCTATCAATGCTAAAAAACTATATGCGTTTAAAAATCTAGTAACTTTTTTAATGATTTTCTTTGATTGCCTGTAACCAGGGAAATATTGAGTGTTTGTGACTATAACTTTAGCTTTTTCCATATTTTATCATCTGAAAACTTATTCCAAAATTGGAGCAAAATCCGTGATTCGGAGATGCGACACTCTTCTAGTGAGTCAAACTTACGATAAAATTTCCCTCGATTTCAGACAAAGCAGCCTGAGAAATGGAGCTGTCAGTATTATCATTTAATTTCATATTATTATTTATTAAAATCACTGATGTATAAGTTTTAAGAGTGGCTGCGGGGGTAACATGCGCAGCACCACCCTTACTACGCATAGCTTGAATAGGATTATTACTTAAAATGTTACTTAAACTAGACTTCTTATTTTTCGCCGTTTAAATTCAATTATATTTTCGATATCTCCATTATTTTATGAGATAACGAGTGTCAGAGTTTCCGAATATTAAATTTAATTTTAAGTGAAAATTATTATAGATCACTTACCTTTTTTTCTCCGTGCTCGATGACTTTTTCTTGCAGAACTGCGAAATTGGTACATGCTTTTTCTTGATATATTCTACAATAATTTCATGAGCGTTTTGATTATATTTTATAAATTTTTTATAAAAATACGCAATTTTTTGCAGGCCACAAAATTGTAATAAAAATACCATTTCACCAGATGGAGATATCATGATTAATCTCATTGTGACTGATACAAATTTATTAAAAGGCTGCCTTTTGTACTATTTAATAAAACAGAGTGGGAGAAAAAATTTTTAACATTAATTATTATTTTTTCATCATGCAGGGATCAATGTTACATGATATCATAAAGGTCCTAAACGAATTTCAACAGGAAATTTACATAAAGATAATTAAAATTATTTCATGTTAAAGATAAATTATTTCTTAGAATAATACGCTTTGTTTTAAATGATATGGTTTTATATTATACCAATGAAAGGAAATGTAAGAAATAGCATTAAAAAAATGTTTTTAAATAGTTTGCAAATATAAAAAGGTGATATTTTTATCTTACGCACGGTATTAATGTCATTTGATATAAGTATGGTGTTGCGTTTGTTTTTCATAAACAGGATATTTACTAGATGATCATTGAAAACTCTTATGCTTACGTACCGAAAAAATTCTGAGAATAATATGTTACAATTAGTTTTATAAAAATGAATATGATTCATTCACGCCCGCTTTACAAGCATAGAAATCGAATTTTTCACCCTCTGGATGAAAAAACAATATGTGGACCTCGTGCGAATTTAGCGCCCTTGCTTCGCTCTGGCGCTCATTCGCACTCTGGCCGGAACCGCCTATTTTGCGCCCTTGGTACACAATGTACTATTTTGTTGTTATCTCAATTGTTTGTTTATATAAATAAGTTGTTAACTTAATTGTTTGTTATGTGAATAAGTCGTTAATTTAATCTTTGTATTGTAAACAATGGATAAGAATAGTAGGTATGGTGACGTCATTGTTATGACTCTCCATACCTAACTATATACTACTAGTTATTGAGTCAATAATGAAGCAATATTTTAATTGGGTAATGATGTTTTGTTAAAAATTCCTTTATTGACGGTAGTTTTTTATTTCATCAGAGATATCCCTTTTTGACAGTATTTTTAATTTCAAATAGTTGAAATACGATCAAAATTATAATGTATTAATGTAAAAGATCATGTATCGTTGGTTCATAGATCAAGAGGCGCGGTAGCGCCTCGACAGCGAGTCAAGGTGCGAATACGAAAACGTCGAGGCACTCCACTTATACTTTAAAATAGAGTTTCAAAAATTTCAAAATCGAATCCCATAAAGATACATTGATATATACTCAAAAATACCATTAATAATATTTAAAGATTTTCACTATCCTTAATTAAAAAAAAAATTGATTACAATTGGCTCACCCAATCACGAGAAAATGCAGTTTGAAATTTTGAAATGTCGTATTCTCGTTATTTTTTTTCTCCATCGTTTTCAGCCAGCATAAACTGCGCAACCGGAAATGCGCAGTATCGACGAATATAGATGCTTTATAATATATTTTAATGTTCATGGTATATGCGCATTGATACATATGTTATGTATATATACATATATACATGGTCCGTTTCATGTCAACTTGCACCCGTAGACCCGTATATCTTTTGGTTTATATATATGTATATACATACATACATACATATATGGGACATTTCATGTCGGCTAGCACGTACACATAAGTACAGGTTTTCTATACATGTGGTACATTTCATGACAACGCGCACACACCCATCCGAGTACCCTTAGGTTTATAAATATGGGACATTTCATGTCTATTCGCATGCATGCACACAGCCTTTATTAAACATGGGATTTTTCACGTCAAGTCGAACGCACGCACAGACACAGGTTTATATATATGGGACATTTCATATCAATTCACATGCATGCATACACGTTAATATACATAGGATTTTTCACGTCAATTATAACCCATGTCCATACAGGTTTATATATATGGGACATTTCATGACAACTCTAACACACCTATCCGAGTGCCCTTAGGTTTACATATATGTGACGTATCATGTCAACACGCACGCACCGGTTTTCATATATTTGACATTTCTTGTCAAATATATGACAAACGCGCAAACACATCTAAACATGTACTTGAGATTTGTATTTATATATATGGGACTGTTCCTGTCATAGCGCATACACGCACACACATGGGCTTATGAATATATATTTATTTATACGTATATATACGTGTGTATATCTGTGTACACATATAGATGGGATATTTAATTTTAAATCACACGTGCGCGCACACACACAGGTTTATATATACGGGACGTTTCATGTCAATTAAAATGCATGACACACGTACTTGAGTTAATATATATTTTTATATTTATATATATATATATATATATATATATATATATATATATGTATATATAGATATATATATATATATATATGAGACTGTTCCTGTCAAGGCGCATGCACGCACTCACATGGGCTTATGAATATATGTATATCCATATACATGGAATATTTTATGTCAATTCACATGCGCGCCCACACACACACACACACAGTTATATATACACGGTGGGCCATTTTAATCTATGCACCTGAAAAACTCAGTAAGTTCGTATCCTATCAAAAAATGACCTTTATAAAAGTTGTAGGATACAAAGGGGGTCAAACAATAGTGACCTTGAATTTAACCTTCAAGCTGACCTTCAAGGTCAAATCAAGGTCAACTTGAGTTTATTAAATGGAAACCCCTATTTTTTTACACCGGAATCGGAAAGGGCGGGAAATTTTACGTCCGAATATGCTCTCAGGTCATCTGACCTCGATGACCTCAAAGGTCAGATGAAGGTCATAAATACGCAATAATCGGATAGCTATGAAAAATCTTAGGTAGGGTATTGCCGAAAAAGTAAAGATCAACACTGAATTTCTCGTTAAAAATTACTCAAATTATGATCTTCATTTTTTCGACAACACCTTACATAAGAATGTTGACAGCTACCCAATTATTTCGTATTTATGACCTTCACCTGACCTTTGAGGTCATCGAGGTCAGATGACCTGAGAGCATATTCGGACGTAAAATTTCCCGCCCTTTCCGATTCCGGTGTAAACAATAGGGGTTTCCATTTAAAAAACTCAAGTTGACCTTGATTTGACCTTAAAGGTCAGCTTGAAGGTCAAATTCAAGGTCACTATTGTTTGACCCCCTTTGTATCCTACAACTTTTATAGAGGTCATTTTTTGATAGGATGCGAAATTACTGAGTTTTTCAGGTGCATAGATTAAAATGGCCCACAGTGTATATATGTATATATATATATATATATATATATATATATATGTATATATTTATACGTATATATACGTATGTGTATATCTGTGTACACATATACATGGGATATTTAATGTTAATTCACAAGCGCGCGCACACACGCAGATTTATACATACAAGACGTTTCATGTCAATTAACACGCATGACACGTACTTGAGTTTATATATATTTTTCTTTATATATATATATGGGACTGTTCCTGTCATAGCGCATGCACGCACTCACATGGGTTTATGAATATATGTATATACATATACATGGGATATTTTATGTCAATTTGCATGCGCGCACACTCACATACACACACAGGTATATATATGTATATATATATATATATATATATATATATATATATATATATATCTATAGGCCGTTTTATGACAATTTTTCCCATGTATATTAATTTTTATTAAGAAGGTTTTGAAATCAATCAAGCAATCGTCGAATACTTCTGTATTCAATTCATTCTTTTTAAAATAATATTAAATTCATAAAAATATCATTACACTATCTTTTAATTTTCGAATGTAATAAAATTTCTTGAAAGGTTTTGAATATTATATCTGTTATTTTTTGTTTTAAGTCATTATTCAAACTGATGAATACTATTTTATTATGTTATTATTACTTTTAAAAAAGTATATTTTAGGCGAGTTTAGTTATTAAACAGTATAGTATTCTTTAGAACATTTTTTCTAAATGTTTCTTTTTTTTTTACTACATACATCATATCTTTTTTTTAATTTCAGTTCTGGAGAGTACTGAAACGAATTGAGTAATTATTATTAAGTTTATACCTTTTACTAGATTTATTTATAGTTTTTGCTTAAGAAAGTTTTGAAATCAATCAAGCAATCGTCGAGTACTTCTGTATTCCATTCATTCTTTTTAATAATGTAAAATTCATGAAATATTTACAGTTTCGGCTGAAGAAAGTTTTGAAATCAATGAAGCAATCGTCGAGTACTTCTGTATTCAATTCTTACTTTTTATTAATATAAAATCCATAAAATGTTCAATCTATATTCTCTTTAATAGACGAATATTTGGAAAAACTTTGCCAAATAAGTTTTGAAAAAAAGGGATCATTGAGATAAAGATAGCGATGATAGTACACATCAAAATTGAAAAAATATATTAGATCAACTTATTATTTCATTTATGAGTGAATATTACTACTTAAACATTGATGAACTATACTTGATCTTAGTGATATCTATTTTATTTTATTCCTGATGAAAGATTTACTTAATAAACAATTTCCGAAACGATTAACTTCAAAGATTCGGAATAATTTTCTATTTAATATGCTACGGTTGAAGACCAAAACTGTGCAATTTTATTTGTCAAAACTTGGCAGGAGAGCCATTAGCTTCTAACAACTTATATTTGAGAATTTGCTGCCATTAACTTCAAAATTATTTATGCCTTTTTAAAACTTTCAGGGAAGATACCCATTTTAATTGTAATACTTTTAATAAAATAAAATTATGCATTCTCTATCTCATCACACTATCTTTTTATTTTCAAAACTTTCTTTAGCCGAAACTGTAAATATTTCATGAATTTTATATTATTAAAAAGAATGAATGGAATGCAGAAGTACTCGACGATTGCTTGATTGATTTCAAAACTTTCTTAAGCAAAAACTATAGATAAATCTAGTAAAAGGTATAAACTTAATAATAATTACTCAATTTGTTTCAGTACTCTCCAGAACTGAAATTAAAAAAAAAATATGATGTATGTAGTAAAAAAAAAGAAATATTTAGAAAAAATGTTCTAAAGAATACTATACTGTTTAATAACTAAACTCGCCTAAAATATACTTTTTTAAAAGTAATAATAACATAATAAAATAGTATTCATCAGTTTGAATAATGACTTAAAACAAAAAATAACAGACATGATATTCAAAAGCTTTCAAGAAATTTTATTACATTCGAAAATTAAAAGATAGTGTAATGATATTTTGATGAATTTAATATTATTTTAAAAAGAATGAATTGAATACAGAAGTATTCGACGATTGCTTGATTGATTTTAAAACTTTCTTAATAAATATAAATATACATGGGAAAAATTGTCATAAAACGGCCTATAGATATATATTTATATTTATATATATATATATATATATACTAGGGGGGGTTCCCCCCTGCTCGCTTCGCTCGCCAACCCCCCCATTGCATCTCCTTCTACAAATATAAACTTTTATATACATAATTTTTAAATTTATATTAATTTAAAATTATTATTTTTTTTTTTTTTTTTTGTTTCTTGGTCATGAAGATTAGTATTTATTAAAAGTTAAATACACTTATTAAGGTATATGAAGTTAAGTATAATAAAACGTTTTATGATAGTTTAATACTTTAAATATGTTGAAGATATCTATAATAATATTCAATCGCTTTACGATAGGAGCACAACCATTCAACGTATTTACCTCGAGCTCAGCCCAATGTTCTTTTCTCTTCCTAATTTCGTTCATTCTTTGATAACAATTAATTAAATTAGCTAACAATTAACTACCTTTCAGCTATCTCTCAGCTAACTTTCAGCTAAATTTTATCTGAATTTCAGCCAACTTTTAGCTAACTTTCAGCTAAATTTTATCTGAATTTCAGCTATCTCTCAGCTAACTTTCAGCTAAATTTTATCTGAATTTCAGCTATCTCTCAGCTAACTTTCAGCTAAATTTTATCTGAATTTCAGCTAACTTTTAGCTAACTTTCAGCTAAATTTTAGCTGAATTTCAGCTAACTTTTAGCTAATTTCCAGCTCAATTTTAGCTGAATTTCCGCTAACTGTGGGCACATAAAATTCTTATACACGGCGGCGGCGGCGGCGGCGTAGGCGATATATCTTTATTATATAGAGATATATATATATATATATATATATATATATATATATATATAAAGTAACTAAAGGACTTGGTTAGAGGTCGCGGAAGAGAGTGGACGTGCGCGGCGTGGCTCTGTCTATTTTTTGTTAATAAATTAGTTTTGATATAGAAAATATAGTTGAATAGTGTTTTAATTGATATAATTAATGTTAGGGATAAGATAAACATGAAAGGTTTGGAAAATTTTGTAATGGAAAGCGTCAATTGGAAAATTTGTGTGTAGCGACGTATTTGCAGGTTAGAACGTGCGGAACCGTCTTTGTCTAGCGTAGCGTATATGGTAGGCAAAATAGGATGGAAAATTTTAAAGAATTATGCTGTGAAGTGATAAAAAACATTAATTAGTGACTGTAAGTGTAACTTAAAAATTAGATGTACGTTTTATATAGCGTCGTATTAAAATGGTGGGGTAGGAGGTAATTTCTTTGTTTGTCCAGCAGTATGTGTGTATCAAAATTGAAAGGCTAAAATTTAAATTGTAAAATGTAAGTGTAATTGAAAAATTTAAGGAAATAGGTTGGTGATGCATAATAGTATAAATTGAAAGTCCAAAGTAAGGATGGAGAATATAAAAATGAAAAAGAACGGAAAAGAGTTTAAGGAAGGAAAGTAAATGCGATTTTATTTGAAGCTGGATTCTATTTTGAGTTGCGAGTTTAAAAAAAGAAAAAAAATAAAATTAAATGTAAGGGGAAAAATTATGTCATTGTAAAGTTGGTAAAATGGACTTTGCGTTGGTAGGACGATTCTTGGAGGGCGGGGAGAAGGGCGGGGGAGAGGATGGCGGCTGGTTTGTCAGTCGGTGTAGAGGCCGAAAGAGGGAGTCGGGTCGCCGTTTGCGAATGTTATCACAGCAGAAGAAAGGCAGTGGGAAAAAATGGCATGAATACAAAAAAATTAAAAATTGTTTTGGCGAGGAAGTTGGACGAGAAAAGGAACGAAGCGTTGAAATGCAAAGTATGGTAATCAGTAGTAGGTGTGGGAATTGGTGAAAAAGAGGGTAAGAGAAGTGTTTGTAAGGGGTGCATGATATGATAAACTATTATAGGGAGAAAACAAAGGTTTAAAAAGAAACGCAACAAAGCAGAAAGGAGTGCAGTGTAAAAAAGAGACTTGTGACAGTAGGGACTGTAGTTTGGTGTTAAGAGGGTAGTTGGTAATACAGTTAAGACTGACGAAAGGTAGGAAGCAGGCGAAAAGAGTTATAAGAGTATAGGATAGATGAAGATAGGCATTAGAAAAGCGTTATATTTAGGTTAAAGTCAAACACTTGGGTAAGGTTGGGTCCTGTACAATAAAAAGAGATAGCGTAAGCGCACAGTTTGGAATTATAAGGATGGATATAACTATAGGATTAATATAAATTTAATAAAATAAGGGGATCAAGTTAAAAATAATAGGTCATGCGAGGCAGAGCCTCCGAGTATCGTGTATCGGAATTTTCGAAATGAATGTTTTAGTATAGGTTTAATTTAAAATTGAAAGAGGATGGAATTTGTAAAAATCTTAATAATGCGTCTCTAGATATGTTAGTATAATTTAATTGTGAGTTCTGCTTTTTATATTTCTTTCTTTATGAAAGTAAATATGAACTGTGAAATAAATTGTGTAATGTGAGGTAGGAAAAATATATCGGTTTTTAAGGACGGATCGGTTAAATGTACTTAGCATTTTTAGGCCAGAAGGCTGAATAGCAGTCATTTAATCGGGAAGTTTGTTTGGAAAAATTTAGGGAAAGAGCGAATGATGATGGTATGCTGCATTATTTAAGAAAAATTATGTAAACCAAGTCCCGTTTCTGGGCCAAAAGGCTGAAATGTAATAAAGAATAAAAAATAAATATATAATAACTAAACTTTTATTTTTATTTTTCAAACTTTCGCGCCCAAATTAATTAATATTTATAATTATTGATCGATAATAATAGTCAAGATTTACATTTATTATTAACGTGAATCTGTTTTATTGCTAAATGCAAGTAAAACCAGCAAAATTATATAATTTATTGTTTGCAGAATGAAATATAATTGATGAAAGTATATAATTATATAACATAATGAAAGTATATAATTTTTTGCATGATACATAATGAATGGAAATGAGAAAAAATTAACCAACAAAATATTTATAATAACACGTTCTTATTTAATTTCATAAATTGTAGAATTAATTTTATGAAAAAAGGAGATGCAAATAATTCTTATTTATTGTATATTTAGAATTGGTTAGTCATTCATAGTACCTGCAATTGTAGCATAATATAAATGAAATGATTTTTTAAATTTGTCACAGTCATAAAGACAGTTTCTTCAGTCATTTGATTATTTCATTTGTCAATCATTAAGTGAGCACACATTTTTTGAAAATAATCAAGAACAATTCATATTGTAAGATGATTTTTATGATTTATTTATGAAAACTCGAAAAAATTATCATTCATAAAATTGAATCAATTTCCCATAAATTTTTCAATTTTTATAAAAAAAAATGTTACTTCGACCTAGTTTAACTCTTTAAGATCATAAAAACTTGTTTATAGCTTCAAAAACTTTATTTATGTAATACTGCCGTGAGAGATTATTTATGTAATATTGACAAAATACTAATCAAATATTGTCGACGAAAAAAGAATTTTTTTTCTATTCTATATTATTTAAATTAGTATTTTTTCTATATTATAGCATTTATAGACTTAGTGAAGTCTTATTTCTGCTACTTCTTTAGTGAACAAAAAGAATTTTAAATTCAAATTAAGGTTTTCAGCGATATCCTTCTTCACAATTATTAAAATACCGCCTCTTCTTGACTGGACTTGATTCTCCTGCAATTGTAGCCATGATTCAACACCTAAGAATAAATGTCTTTGAGTAGATAGGTAGAATCATTTTGCGTTTATTATTGCTTCGTGCATTCTAAAAGAGAACATATAGATTTGTGATTTTTGTTGCTTGTTTTATCCATGATTATTGTTTTAATGAACAAATTTTTTTTCTTTCCCAGTCCGGGAAATGACTGGAATTAAATTATAAGGACCTAAAATGATGCCATATAAATTTTCAGCAAGTTTCTATGTCCGGAACCTTTTCAAAATGGCGGCTGAACATGTGAAAGATTCAATGAATAGAAAAAAAATACTCCTTTCTACATTCCAGTCTCGGAGATGATTGGATATTGAAATTAAGCATGAAACCAAGCCCTATTTAAATTTTCAGCTAGTTTCTATGTCCAGAACATTTTCACAATGGCGGCCGAACATATGAAAATTTCAAATAATAGAGAAATAAATACTGATTTCTACATTCCAGTCTCAAAGATGATTGTATATTAAAATAAGGCAGAAAAATAAATCCTATGTACATTTTCAAGAATTTTCAATTTCCGGAACATTTTCAAAATAGCGGTTAAAAATATAATGAACTCAAATAAGAAAAAAATTCAGCCTTCTACATTTTAGTTTCGGGGATGATTGGACATTTAAATAAAGCATAAAACTAAGCTTTATATAAATTTTCAGCTCGTTTCTATTTCCGGAAAATTCTCAAAATGGCGGTTAAAAATATAATAAACTCAATCAAATGAAAAAAAAATTCTGCTTTTTACATTCCAGTCTCGGAGAGGATTAAATATCAAAATTTAACATAAAACTATACTGTATATAAATTATCAGCTAGTTTCTATTTCCAGAACATTTTCAAAATGTTGGCTAAACATAGGAATATTTCAAATAATAGAGAAATAAATACTGATTTCTACATTTCAGTCCCGGAAATGATTGGATATTCAAATTAAGTAGAAGAATAAATCCTATATATATTTTCAAGTATTTTCTATTTCCGGAACATTTTCAAAATGGCGGTTGAAAATATAATGAATTCAATTAACAGAGGAACAAATTTTGCCTTTTTACATCCCAGTCTTGGAGATGATTGAATGTCAAAATTAAGCATTGAACTAACAAGGAGAGTGCATTGCATTTGGGTCTTGGATTTTCTTCTAGCTTTGGGATCTTTTTTCTTACATAAAATCATGAAAAAAGCCGCGTTCATTCGGTCCAACGCTTGATTTTTCCCGAGTTATGAGCAGTTTTGTCTATTTTGTTGAAAAAATTGCATCTGCTTTATAATTTTACAGTTTTTGAACTACTTATTCTAGAAGGTTTTTACTGATTGCATATTAAAGTTGAAATTAAAACCTTTGGTTTAAAAAAAAAACGTGTCCAAAAAGCTCAAGTCGTTAAAAAGATATGGGCGAATAAAAATAGCGCAAATATTTAGCTCAAAAAATACATAGAAAATAAATGCAACATTTTAGTCAGAAATCCATTTCAATTTTCATCCCTTCATAAGTTTTTAACAACTTGAGCTTTTTGGACGCGTTTTTTTTTTAATCGAAAGGTTTTAATCTCAACTTTAATATGCAATCAGTAAAAACCTTCTAGAATAAGTAGTTCGAAAGCTGTAAAATTATAAAACAGATGCAATTTTTTTAACAAAACAGACAAAACTGCTCATAACTCGGGAAAAATCGAGCGTTGGACCGAATGGACGCGGCTTTTTTCATGATTTTATGTAAGAAAAAAGATCCCAAAGCTAGAAGAAAATCCAAGACCCAAATGCAATGCACTCTCCTTGTAAGCCGTATATGAATTTCCAGCAACTTTCTATTTTCGGAACATTTTTAAAATGGCAGCCGAACATAAAAAAATTTCAAAGAATCTTTTTTAAGTTTTTCATCAGATAAGTTAATATCAGTAGCAATAGCTGCTTGTGTCCATCCTAAATTTAAATTCAATTGATTAAGTGATTTTAACCTTAATATCGTATGTAAATTAAAATCTTTTATTATTGAAAAATTAATCACTATTGTAAAAATAGAATCATTCAATTATCGTGATAATTCTGATGAATGGTTTCCTTCGCCTCACAAGAGAATTTCTAATTGATAAAGAACAGCTTATAAAAAAAGAATTAGATTTTTTTGTCATGATAATAATTTATCAACTAAAAGTTTAGAAAAATATTCCCACATTGAAAAACTGTTCATCAAATATAATACGCATTTGTGCTTATCTGCTGCAGTTGAACGCCTTTTTTCAATCAGTAGATGTATTTTAACTCCGAGAAGATGTTCCATGAGCGAAAAACTTTTTGAAACTTTAATCTTTTTAAGATCCAATAGTAATTACAGATAAAAATATAAGTTCAACTTGTTTTCTAAATAATGTAAATTATAAATTATGAAAATTACAAAATATTCAATAACATTTAAATAAATTAATTAATAAAAATAAAAATAAGTGTGTTTTTATTCAAATAAAATATTGACAATTAAGGTGGCTCAAGCGCTTGGTGCCGTATCAAGCGGGGCCCTGTCTGCGACATCAAAATGTTTTTATTGATAGAGCTATTATAACTAATTAAATAGTATTATTGATTAATTCTTATGATAACAAAACAATTTTAAGTAATCAAAAGTAATAAAAAAGAAAAAAAATTTTTTGTTTTGTTTCTCATTACAAGTTTTACTATGGTACGTCCCTGCTGTTTTGTTGATTTCGAGCACTCTGAATGCACGTTAGCTTTACGTATGGCGTCTGTATCTGACGCGCATGCGCAGAAGCTGCCATTATGTGTAGCAAATTCTATTTCGCATTCTTTTAGATTTATTTTCTCTTGTATTTCTTCGTCAAGTCCTTTTTTTCTTCTTGAAAAATGATCTCCGTGAAACAAACTATAAGTGTATAATTTTTATTTTAACTTGTACTTTTTTATATTAGCGTAAAACCTAATTTATGATTCAGTCCCATAAGAGCACATGTATTAATTACAATTATTAAAACATCTTTTTCTTTAAAAATAGTTCGTCAACCTCTATTTTTCAAAATAAATATCGAAATATTACGATATAAAGAATATTTTAATACAAATTTTGGATAGTTTCACTTTTTTAGAAAAAATCGCTTGAGCCACCTTAAGTAGATATTTATTCCAGTTTTATAAAAATATTATCTATAAATTATTAAAAACTATCAAAAATTTTAAAATAAATAGAAAAAATTTGATGGTAAGAGGAAATTAATACAAAGAAAGTTACTTTGAGAAAATATTTTTGAATACTTTTTCGAATACTTTTTCGAAATCTGTGTATGATTTGTTTTTTATTATATTAAAGTTTATACAACTAAAGATTTTCATTAATTTTAATAATAAATAGACTAAATAAAAAAAATTCGAAAAATTTTGCAGTCGAATACTTTCCCGGCTCTGGTTATGATCTATTTAGGGAACATCGATTACCTAAAATTGAAGATCTCGTCATATTAAATAAAAAAATTTGTGAAGATTATTATGATACTTTTTCCGTGCAGTTGAATTTAGGTCATAATGTTTGCAGACAATGTTTACTAGAAATACAGTCTCGGCTTTCAAATTTCAGAAACATAGGCGTGCAATCTTCCGGTTCGTTAAAACCTACGGAATTAGTTACTGATGAATCTTTTAGTATATATATATATATTTATTTATTTCAGCCTTTTGGCCCAGAAATGGACTTTTTACATAAATACAAATTTATATTATTTTACATTTTATACATAATTACATAACCTCGCATATACATAATATTACAACTTCATAACCTATCTATATATTTACATACAGTCTTTTTACTTTACTTATTTTAACCCTATCTAGTAATAATCCCTAAGATTTTTTTTTTTTTTTTACATATTTTCACTATTTATTCACTTTCTAGTTTGCACAACATGTTTAGTCTTTAATACTGTTCATTCTCCTTTCTTCTTTTTCAATATATTTAAAAAAATCCACTACTTCTTTTAAACCAATCTCACTAAATATTACCTTATCACTCCACTTCTTTGTAATTTTCAATTCTTCTCTTTTCCCTTTCGTTTTCTCACATTCTTCAAATATATGTTTCATATTGCTATTACCTTTCCTACACAATTGACATAACCTCTCTTTTTCTTCCATCCAATACTTATTTGCTTTTTCTATATTTCCACATCTTAGTCTTGCAATAGTACAGATATCCTTTCCTCTGGTATTTCTTTGTAAATATAACGGAATCCCTTCTTTCACTATTTTATTATATTTTGTGTTATATTTTGCCTCTTTAATTTTTGCCATTATCATTTGCTTTTCTATATTTTTACCTCTTATTATCATTTCTCCCTGATATTCTTGTCCTACCTCTTTTTTCATTTCAATTGCCATTGTACTATAACCTAAACTATTGAAGAATTTTTCTCTTTCCTCACTATATATTTCTTTTTCTTTTAACGTTTTTTTCTCCTCCCAGCACCATTTTATTATCCTCTCCTCGTTACTTTTGGACACTTTATCTTCAAAATTCATGGCTCTCTTTGCCCAATCCATTCTCATCTTATTCGTATCTGTTTCTTTGTATATAATATATCTAGGTGTGCAAAAATCTAATTTTAATGTCCACCTCATATAATCAGTTTTCACTTTTTCTAAGCCTTTTCTCTCCGACCATCCCCATACCTCCGCACCATATGACATTACACTTTTGACTAGATAATTAAATAGCATATTTCTTCTTTTAAAGTCACCTTTGCACCTACGTTCACCAAGTCCCCACGTTTTCTTTGCTGCTAAATTTCCTTTTTTCTTTAACTCTTCTAGATGGTCTTTATAATCACTGTCGCTGTTGAACATAAAGCCTAGATATTTAAATTTCCTAACCTCTTCAATACTCTCATTTTTCCACTTTCATGTTTCTTGTCTTTCCTTTCCTCTTTTATTAAATACTAAGATCTTAGATTTCTCTATACTCACTATTAAGTTTCTTTTGCTACAAAATTTTCTTAGTGTCGTCATCATATCTTCCATTGCCTCTTTACCGTTTGCAAGCAGTACTATATCATCAGCGTAAGCCAATGACCATATTCTTTTATTGCCTATCTTGATGCCGCCAATACCTCTTTCTTTAAATTCTTCCTCCAATTTCGATATGTAAATACAAAATAGATTTGGACTTAATAAATCACCTTGCCTCAGCCCTTTTGTTGTCCAAAATTCCTCTGTTAGACCTTCATTGGTTCTTATACTTGTCCTGGTTTCTTCGTAAATTCCTTTAATCTTTTCAATCAAATAGTTACTGATGTTTCTATCTTCCATTATATTCCATAACTCCTTTCTATCAACTGTGTCGAAAGCCGCTTTTAAGTCCACAAAAAACGCATAGACTTTTTCCTTCCTTAACTTAGCTGTCTGCGTAACATGGTTTAGAATAAACACGTTGTCCATTGTAGATCTACCTTTTCTGAAACCTGCTTGTCCATCCTCTATAACACCCTTTTCCTCAGTTTCCTTTACTAATCTTGCTCTCAGTACCTCTGTATAAACCTTATATGCAGTAGGTAATAACGATATACCTCTATAATTTTTTACCTCATTTCTATCACCTTTTTTGAATAATGGTACGATGATCCCTGTTTTCCACTCATTTGGCATTTCATCTCCATCCCACACCTTTCCTATGATACATACTAGGTTGTCAATTAAGTCCTTGCCTCCATAAATCCACACCTCATTTGGAATATTATCTGCTCCTGCTGCCTTCTTTTTCTTTACTTTTTTTAGTGCTGAATATATCTCCTCAACTTTTATCTTTCCTTCCTCTACTTTTTCTAATTCTCTATTTCTTTTCTCTCCAACTTGTTTTAAAGAGACACCTTCCAACAAACTTTTAAAGTATATTAACCATTCCTCTTTCTTTATTTTATTTTCTATAATCGATTTCTTTTTTCTTGATTTGTTCAAAAATTTCCAGACTTGGTTCTCATTTTTAATCCCTCTTAACTCTTGATCTTCTGCTTCTTTAAATTCCTTTTCTTTAGAATAACATAATTCTCTCCATTCTTTTCTCTGTTTTATATAAGTTTCTTTTAATTTTATACCTTTCCTCCAATCTTTATATATTTTTATTACCTTCCTCTTTTTCTTAGAACAATCTCTGTCCCACCATCTCTTCATACCTATACTCCATTTTTTTATTTTAACCTCTTTTTTAATAACCTCTTTTTCTATTATGTTCTTCAATTTTGTCCATCTATCTTGTGCGCTGTCATTTTCTTCTTTACCTATTTTTAAGTCTTCTGTTCTGGATCTAAAGATTTCTATATTCTCTTCATTCCAGGTTATAACTTGCTTTATCTTTTTCTCACTATTACTATCTCTTTTTTTTATTTGATACTTCTGTACGATTTCTTCTATCTCTAATATTACAGTTATAGGTGCATGGTCCGATTCTATCCTTTCCTCAACTTTAAAATTTACTCCATCGTTCCAAATTGCCTCATTTACAATAACGTAATCAATCACTGAGCTCCCTCTCGCACCTATAAACGTAAATTCTCCTTCCTCATCTCCTTCCGTTGTACCGTTCAAAATGTTCCATCCTTTGTTTTCTATCCAATTAATCAGCTTTAAACCTCCGTTTCCAATTACTTTGTCTTTACTCACTCTTTTTATATCTCCTTCACCTCTTTCTTCTCCTAATATTCTACCTTTTTCACCTGTTCTAATATTTAAGTCTCCTCCTATTATAATTTTCTTTTCATCAACAAAGTCTATCTCATCAAGTTTTTTGTAGATCTTATCCATCCCCTTGGAATTGTAGATTGTAAATACAAAATTTGTACCAAAACTTTCTTTTACTTCTGATTTTAATAATCCTTCCTCTAATACATTTGCTAGCTGGCCTTCTTTGTACCATTCTTTTTTAACACCTATTATAAACCCTCCTTTAGCCCTCCCTTTCCTCTTTATGAATCTTTTAGTAAAACTCCCACAAGTTCCAATACCACACAAGGATATAAATTTTGTTCTAAAAGTCAACAAAAACGACTTTTCATGCATGAATTAAAAGAATTATACAATGAATGGAAGGAAACGACAAATTTTTTTGTATATCCTGATTTTATAAAATTTGCGGAATTCAGGCCTAAAGAATGTGTATTTGCAGAAAGCCTCAGAACGCACACTATATGTGTGTGTCCCTTGCACCAAGAATTTAAATTAAAATTAAATACTGTGCACTACAGCCTAAAAGCAAATGATCTAATTGATTCCACAGTTTGCTCAGCTGATAATAGAGATTGTATCAGAAAATGTGATGGGTGTGCAAGTTTGAAAGAGCAAATTAATCAGTTCTTAATTAGCAACAGCATGTTTACTGACATTACTTAAAAACGAAAACTGATGATAATATAAATAACAGGACATGTCTGGAGCAGTTTACCACAGACAAGGACACATTGTTTCAAGAGCTGAGTGATGATCTATGGGATTTGACTATACATCATTTTATTTCTGAAAATCAGAAAAATTTTTTGAATGATTAAAAAAAAACATTTAGATTTTGACTGCTTTGATAATGATGGATTTCGCAGAAAAATATGCATTCTTAGCCCAAGAATCAACTAAAGGAATTTATTTTAATAACACTACTGCTACAGTTCATCCTGTAGTTACGTATTATAGGGGCCAAGAAGATAGAGCAATAAGAAATTTTGCGTCATTTCTAATGCTTTAAAGAAAACAGCGATTACAGCCAATGTTTTTCAAGCGCAAGTTTTAAATTATGATTAAAAAAAATTTTTATTCATAAAAAAAATTATTTACTTCTCTGATGGATCTCCTACATAATATGAAAACAAATATGAATTTTTGAAATCTATAACAGTTTTCATAAAAGAATATTTTCATTATTATTTTCAACTTTTTGCTTTTTTATAGAGAAAGCATTGTATCGATAAAAAAATTTTTTTCTATTTTTTCATTAATTTGTACATATTTTTACTCAAGGAATCAAAAGAAGTGGTTTCCAGAAAATGTCTGTGTGTATGTGTGTCTAACTGGTGCGAAAGCTATTGAAAATTGGTTTTCTTAGGGTAGTTTTTTTTAGAGCCATTCAAAGAATTTTAAAAACATTTCGATTTCTCATTAGGCACGACCGCTATACGGAAGTGCCTTATATTTTCGACATCGCGAAAAATGTAACCCTTCAAAATATGTTATTTTATGATAAAAAACTTATTTTTATAGCAAAATAAGACTATTACGAGGCTTACTTAAAATGTATGTATGGATGTATGTGTGTGAGAAATCAAGTTTATGAATTTTCTCGACGAGTTTTTATCCGATCTGAATGATTCAAACGGGAAATTGTTTCAAATAATAATACAAGTAAACGTTCCTATTTTGGAAAAAATCGTTGGAAGCGTTTTTAAATAAGCGCCTTTTAAATGGTCAAAAAATGGATTTTTGGTAATAACTTGAAGAATACGATTTTTTTTTAAAAGTATATTTAATAAAAGTTATAGAATATAAAAAAATAAATCTTTTTTATATTATACATTTTTCTCTAAAAATAATATTTTTCAAATTATTCATGAAAATTGTTGAAATTAAAGGCTTTTTAATGATAAATTGATAAATATTATTTAAAAAAAATATGTATAATAATAAAAAGATGTATCTTATTTTTTCCTATAAATTTTATTTCATATACTTTTTTTGAAAATTCGTTTTTCTCAAGTTATTTCCAAAAAATCATTTATTTTACCTCTGAAGGGATAACTGTTTTAAAACAGCTCGAACTATTTTTTTTTTAACTGCCAACATTTATTTGTATTATTGTTTTAAATTATCCCCCATCGAAATGATTCAGATCAAATAAAAACTTTATACAAAACTTTACTTTTAAGCTACTAAACTATAAAATAATTTTTTTTTCTTATAACTTTTGATAGATTATCCTATCCAAAATTTTAAAAATATACATTAATAAAAATATGTCTTTTTCACATAACATAAATTTTTTCGAAATCAATCAACTTAATTCACAAGAAAATATTAAATAATTATAAATTTGATTTTTTAAATAAATACAATAAATTCAAACCTTCTGTTGAAATATGCGGTAAAAAATTCAATGAAAAAAAGAAATAAGATTAACTTTTAATGCTTTCGCGGTTGTAAATGATTTGCTCTAATATTCTTTGAATATAAAATAGCGAGCGCGAAGCGCGAGCGTTTTCGGTCGTGCCTTATATGCAAGAAGCGGAGCTTTTTGCATGCCTTGCATTGCGAAGCGATGCAAGGCCCGAGGGCATTTCAGAGCTGAGCGAAGCGAAGCTCTGAAAAGACCGAGGGGCGAGCTACAGCGGCCCTTTGGGCCGCTGTGGCGAGCTAGTTTTTTTTTGTATTTTACGTGAACTACTCGAAGAATTTCCTTGAAAATTTGTATGGAAATTATTTTCGACTACCCAAAGAAAAAAAACTTTTGAAAACTGATTTCTTAGCGCATTTTTAATTTTAGATCGTTTTGAAAATTTTGAAAACGACATTTCGAAAAGAAAATTTGTTTTTATTTAGCCAATTAGATCTTGAAAATTACTCGATGGATTCGTTTCAAGCCGCGCTACCGAGCGCACGTGTTTTGGGTAGCTCTGTGTCAAAGGAAATATTAGTAAGGAAAAATGAAGAAAAAAATAAAGTGCAGAAATGTGATTGGTAAACTGTAAGGCTAATGAAAAATAAAGAAAAGTTGAAAAAAATAGCTTAGAATAAGTAAAAAGATTTCGGAAAGAAAACGCATGTTTGGAGGTTAGATAGACGCCGGGCAACCACAGTAAGCCTTTGTTGTAGGATGTATAAAAGAAGTAAAGGTAATAAAACTATAATAAAGAGGAAAGGATAAAAGTGGATAAATTATACGCGGTGTTGGAGTTTTGGGCAAGGCCGAGCGCTTAAAACGCGTGGGGTGAGGGCGTTTCACTTTGGCTTTTTGGCGCAAGACGCCATGCTTACTGGAGGAGGGTTCCAAGGCTGAAGCGAAGAGCCGGATTTTGCGCGGTCAATCAGTCCAGAACGAGCCAGCAAGCAGCACGGATTTGAAGTGGTTCACCCATCCCACATCCGAGTTTACGAACCCCACGTCAATTTTGGTTTTGTTCTTTGTTCCTTAAATTACAGTGTTTAATGAGTTCTTTTACTCTGTAGTGTATCATTAAACTTATAGAAATTCTAGTAAAATGCAGTTTTTTAATTTTTTTTGGAGAACCCGCCAGCTAGATGATAACACGCGGGGATAAAAGAAGAAAAGTATCAAAGAGCAGTCTTTGTGTAAAAAAAGGAAAAAAAAGTAAGAAAAACTCTATGCAAACTATAAAGATTGGAAATATTAGAGAAGGAAAGTTATAATAGAACAGTTTAGTGTCAAGTGAAAAGAAAAAACAACGGAGGCCAAATAGAATTAACAAATTGGTGAAATAGAAAAAAATAATAGGCTCAATTTGATAAATGTATTGAAACAATGGAAATTACTAGAAAAGAGGGGAGGCTAGTGGAGTACGGTAGCGCCACCACTGGTAAGGCTGAAATACAAAAATATAGTTACGATAGTTGAATAGAAAGAGAGGCACATAGGGTGTCATGGCCTATGGTAAGAGCAGAACAGAAACAAGGCAGGGTTTATAGTAAATGGCTAACGATAGACAAAAGAAGAATAATATTGAAAATGATTCATCATTCGAGGAGAGGAAGGTACAAGAAAACATTTATAAATAGATATATGAAAAAAAAAACAGACGGGTTGGAATTTAAAAGCTGGAATGGTATGTGTATTTCTAAATGGATACAAATACAGGTGGGAAGAAAGAAAGAAAGAAAGTGGAAGAAGAAATGCGCAAACAAAAACCGGCGGGTGATATGTAAAGAACATAAAAGTTTATAGGTCAATGTAAAATGCGATATTATAAGTAGTTAGTGTGCGATCATAAGTGTGGTATAAATCTCAGTGATATGTGAGTAATAGATTAGCATAGGGTTTTGTTTTTATATGAAAAGTTTAGCGTATTACAGATAATTTAGTTAAAATAAAAGTGATAATTTTAAAATAATTAAAGTGATAGGAGCAATAATCTAAAGTTGGATAAAAGTTGGACATTGCATAGTAAATGGTTGGTTAAGCAGTGTTTTTGTAGGGAAAACATAAAGTAAGGTAGATATAGTCCAATCAATAGAGCAAAAAAAAGGCTATTTTAGACATTAATTAAAGGCTTAATGAAACCTATATAGAGTTGTTAAGAGGAGGTCACGTATCTCTGTCCTTTTCTAATAAAAGAATTGAGTTTTTTACAGAAACTAATAACTTTAGCAAAAAATGAAGAGAAAGCCGCATATTGTAATAAAAAAAGCAATATTTTCTTTGATAAGAAAGAATTAATTCTATTGCTTCGTTTTCAAGAAAACCTTGAAAAACTTAAATCATAGAGGTTAGGGTGGACAATTTAGTTTTTCAAGGTTTTCTTGAAAACGAAGCAATGAAATTAATTTTTTCTTATCAAAGAAAATATTGCTTTTTTTGATACAAGATGCGGCTTTCTCTTCATTTTTTGAGAAAGTTATTAGTTTTTGTGAAAAAATCATTTCTTTGATTAGAAAAGGACAGAGATACGTGACCTCCTCTTAAGGGCGATGAAATAACATACCCTATATAAAATGTAACCAAAAAAAAACGGTAGAAAATGCTCCAGGAAGCTGCAAAGTTGGCTAAAACAGCTTTTTTAATTCTCTGAAGCAACCTATGCATTTCAGCAAAAAAAGTAATTCATAAAAGTATTGGAGAATAAAAAAACCTACAATTTGAGTACTGCCGCGATTATTTTCGTCAATTAGTTATTGCAAAAAAAGCCAAAAAACCATCGAAAATGGCCATTTCTTGGATATCAATTATTTATTGCAAAAATAATTTTTTAAATATTTTTAAACTTTTAAAAGAAAGCCTTCATGAATACGAATAGAAAGAGAGGTTGTAAAAGCAAATTGGTTAATTTGTTGCTGAGATATTCCCTATTATTTATCCCAACACGCATCATGTTTATTGCTATAATTTTTTTTTGGCTGAACATATTGAGTTGCATAAGGGCTCAAACTCTTCATGAAGGTTCAAATTTTCATATTTTGTTGAGAGCAAATGAGAAAATTGAATTGCAATATTTTTTATAACGCTTTAAAAAAGAGGGTGTTTTTTTTATAAATAAATGAAGCTGGGGCTTTATTTATAACTTTTACGAATTTGCTATTTGAATATTCTTATAGCTGTGTTCAAAACAAAGATTTAAAAAAAAAAAGAACTCTCTAAGGCCAATAGGAGCTGAGATAAGATTTTTTTTTTAAAAATCACAGTTACTTTGTTTATAACAATTAAGATACGAATCAAGCGTCATTTTTTAGTTGAAGACTTATATTTTAAAAATCTATGATTAGATTTTAAAAAATGCGACTCTTTATTATTAAAACTAAAATAATAATAACATACAAATAATAATGTCAAGGTCGGAGTCGTGGTGGGGATGCTTATCTTTGTGCGTGAGGGAAGTTAACGAAGGATCCCGTTCCAATAAAATTCGTAAAAATTAACCGTATCTCCGTTAATAATGGACCGATTTTGATGTTTCTTTTTTTAATCTGGGGTAGCTTGAAAAATTATTAATATTGGTGCAAATAGTTTTTCAAAATAGGGTGTATTTAATTTAAAACAACTGTACCTAATACGGACACCTTAAACGCAAATGATTGTTGTGGCTCACTAAATCAATATTTTTAGACGTGTAATGTCTCATTTTAAAGCTAAAAGAAAGAACTTTAAAATGAAATATCATGAGTTTCATTACGATCAATATTTACGAAATGCGCGCGGATTTACGTAAATGTTGTAAATGAACTTACCTTATTATTCCTCGTAATAATTACATTTGGAACCTGGAGATAAATTTAATTAAAATTTTTATTATTTCTATATTTTAACTAATTATTATAATTAATTTTTAGTTTTAATAAATAAAAAAATAATTATTAATAATTGCAAAAATTTTAATAGTAATAATAAAAATTATCTCGATTTTTTTTCCTTTTATTTGTTTTTCATGCAAAAAAATTTTTTCATCATTAAATATATTTTTATTTTTTTTCTAAAACTAAATCACTAAGATTTTGATATAAGAAACATTTTTAAAATAAAGAAGAAAAAATCGATAAACAAAGGGTAATCAGAAAATTCAGATTTGTATTTAAATAAACATTGAATTTCAACAACAGCTTCTCATATATATAGATTTCAGTTATTTCTAGCAATTATTTGATTTGAAATATGTGGACACGTTTAATTTCTATAGTAATAATAAGAATCGTTTTTAAATCTTTAAAATTTTTTCTTTTCTAGGCGGAAACATTATTTTATTATAAACATTTTTTTATCCTTCTTCCATAAATTTTATCCTTTTACATCCCAATTTTCTCGACATATATTAATATTTTATTTTGAAATAAAAAATAAAAATAGTTCCAATTAAAAAGCAAATTTCATATAAATTTTTCTATTATATTCAGGAAATAATCCTTACATCAAAATCTTAGTGGTTTAGTTTTAGAAAAAAAATAAAAATATATTTAATGATGAAAAAATTTTTTTGCATGAAAAACAAATAAAAGGAAAAAAAATCGAGATAATTTTTATTATTACTATTAAAATTTTTGCAATTATTAATAATTATTTTTTTATTTATTAAAACTAAAAATTAATTATAATAATTAGTTAAAATATAGAAATAATAAAAATTTTAATTAAATTTATCTCCAGGTTCCAAATGTAATTATTACGAGGAATAATAAGGTAAGTTCATTTACAACATTTACGTAAATCCGCGCGCATTTCGTAAATATTGATCGTAATGAAACTCATGATATTTCATTTTAAAGTTCTTTCTTTTAGCTTTAAAATGAGACATTACACGTCTAAAAATATTGATTTAGTGAGCCACAACAATCATTTGCGTTTAAGGTGTCCGTATTAGGTACAGTTGTTTTAAATTAAATACACCCTATTTTGAAAAACTATTTGCACCAATATTAATAATTTTTCAAGCTACCCCAGATTAAAAAAAGAAACATCAAAATCGGTCCATTATTAACGGAGATACGGTTAATTTTACGAATTTTATTGGAACGGGATCCTTCGTTAACTTCCCTCACGCACAAAGATAAGCATCCCCACCACGACTCCGACCTTGACATTATTATTTGTATGTTATTATTATTTTAGTTTTAATAATAAAGAGTCGCATTTTTTAAAATCTAATCATAGATTTTTAAAATATAAGTCTTCAACTAAAAAATGACGCTTGATTCGTATCTTAATTGTTATAAACAAAGTAACTGTGATTTTTAAAAAAAAAATCTTATCTCAGCTCCTATTGGCCTTAGAGAGTTCTTTTTTTTTTAAATCTTTGTTTTGAACACAGCTATAAGAATATTCAAATAGCAAATTCGTAAAAGTTATAAATAAAGCCCCAGCTTCATTTATTTATAAAAAAAACACCCTCTTTTTTAAAGCATTATAAAAAATATTGCAATTCAATTTTCTCATTTGCTCTCAACAAAATATGAAAATTTGAACCTTCATGAAGAGTTTGAGCCCTTATGCAACTCAATATGTTCAGCCAAAAAAAAATTATAGCAATAAACATGATGCGTGTTGGGATAAATAATAGGGAATATCTCAGCAACAAATTAACCAATTTGCTTTTACAACCTCTCTTTCTATTCGTATTCATGAAGGCTTCCTTTTAAAAGTTTAAAAATATTTAAAAAATTATTTTTGCAATAAATAATTGATATCCAAGAAATGGCCATTTTCGATGGTTTTTTGGCTTTTTTTGCAATAACTAATTGACGAAAATAATCGCGGCAGTACTCAAATTGTAGGTTTTTTTATTCTCCAATACTTTCATGAATTACTTTTTTTGCTGAAATGCATAGGTTGCTTCAGAGAATTAAAAAAGCTGTTTTAGCCAACTTTGCGGCCTCCTGGAGCATTTTCTACCGTTTTTTTTTTGGTTACATTTTATATAGGGTATGTTTTTTCATCGCCCTTAACAACTCTATATAGGTTTCATTAAGCCTTGAATTATTGTCCTCAAAATGTCTCTATTGATTGGACTAATAGCTAATTAGGTTGAATTAAATTAAAAGTGATGGTACTAAATTAAAATGAAATTACAGGAACAATAAAGTAAGGCTAGATAAAAGTAAGACGTTACATATTCAGAGGTAAGTTAATCAGGATACAAAAGCAGACAGGATAAAAGGAATGGGGAACGAATATATCGGAGGTGAGGTTAGGTGTAGCGTATAGGTTGTATACACACATAGTGTGAAGTAAAGAGCAGAGTATCAATATTAATAGTGTTAAATAGCTGAAATTATTGTGTTGGATATTGTGAATATATTACTGATAGGCAAAAAAAAGGGATTCAAATATACAACGTTTTTTAACAATGTTAATCCGTTTCAACGTTATTCTATCCTTCGCTTATTAAGGGAGGGGATAGGGTTGCGGATATGTAGGCGGAGCAAGGAAGAGGCCTCGGCACTTCTAGGCCAGAAAGCTGATATACGGGTCCTAGACTGCGAAGCCGTAAAAATAGAACAAAGGATAGAGAATTAGGATTGATCGATGAAAAAGGAATAAGGGGAAACAATAGTAAAATTATAAGAATATGTATTAAGGTATGAGAGTATGTTTTTTCTTAAAGTTATAGCATGATAAACATTGAACCTGATTTTTCTTTTTAAAACATTAATTAATAAAAAAAGCTGAAATTGGGTCAATATTTATTACGCTATAACTTTGGGAAAAAATAATATTTTGACATTAGTCTAGGCGCCCAGAGGGTTCCGTATGAAGTTAAAGGTCCCACCAAGCTAGTGGGTGATTTTTATGTATTTTGAGCCGCTGAATCTGAATTCGCAATTTGCTTTTCGCACAAGTGGTCGAGTAATTTGTTATAAACAAATTAATTGTTTAAATGGCTACAGTTTATGAACTACAATAGATGCAGTAATTTTCTGTGCGAAAACTTGTTCTTTAATAAAAAAACAAAAAAAATCGTTTTTGTTGCATGTCGATTCGATAATTAGAACCAGAGATATGGCAAATATATTGCTAAAAAACATAGAGACGTAGCGCAAGGGCAGAACGCCCTGGTAAAAAACCTTATAACTCGACAACTAATTAATATTTTTTGAAGTTTAACATGTGTTTGAAAAATGTCAGAGTCTCAGCTTTAATGATAAATTGTTATATATTACTTTCAAATGTTGATAAATAAGCTAGAATGATTTGAAGCAAAAAAAAATTTCAATTTTTCAGAAATTTGTTTGTTTATAACGAAATAATATAAGTTAGCGAACAAAATATTTCTATATTTTTGATATAGAATGATAAGAAATTTCATCTAGTTTAAGAATCCGTCGGGTTTTTTAAATTTAAGTAAGTAGAACCTGAGATATCGCTAATTTAAGCTGTAGCGCCAACTCCTTGCAATACGACATATGTGTGCAAAAAAAATTTCAATTTTTCAGAAATTTGTTTGTTTATAACGAAATAATATAAGTTATCGAACAAAATATTTCTATATTTTTGATATGGAATGATAAGAAATTTCATCTAGTTTAAGAATCTGTCCGGTTTTTTAAATTTAAGTAAGTAGAACCTGAGATATCGCTAATTTAAGCTGTAGCGCCAACTCCTTGCAATACGACATATGTGTGCAATATGGCTATCGCTTTCCTTATAAAAAATTCTATTATTATAAGGTAAGTGATTTCATTCTTTTGTAATGAAATTAATTTTAATTCTGTATTTGGTAATTAAATAAAAATTTAATAAAAAAGGATTTAGCTAAAAATAGATGACTCTAAGAAATCGGAAAGTTAAACAAATTTTTTGAATAAAATAGATTGTTGTTTTTTTGCAATTGCAAAAAAAAAATAAATGTAAAAATACTCCATATGTTGAGTAAATTGTTTACAATTGTAGTAGAAAAATCAATGATTATTTATAACCCTAAATCTACTTCATCTCCATGTATTATACATCATTAATATTATGACAATAATATTATGACAAAGTATATAAAATAGAGTCAAAAGTAATTTTATTGGAAAAGAATAAGATTACTTACCTTATAATAAAAGAATTTTTAATAAGGAAAGCGATCGCTATATTGCACACATATGCCATATTGCAAGGAGTTGGCGCTACAGCTTAACCCTTTCAGTCATGAATTATTTTCGCAAAAACACCTATTTTCTATCATACATTAATTTTTTAGATTTATTTACAATCGTATATTCAAAATATATCATATGATACTTATAAAATGAACACTCATTTATATGAAAATGCAAAAAGAATAAAGATTAAACTTAAAGTTCGAATTAAACAATAAAGAAAAGAAAATGAGAAAGGGTGCCACTATAGTGGCTCCTGTGACTGAAAGGGTTAAATTTGCGATATTTCAGGTTCTACTAACTTAAATTTAAAAAACCAGACAGATTCTTAAACTAGATGAAATTTCTTATCATTCTATATCAAAAATATAGAAATATTTTGTTCGCTAACTTATATTATTTCGTTATAAACAAACAAATTTCTGAAAAATTGAAAATTTTTTCTGCTTCAAATCATTCTAGCTTATTTATCAACATTTGAAAGTAATATATAACAATTTATCATTAAAGCTGAGACTCTGACATTTTTCAAACACATGTTAAACTTCAAAAAATATTAATTAATTGTCGAGTTATAAGGTTTTTTACTAGGGCATTCCGCCCTTGCACTACGTCTCTATGTTTTTTAGCAATATATTTGCCATATCTGTGATTCTAATTATCGAATCGACATGCAACAAAAACGATTTTTTTTGTTTTTTTATTAAAGAACAAGTTTTCGCAGAGAAAATTACTGCATCTATTGTAGTTCATAAACTATAGCCATTTAAACAATTAATTTGTTTATAACAAATTACTCGACCACTTGCACGAAAAGCAAGTTGTAAATTCGGATTCAGCGGCTCAAAATACATAAAGATGACCTACTTGCTTGGTGGGACCTCTAACTTCATACGAAACCCTCTGGGCGCCTAGACTACATGTTATAACTACTATTTCGAAAGGATTTGAGCTCAGCTTTCATCTAAAAAAAGTTTTATGCTTCTAAGTATCAATGCTAAGGAACTGTAAGCGTTTGAAAATCTAGAAACCTTTCTTATATTATTTATTCTTTAATTGCCTGTAACTAGGGAAATATTGAGCGTTGTGGTCTAAAATTCTGTTTCCTTTCATATTTTGACATCTGAAAACTTAATTCAAAGTTTGAGCAAAATCCGTGTTCCGGAGGTTTGATACTCTCCTCGTTAGATGCAGAAGTGAAAAATATAAAGTAAAGTGATAAAAATATACATGAGTAAAGCTAGTATAATTAAATCTCTCAAAATTAACATGTAAATGGGTACACCCAATGTTCTAAGAGTTTAACATTGGGTGCGTACCTCTACATATGAGTGTAAAGAGACCTAATTACTATTGAGTTTCATTTACTAAAATTGAAACGGTAATTCCTTATGATTTTGCGTTTGCAGATATTTTTACGTTGTAGAAAAAGATGTTGATGCAAGGGAGAGAAAATTAAAAATACTTTATGAAATTACTTAAACGATACCTAAAACATCATTGTTTTATTCCACTGAATAAAAGAACAATAGAAATAAGACTTTAATCAAACGACAATATTTCCACCATCGTTAATTTGTTAAATGAAAGCTCTTTCAAATCGAATAGATTTTAGATTTTAATAAAAATTTTAAAAAATGCTAAGTAAAATTTTATTTCACTAATTTGAAATCTCGTATTTGAAATATATTTGAAATTGTGAAAAAATATTTGAATAGAAAGCAGGTCTTTCTTTTCTATCAATAGATAAATTGAGCCAGTGAAGAAAAAAATTTTTCCATACTTTTGAATTGTTTTTTTTTTTTTTTTTAAATTCAAAATTAACATAAAAATAGGGTTTATTCGTAATTTGTAGATAAAAGAAGTCCTTAATATTTTTTTAGTGCCATATTTAAATTCCTTGTAAAAATGTACATAAAAAACATTTTATTTCTTTTTTAAAACATTCCTAAGTTTTGGAAAATTTTTTAGGAAAAGCAACAAAACGGCAGTTTACAGATTTGATAGCTTAATTTTTTTTAATTATTGAAGTGTCCCTAACCTTGGCTCCAGAACACCTAGAAAATTCTACGAGGACTCAGATTAAAGGTCTTTAGTAGTATTATAAGTTCAATAGTTAATCTGAAGAAAGCGGCATATCAGAGAAAGTTCATATTACTAGAAACACACGACGGTGACACCGCTGCAAGTATAAAAATAAGAAAATTCCAGAGCGCTCAATTTTATAGTATAAATCTAATGCCATTAACATCAAACAAAAAATTTCAATGTTTGTGCTTAGAAAAAAAGTCCTGGAGATTTAAACAGTCAAGTTACGGAAAAAATGTATGTTACTTTAAGCTACGTAGAGCGGCTCAAGTTTCATGGAATTGAGTTTGTAACGGCTTGTTTAAAAGCTCAGGGTTTGAAAATTGGGAAAAAAGAGGCAAAAAAATAGCGGTTTTTACTGTTTACACGTTCATATCTTATCGAATAATATATGTAGAGGGCTGAAATTTCGCATAAAATATCTTTTTTTTAGTACAACATACTAGAAAAAAAAATTGGTGACTTTTCCGCGGGAACTTTTCAAAGAAAGTAGAGTAAAATGGTCCATATATATATATATATATATATATATATATATATATATATAGAGAGAGAGATAGATAGATAGATAGATATATGTTTATTGTATGTACATTATATTGTACAATTTTTATACAGTTATATACAAGTAATAATAAAATATAATATTGAGTAAAAGCAGTATTTAAAACAGAAACAGAAGAAAATAATAAAAACTTAATAATTTGAATTAAAGATTATAATTAAGTTACAGTTTATTTTTATTTTTATTGTGATGGCATAGGTCCATTTTCTAAGGAGAGGTAATGAGTAAATGCTGAAGATTTAAATGAATGAAGTGATGGTGAATTTCGAATTGACTCAGGAGCTCATTCCATAGGAAGGATGAAGTGACCAAGAACGATCCATTGTAAAATTCAGTTGTTGCAGGTGGTACAGTCAATGGCCTCACAGCACCCCTCAATGTTCTAACAGATTGATTCCAAATAAATCTAGAATAAAGATAAGAAGAAACTTTAGTAGAGAACATCTTATAAAGAAAGGAGGATGCAAAATATTTTCTTCTACTGGAGGTAGATAACCAGCCCAATTTTGTACGATAAGCAGAAATATGCTCACGTCTGCCAACACCATAAACATAGCGAATACCAGAGTTGATGACTCTCTGAAGCCTCAAGTCAAGTTCAGCCGACAAATCAGAATAAACGAGGCAACAATAATCGATGAGCGGAAAAAGTAAAGTCTGTATCAGATGCTTACGAAGAGCAATGTTAGTACTCTTTCGAAAGTAGTTTAACCTGTAGAACAAAGAAAAAGACTTATTACAAACCCGAGAGATGTGCTCCTTCCAATTCAGTTTACTGTCCAACCACACCCCCAAATTCCGAACAGAAGATTCAAACATAACAGTAGTGCCATTAATTTGGACACCAGCAGCCTGTATAGTAGACAGCAAATTAATATAATAATAGGAGCCAATAATTATGGCCTTAGTTTTACCGACATTCAATTTAAGGCAATTTCTAGCAGCCCAATCAGAGATAGCAACAGCATGTGCACTCATAATAGAAGAGTAAACATCCAATTTATCCAAAGGAAAATGGACATATACCTGAAGATCATCAGCATATATAAGGTATTGAATATCAGGACCAAAATCAATAGCAACATCATTCACATATATAGAGAATAATAACGGCCCCAATACAGATCCTTGAGGAACTCCCATACTAAGAGAGAGGTAATTAGATACATTACCACCCTCGCCAATAACAGCCTGCTGACGACCCGCAAGATAAGAGGCAAACCATCTGATTACCGTGATGGAGACATCAAGTGATGACATTTTTCTAAGCAAAATAGCATGGTTCACGGTATCAAATGCCTTACTGAAATCAAATAGCAAAAGCAAGGTGACATAGCGTCTATCCATATTGAGTCTAATATCATCTGTCAGTCTCAACAAGGCTGTCTGTGTACTATGCCCAGTCCTAAATCCAGTTTGCCGCGGATCCAATAGTTGTCTAGTGGACAAATATTCATACAACTGCTGATGGACAAGACGCTCAAGTACCTTTGACAGAAACGATAATAAGGAAATAGGTCGAATATCATTCATAGATTGTGGAGAAGTAACTTTATTAATAGTTTTAATAAGCGATAACTTCCAAAATGATGGGAAAAGACATTCTTTCAAGGAATCGTTGAAAATGCGACACAAGAATTTACCGATAACAGGAAATGCAGTATTAATAAGAGACTGAGGAATGTCATCTGGACCCCTCGCCTGCGTAGTAAAACTACGCACAGCCTGACCAACCTGAAACAGCGACACCTCAGAGAACGTAAACATAGGTTTAAATGGTTCATCCTCAGCTAAAGTATTCGAATAATCAAAGACTGAGGTGACCGATCCATCATATGCTACACTGGAAAAATGAAAATTTAGCTCATCAATAGAGAAAGGGTGACAAGAAGTATTTCCACTCGAACAAATACCGAGATTACGCAGCTCCTTCCAGATTTGCCGAGAATCATTTAGCCCAGAGAGCCTGCCATAATAATAAAGGAGTTTTGAAGACTCAATGCTCTCATGAGCACGATCACGTGCAGCTCTATATGATAGCAAGTCAAAGGGAAGTCGTGAGCGTTTATAGCGTCTATAAAGCCGGTCTCTATCATGAACCAAACCACGATGCTCTGCAGTGATCCATGGACGACGATTTACACCCTGTCGAACCTTTTTAATGGGAACAAAGAGTGAAATTGCTTCACTTAGATGGCCATAAAGACAATTAAGACGAGTTTCGAGATCTGAATCGCCATTACAGATAGAGCAATCCAAAGAGGAAAAATAATCAATCAGCCTTGTGTTATCAACAGCCTTATAGTCTCGATAAGAGAAATCATTAAGCACAGGCTTAGAAAGAGAAGACTTGACAGTGGCTGCAATGAAATCATGTCCATCTATAAATGGCACATCAGTCTTCCAATAATCAAGCAAGGAATCACTTGCATCCACAAGGCATAAATCTAGCCAAGTATCAGATGTGGCAGTGTGATGAGTTGCACCGTAAGGCACAGAAAAGAGTGCATTTTCCTTGATCAAACCCTTCAGAAACAAAGAGTCATCAGAATCAGTAGATAGGTTTGTATTGAAATCACCCAAGATAACTTTAGTGCTATAATCATGCATATAAGATGACAGATCAGGAATAAAATCAGTTCCAGCCAAGAATGGAGCATGAGGTGGTCTGTAGACTACTCCAACAAAAATAGGAGAAGCAACATCATGAGTTTTAATCTCACAAAAGAGATATTCAGAGAGAGAGAGAGAGAGAGAGAGAGGGAGAGGGAGAGGGAGAGGGAGAGAGAGAGAGAGAGAGAGAGAGAGTATACGACAGAAGAAAGCATTGAAAACTATAGCACCAAGAAAAGAAGACCTCACAAGTTACCACATGAAGATAAAACCTAAATCACTTAGCATACACACACGCACATCTGAAGCGCGTTACAGTATACAGCATAGAGCCAACGCATTCATCACAAGTAGCAGCTTTACTCTAGTAGCTGAGCTTGGGTCCGTTGATAATCGCCTGTCTCTTCCTTGCAGCGCATAGCAATAAAGACGAAGACCGAACAAAGAGGAAAAAATGTCCATAGCATCATTCCTTCTGTCGTCGGCGTCTTGTACACTCAGCTTTATACGCAAGATCCACAGGAGCATAAAAACTCGACAACTTTAAATTCCACTTGTAATCAATTGATGACGGTGAAATTTGCTCCAGCATGCTGAATCATGATTTATGTTAATTTCTGTACCAATTTTACTATATAAAATATGCACCTAATATTTTTTTATTTCTTGAGTGTTTTATATAACAGGAGTTAATACGTATAATAAGCTATATAGAGATTTTAAGTTTATCAGTATATGATTGCACGGTGTATTTTTTTTGTGACCATTTCATTAAGTATACAAATACTTAATATCAATCAAAGATCGTTAAATACTCTAGCGAACGTAATATGCAAGCGGAAAGAGCTCATATGAATTATTTAAACGTGTGTAAAATCCCGTGGTTTCAAATAGGATTGCTGCAGTAAAGCATTAACAAAACGAAACCTAGATTTATCCATATTCCGTACACGTTTTCAGAAATAGCCCAAGCGTCAATCGCATTGGACGTACATGTGGAACAAGTATAATATAATGTAACCTAGCTATTTACAAGTGCATTCATGATTCGGTATATGATTATATATAAACGGTTATATGCGTATAAATAGCAAAGTATAAGATTACAATAACCACGGTGTCCGTACACGTATAAATAACCGAGCAATTTACACACGTCTAATACGCTGGCACAGCAACATTAAAACGCCACGATCTAATCTATACCATATTTTGTTGCTCCAACTGTTTCCAAGAAACCATAGCTGTGCTAGCGTAATTCTTAAGCTAGCACGACCACTGCTGTAACTTTTTTTATAATTAACATATTTTAACGATTCGAACAGAATATTTTGTTGCTTATTTATTGCTAAAAGATGGTATATCCCTAGATTTGAAAATATTAATATTTGACTAGATAACTAACAACATACCTTGAAAAAATTTGATAATTCACTAAATTAAAGGGTGAAATGAAAATTAGTAAAGGATATTTTGTTGCTAATTTGTTGCTGACATTTCCGTTCAAAAACGATTTTGTTACTAAAGCCGTTTCTCAGAATCCATAGCTGTGCTAGCGTAATTCTTAAACTAGCACGACCACTGCTGTAACTTTTTTTATAATTAACATATTTTAACGATTCGAACGGAATATTTTGTTGTTGATTTGTTGCTGCAAAATAGCATATTGCTGGATTTCAAAATATTAATATTCGCCTAGATAACTAACACTATACCTTAAAAAAATTTGATAATTCACTAAATTAAAGGATAGAATAAAAATTACTGAAAGATATTTTGTTGCTGATTTATTGCTGACATTTCCGTCCGGAAACGATTTTGCTGCTCCAGCCGTTTCCGGGAAACCATGACTGTGCTAGCGTAAGTCTTACGCTAGCACGACCACTGCTGTAACTTTTTTTCCAATCAAGATATTTTAACGATTCAAACGTGATATTTTGTTGCTAATTTGTTGCTTAAAGGTAATATATCGCTGGATTTCCAAATATCAATATTTGACTAGATAACTAACACCATGCCTTGAAAAAATTTAATAATTCACTAAATTAAAGGGCAGAATAAAAATTAGTAAAGGATAGTCTGTTACCAATTTGTTGCTACCATTTTCGTCCGGAATCGATTTTGTTACCACTGCCGTTTCCGCGAAACAATGGCTATGCTAGCTTTAGTCTTACGCTAGCACGACCACTGCTATAACTTTTTTTCTAATAGAGATATTTTAACGATTCGGACGGGATATTTTGTCGCTAATTTGATGCTGAAAGATGGCTTATTGCTGGTTTTTTAATTATTTATATTTGCTTGGATAACTAACGCCATACCTTAAAAGAATTTGATAAATCACTAAATTAAATGGTAGAATAAAAATTAGTAACTTTACTAGTAAGGTACTTTGTTACTAATTTGTTGCTAACGTTTCCATCCGGAAACGATTTTGATACTCCAGCCGTTTCCGAGAAACCTTAGCTGTGCTAGCGTAAGTCTTACGCTAGCACGACCACTGCAGTAACTTTTTTCTTATAAACATATTTTAACGATTCAAAAGAGATATTTTGTTGCTAATTTGTTGCTGAAAGATGGTATATCACTGGATTCTGAAATATTGATATTTGAAAATAACTAACAGCATTCTCGGCCGGAATCGATTTTGTTGCCGCAGCCGTTTCCGAGAAACCATAGCTCTGCTAGCGTAAGTCTTACGCTAGCAGAGCCATGTACTCGGGTAGTCGATTACTTTTTTTCATCTATCGTTACGAATATTTGTGTTGAACAAGCGTTAATAAAATATTAGCACACAGTTTACTGATATAATCGCAATATATCTAATTTCTGTATACCAGAAATTAGACATATTGCGATTATATTTAGCGCTGTCAAGAAACAATTTGAAAATTTGTGTTTGAAAGTGAATATATGATTATTTTCTGTAAATATTTAAAAAATATTCATATGATGTGTTATTAATTTTTTCTTCTACATGGTACTTCGAATTTGCTTTTTAATTTTTTCATATGAATGTAATATCATCTCAAATAATGGAATATAAAGTTAAGATCATATAGTTGTGCGAAATAATTTGGAATAGTGGTACACGGAAATTTAAAAAAAAAAAATTTGCTTTTGAATCGCATTAAAAATTCATCTAGATTTGATGAAAATTAATTGAAAATTATAGAGAAAAAATTAATTAATTCTTTTATTTTTGACTATGATCTTAAATGGAATAATATTAAAAGAGTAAGATCAGCTTTTATTAGAAAATACCAGCAATTTTCAGCATCTGATTTTGTTGTAAAGTTTTCTATTGAAAATAATAACTATTAGAGATTAAATCTTGCTCTAGTTCAGCTAAAAGAGGTGGACCTTGCCTAACATATGAAGAAGGAGCTTCAAAAACTAAAAAGAGGCGGATCAAAGATCTTTCTTCATCTTTTACAAGAGATGAGCTACTAGCAATCGAAAATACTGAAATGGTTTCTGAAAATGAATCAGACACTGAAGATCCGAGCGAGGAAAATGAGGAACTCATGAATAATACTTTAGCGATGTTTGTCGATCTGAAGTTTTCAAAAAAAAATATCTGAAGCTACGGAAATATAATAAAATAATAAGTAAAAACAATTCATATCTATCTTATTATGATATCGTAAAATTCAAGAATAAATGTTATTTTTTTGATGGAGAACATATTGAGACTTCTGTCGATGGAGCAAGTGTAAATTTTATATCTTCACTTGGGCACACTGTTGAACGCATTTTATTACAATTGAAGAAGAATAAGCTCACAGAGCTTCATAGTAAGAAATTTATATTGAAGGGAAAATGAGGTATGGATGGTGCTCATTCCAATCAAATGACAAACCAAAAATGGTCGAAAGACGATTATGATGATGATAATATTGACAGAGACAATAACAGTTTGAACGAAGACTCTCATGATGAAGGTTTTAGTGATCATGTATTTTATAACAAAAATGATGAGAATTCTGATTCTGCTTTTTTAAAAATTTCCTTTGTTCCTCTTCAATTGGAAACTGCAGATAAAATCATTTAGATAAATAAAACACATTCATTAGTACACTACTGTAGAATCACCAAATTTGTTTTTGCAAAAGAACGTGAATCTCTGGTAAAAAAAGAGTATGAATATCATAATAACTTGTTAAATAAAGTTGAAAAATTCCATTACACTTCGTGGAATTGTATTTGATATACATTTCGATTTAAAGTGTACTATGTTAGATAGAAAGATATGTAATTACCTAACAAACCAGGAAGCTTCTTCCTGTTGCAATATATAAAGTATAGGATCTAAATATGCTAATGACTTGAGTTATATAAAAAAATTACCCTTCATTGAGTCCTACTATAAATTCGGTTTATCCACTCTGCATATGTGAATTCGCACATTGGAATTTCTATTACATGTTTCATATAATTAAGATTTCAGAAAATATTGTGCGAGAACAGTTGAAGAAAAAGACAAGAAAAAAAAAGAAAACAGCAAATCCAAATTGATTTAAAGTCTGAACTTTCATTAACTGCTGATAAAGTTAGGCAGGGTTACAGAACGACCAATACCGGTAATGTTGCTCAGGCATTTATGCGTCAAGCTGAAGCAGTTTCCAAAATAACAGGCTTAAATAAAAATTTTATTGTGAGGTTCCATAATATTCTGCAAGTGATAACTTTTGTAAAAATGATTGATACTCTCAAATTTAAGAAGTATTGTCTGCAAACCTTGCAAGACATATACAACTCTATCCATGGTATTAATTACCACCATTCATACATAAATTTCTAATTCATGGAGCAGATATCATAAAGACATTCCATTTGCCAATTGATCATTATTCTGAAGATACCCAAGAAGCAACAAAGTTATCATAGAAGCAAGATCCTTCCACAGCCGAATAAATGAGAGATCGCACACGAATATTGATGTAATGAAATACATGTTAGAACATTCAGATCCATTAGTGAGTAGTAGCAGGTTGCAAGAAAAAAAAAGTGTTCCACAACTGACCGATGAAGCTCAAAATATGCTTTTATAAAACCAAGCTAAAATAAGGAAAAACAGCCCTTTCAAGGGCTACATGATGTTCAAAATCTGTTTAGCAATCTCCACGTGGTACACATCGGGTAACGCTAATGCTAGGGGTATAAAGTACGTAACGTATGAAATAAATGGCTTTCGAATGCTATCAGAAAATCATGTGCTCGAATAGAATAAATCCGTTTGTAGGAACAAATTAAATTTCATTATTTTCATTACTATCATTTCGATGTTCCCAACGAAAAACATACTGTTTTAAATTTTTTATAACGGAAATCATTTCGATTTCTCATCATAAAAAACACACGGTTCAGAGTTTATAGGACGAGGACTCATGGGCTTAGATCTCCATTAGGAGTTTATGGTTTATGGGTTTATAGGTTTATGGTTCATAGGTTTATGGTTGATGGGTTTGTGGTTTATGGGTTCATAGGTTTATGGTTCATAGGTTTATGGTTGATGGGTTTACGGTTTATGGGTTTATGAATTCATAGTTTATAGAATTATGGGTACATGGTTGATGAGTTTATGGTTTTATAGTTCATGGGCTTATAGTTTATAGAATTATGGGTTTTATGGTTTATAGAATTATGGGTTCATGGTTTATGATTTATAGTTTTTTGGTTTATGGGTTTATGGTTGATAGGTTTACAGTTTTATGGTATATGGGTTTATGGTTTACAGGTTTATCGTTTTTAAGTTTATGGTTGATAGGTTTATAGTTTTATGGTTTAAAGGTTTATGGTATATGGGTTTGTGGTTGGTGGGTTTACGGTTTACAGGTTTATCGCTTTTGGGTTCATGGTTTATAGGTTTATGGGTTTATGGTTAATAGGTTTATGGTTTATGGGTTTATGGGTTTATGGGTTCATGGTTTATGAGTTTATTTGTTCATGGTTAATGGGTTAATGGTTTATAGGTTTAGTGTTATTCGCTTTAAGTTTCATGCGTTTATCTACAAGTCCTTGGGTTCAGGGATTATGGGTCCATGGCTTATGGGTTTAGGTTTATCTTTCGAATGTTAGAAGAACGAGTTCATTAATTTGAGCAAAGTACCTGGAAAGTATTTTTAAAAACCTAAATTATAAGTCGTGTTGGATCAAAATTGATTAAGAATTGACATGTAGGCAGATTTTTTTGTCCGAAAAATTATTTTTTCCTTACTGTGTGCCACCATGATTTCTCAAACTTATGTAGACTTCCATATCCAGACAAAGTTCAGCGCACGCTCCGAAACAGTGCAGTTAACCTTGAAAATGTTTCCTTTATTAATTTACACCAAAAATGATTAATACAGGAATATACTTTTTCTAAGAATGGTCAGAAATTTTATGGACCCTCCTCTTGCATAATCTTCATGGTATAAAATACAAGCTGCAATTACTTTCTTAAAATTTTGCAAAAAAACGAGAAATGGGCAATATTTAAAAGTACAGGTCCAGTGTCCATTTTAAATGCAATTACATGAAAAAATTGGCAATTTCGTGTCTTTTTTATTAGTAGAATACCATAATCGAAATTAAAAATTGTAGTAATAATTCTATATTACACTTAAATTGGCGTACGCGTCTTAAGTCCCAGAGAAAATAGTCAAAAAAATCAACAAACATTTCCGAGCTTCATATCACTTGTTTGACCAGATACCAATTTTTCGTGATTTAAAAGAAAAATTATAAGAAAAACATATCAAATGAAATATATCGTTTTAATTAATGAAATATCTTAATTAGATAACAAGTTACATTAGGAGTCGTACTGACGTTACATCTACGCTAATAAAGCCATGGTTACTCGAGAATAGTTTGAGCAACATAAATGTTGATAAAAATATTAGCAAAAAATACGCAGAAAAATATCGATCACTAATTTTCTTTCTATTTCATCATTCACTTAACATTCAAAATTTTCTCTAGTTTCGGTATCGGTAATTTATTCAACAGTTAATATTATTAAATCTAGCAATAAATTATCGTTTATTAACAAATAAGAAACAAAATATCCTTTACTAATTTTTATTCCATCTTTTAATTTATGAATTATCAAATTTTTTCAAGGTATAGTGTTAGTTATCCAGTCAAATATTGATAGTTAAAAATCCAGCAATATGCCATCTTTCAGCAACAAATTAACAACAAAATATCCCGTTTAAATAGTTAAAATATCTTAATTAGAAAAAAAGTTACTTTGGTGGTCGTGCTGGCGTAAGATTTACGCTAGCACAGCCATGGTTTTTTAGAAACGGCAGGAGTAACAAAATCGTTTCTGGACGAAAACCTCAGCAACAAATTAGCAACAAAATATCCTTTACTGATTTTTATTTCACTTTTCAATTTAGTGAATTATCAAATTTTTCTAAGGTATGGAGTTTGTTATCCAGTCAATATTTTAAAATCCAGCGATATACTATGTTTTAGCAACAAATTAGCAACAAAATATCCATATCAGATCGTTAAAATATCTTAATTAGAAAAAAAATTGCAGCAGTGGTCCTACTAGCGTAAGACTTGCGCTAGCACAGTTATAATTCCTCGGGAACAGCTGGAGCAACAAAATCGTTTCTGGACGGAAACATCGGCAACAAATCAGCAACAGAATATCTTTTACTAATTTTTATTCCACTTTTTAATTTAGTGAATTATCAAATTTTTTAATGGTATGTATTAATATTTTGAAATCCCGCAACATGCTATCTTCTAGCAAGAAATTAGCAACAAAATATCCATTTCGAGTCGTAAAAATATCTTAGAAAACAAATGGCAGCAGTGGTCCTACTAGCGTAAGACTTACACTAGCAAAGCCATGGTTTCTCAGAAACGACTGGAGCGACAAAATCGGTTCTGGACGGAAACCTCAGCAACAAATAAGCAACAAAATATCCTTTACTTATTTTCATTCCACTTTTTGATTTAGTGAATTATCAAATTTTTTAATGTTATGATGTTAGTTATCTAGGCAAATGTTAATATTTTGAAATCCAGCAATATGCTGGCTTTCAGCCACAAAATAGCAACAAAATATCTAGTTCGAATCGTCAAAGTATCTTAATTGGAAAAAAAGTTACAGTAGTGGTCGTACTAGCGTAAGACTTACGCTAAGACAGCCATGGTTTCTCGGAAACGGCTGGAGCAACAAAATCTTTTCCAGATGGAAACGTCAGCAACAAATTAGCAACAAAATATCCTTTACTCATTGTTATTCCACTTTTTAAATTATTGAATCATCAAATTTTATTAAGGGGTGTCCTCATACCGGCACAGAGATCTACCTTATCTATATTTGAATTATGCATTTTAATAAAATTTCAACTATTTTCGACTAAAATTCATAGAAAAGGCACATTCTTAACATTCTAAAGAATTTATTGCAACGTCAAAAGAGAATAGAAGTGAAAATGAAGACAAAAACTGCATAATACGGTTATTCATAACTACATTGAAAAGTTAATCGTATTAAGCAGTTTTCGCCTTAATTTTTACCCTTAATTGTCTTTTCACGTTGCAATAAATTCTTTGGCATGTTAAGAATGTGCCTCTCCTATGAATTTCAGTTATGAATAGTTAAATTTTTATTAAAATTCATAATTTGGATGTAGATAAGGTAGAACTCTATGTCAGTATGAGGATTCCCCTGAAGGTATGGTGTTAGTTATCCAGTCAAATAATAATATTTTGAAGTCCAGCGATATATGATCTTCCAGCAACAAATTAGCAACAAAATCTCCAGTTCAAGTCGTTAAAATATCTTAATTAGAAAAAAAGTTGCCGCAGTGGTCCTACTAGCGTAAGACTTACAATGGCACTGCCATTGTATCTCGGAACAGGCTGGAGCAACAAAATCGTTCCTGGATGGAAACGTCAGCAACAAATTAGCAACAAAATATCTTTTACTAATTTTCATTCCTTTTTTTAATTTGGTGAATTAACAATTTTTTTAATGGTATGGTGTTAGTTATCCAGTCAAATATTAATAATTTCAAATCCAGCGATATACGATATTTCAGCGACTAATTAGCAACAAAATATGCAGTTCGAGTCGTTAAGATATCTTAATTTAAAAAAAAGTTGCAGCAGTGGTCCTACTAGCGTAAGACTTGCGCTAGCACAGGTATAATTCCTCGGGAACAGCTGGAGCAACAAAATCGTTTCTGGACAGAAACATCGGCAACAAATCAGCAACAAAATATCTTTTACTAATTTTTATTCCACTTTTTAATTGAGTGAATTATCAATTATTTTTAATGGTATGGTGTTAGTTATCTAGGCAAATATTAATATTTTTAAACCCAGCGATATACCATGTTTCAGAAACAAATTAGCAACAAAATATCCTTCAATCATTTTTATTCTACCCTTTAAATTATTGAATTATGAATTTTTTTAATGGTATGGTACTAGTTATCCAGGCAAATATTAATATTTTTAGATTTAGCGATATACCATCTTTCAGCAACAAATCAGCAACAAAATATCCTGTTTGAATCGTTAAAATATCTTAATTAGAAAAAAAGTTACAGCAGTCGTCGTGCCAGCGTAAGAGTTGCGCTAGCTCAGCCATGGTTTCTCGGAAACGGCTGGAGCAACAAAATAGTTTACGGTGTAATAAATGAGCAACAAATTAGCAACAAAATATGGTATAGATTAGATCGTCACGTTTTAATGTTGCTGTGCCAGCGTAATAGACGTAAATTAGACGGGTATGCACACCTCGGTATAATAACCGCAGTACATATACATGCATAAATAGCTCGGTATACTTGCATATTAACTTCGGTACATATACACGTATAAATGCCGTGCTATTCACCCGCGTATACATACCTCGGTTTACAAGTATAGGTAACTAGGTATACGTGTATAAAAATAGCTTGGTATACACGTGTATATAGCTCGGTTAACACATATGAAAGCACGTATATTACATGTTTTTTTTATAGTCGTCTGCATGTATTCCTAAATGCATTATATATGTGTTCATGTAACTAATAAATTGAAATATGACGAGCGATCAAACTTTTTTTTTTGAACTAAATAAATGAGTTAAGAATCACTTAAGAGGCGGTCGGAACCAAATCGGTGACTTGCGGTATATATCAAGTCAACATTTTTCGCTTTACGATAATATTTTGTATATTTTTATGGCTCAAACTGTTTCAAATTATTCTTTATATACATGACTACAGGAAATGACTATATTTTTACCATATGAATAAGTAAATAAATTATTATAAGCATTTATTGCAAATATCAAACTGACTTGACATATACCGCATGCAAAAAACTGTCGTGTCGATTATTGGGTAGCATTTTTCGCTTTATAACAATATTTTGTATATTTTTATGGCTCAAACTGTTTCAAATTATTCTTTATATACATGACTACAGGAAATGACTATATTTTTACCATATGAATAAGTAAATAAATTATTATAAGCATTTATTACAAGCACCGAACTAAGTTACCGATTTGGTTCCGACCGCCTCTTAACAATACATAATGCCTTTAAAGGATCTTTTACAGAACTACTGTTTAAAAAATAGAAAATTTAAGATAAAATTCGTGATAAAATGTTTATGAATTGATCTCACCCAAACTATCAAGTTTTAAAAAAAGCTCCTACAGACATTTTTTATCAGATTATTTGTAACCAAATCGTCTTCGGAGGTTTTTTTTAAATCAATAGTTTTCGAGAAAAAAATTCATTAATAATTTGATAGTGGAATATTGACGTATTAGGTACTCTGAAACTATCAACATTATAAATAAGTGTGCATGGATATTTTTGGTTACAAACTTTCTATGAAAATAGAGGGAATCTTTTTAATCATTGTCGCATGATGGCAAATTGGCTATGTTACTTACCTGCATTTATTGAAAGCATAAATACGATGGAAGAAAGCATTTGAAAAACTGTAGCACAACGGGAAGAGGACCACGCTAGTCAATTAAGAGATATAAACGTGTGTGCTAAATCGGTTAGCACACACGCGCGCACATCTAATGCAGGTCATTACAATTCACAGTATAGAGCCAACGCATTTATTAAATGTAGCAACTTGACTCTAGTAGCTGAGCTTGGATTCTTTAAAGATCCTTTGTCTTTTTCTTGCGGCGTGTGCAGCGCATAGCAGTATAGAAGCCCAAGCCGAAAGGAAAGAATGACTATTGCGTCATTCTTTCTGTCATCGGCATCTGACACAGTCAGTATAATTATTGTACAAACGTGCGATTCAACCCTTAACTGGCACTATTGGTACCAATATACGTAAGTGGCACTGTGGGGTATTTAATACCCCAAGGTACTCAAGCGAGTCTCACGCAGCCGGTACTTAATATTATTGTACAAAAAAATTTTCTAACGTTACTTAGAGTATGTTTTTTAAAGTTAAACTGTTTTTATACTCATTTGTTTAAATTAAAATAGTAAAAAAAAATGTTGAAAAAAAAAACGGGAAAATTCAGTTTTTTCACTTAAAAAATCATAACTCGTGTAGTTTTTAATATTTTAACGGCTCTCCAACATACACTGATGCCTGCCACATTATACGCACCTCATGAATCTTTAGTTAGGGATGTCAACTACTGACAGATGTCGCCACTTAGGCCATTATTAAGATCTTAGTACAATTCATATGAACTTAAAGAAGGTTTGGGGTAAATTTTACCCACGGTGCCAGTTAAGGGTTAACGGATATTATTCTTTTTGTCATCCGAGACCGTTAACATTATTAATTTGAGTAAGTGCGTCAAGAATATTCGATATTCTTTGTTATTTATAGCTATTTTTTGTAAGCATTTTTTCGAGTTGATAAAGATAAAATACCAAATTATAACGTATGCGGTAATTTAACTTCGTCCCTTTAGCGTTCTTCTTTTTTGAAACTACGCTTTTTATGTGGGGTTGGGCCGACGACGAACTGAATAAAAACTGACACCGCACCAAAAGTCCATCGACCAATTCAGTTTAATATGACACAAGTCTCTATTACTGCTACTAATAGAAACTTATATTCTTTATTCTTTCTTTCTTTTCTTCTATATTTTTATTGGCCATGACTAGAACGTTGGATTTTGTCTTTCGACCATCACCAGGTAGGTAGATTTTTATATTCAAGTTTTTTTTACCTAGTGGGACTTTGTAAACAAATTTTTCGTGGTCTCCAAGTTCTACTACCCGCAGAAAAATTCGAAAATATTTTTTCCGAAATCTTCCCGGGAAATCAAACCCCGGCCCACTAGAGCGCGAGCCAAGAGCTTTAATCCCTTCGCTACCGCCACTCTTCTTTTTCTTTCTTTCTTTTCCTCTTGAACCTTATTCCGCTTAGTGATATGCATGTACATATACGTTACCTAAAGTGGATGTGTGCGTTGAATCTACTGTAACAGATAGGGAGAGAGAGAGAGAGATATTTGATTTTAATCTGATTTGATAATAAATTTATTAGCCGTGGGGTACAACTCCGTAAGGCTTAAAATGCAGGTATTACATTGTATATAAATAATAATAAAAACTGAAAATAATTGAAGCTGAAAAAAAGAACATAACGTTGTAAAAATCTGAATAATAATAAAAGTATATCTATGTTAACATAAAATACAATAGAAAAAACATATAGATTAAAATATAATAAAAAAATTGACATTAAAAGAACAACATTGCTTAAAAATACAACAAAAAAGCCATATCAATTATATTATTATAGGTATTAAACGATGCTGATATATTGGTCAGTAGCAACCTGCCATTTCATAGGCACTAGAGCTTACACTGGATCCATCAATCCCCACGATCGCCATCAAGTAGACAGCCGAATGTGTGCCTCTTGAAATTTGCCACTAAACCCATCTCGAAAGATAAAATGATATCCGAATCAGTCCTAAGCTCGTTGATATATCTAGAGGTCAAGTGAACGAATAAGTGCTGCAACGCACTCGTGCGTACAGGAGAACAAAGAAGGATCCTCGGTGGTCCACGGGCAGAAGAACGCACCCGATCATTTGTATCTATCCTAACGAATCTATTAGCCGAAATTTCAGGGATTTAGTTTATAATAATAGAATAGGCCAAGGTCCTAACAAAATATTTCCCAATTTTTTCAACAGGAAGCCACCAAAGATCAAGCCTTTAAGGAGAGACACGTTCACGAAAAGGAATGTTGCCATAGACAAAACGTACGCAAGCATTGAGAGCTCTATCTATGAGAGACAGAAAGAGATAGATAGATAGATAACCAAATTTATTATATGTACATTATGTTGTACAATTAATTACAGTAATACAATAGAATTAATAAAAATAATATCAAGCACAATAATAATAATAAACAATAAAAGAAAGAACAGTGATCAAGCAAATATAACAATAAAATAAACTCTACAGCAATAAAATTAATACAATATAAAACAGTTTTATAAATTAGCATGATGCAGAGGTCTACTCTCCAAGACAAGGTAGTGTGCAAATGAGGATGTCTTCAAACAGAACATCTTATACAGAAATGAAGAAGAAAAATAGTTTCTTCTATCCACAGTGGATAACCAGCCTAATGAGAACCTATAAGCAGAGATATGCTCACGCCTACCTACAACAAAGATGTAACGTGTACCAGAGTTGATGATCCTCTGAAGTCTAAGGTCAAGCTCAGCCGAGAGGTCACAGTAAACCAGACAGCAGTAATCCAGAAGTGAAAACAGCAGTGTTTTTATAAGATGTATACGAAGAGCAAATGTAGTGCTCTTTTTAAAGAAGTTTAGTTTGTAAAGCAGAGGAAATGACGTATTACACACTTGTGTAACGTGCTCTTTCCAGTTAAGCTTACTATCCAACCAAACACCCAGGCTACGAACAGAGGATTCAAATTTAATATTAGTACCGTTCAACGGTACGCTAGTTACAGGTGATGAGGACAGCATATTAATATAAAAATAAGAGCCTATAATTATTGCCTTCGTTTTGTTAACATTCAATTTCAGATGGTTACTAGAGGCCTAAGGGAGAGAGAGAGAGAGAGAGAGAAAAATACAAGTATGGGTATACTCATATCCACACTTTGTTTATTAATGTGTACGTATACATTTGAGAAGTTGTGCGTGTTAAATGACTATATAAACAGAAAAAAAAGAATGCTTTATTTAATATCTATCTGTATTTCTTTGGGCACTACGTACTTTATTTACAATCGTCATCACCCATACCTTAATGTTTTTTCAATAATTAGAATTATTAGCATCTAATTATATTACTGTTTTTATTTAAATTATTAATAAATAAAAAAATAACTGAATTATAATAAAATAATACTTATGATTTTCGCAAAGTCCAAAAAAAAAATAAACATGATTTATGCAAGTGCCATATTCTCTAGTTCCTATATATATTCAGGAAGCATAGCTTCTGTCGGCCAGTCCCACAGCTGCGACTCCGGTTTCGCTTTCTCATAGAAAAGGCATTGTATCGGTAAAGAAATTATTTCCCTATTTTTTCACGTATTTGTGTACATTTAGACTCAGGTAGTTGAAAAAAGTGATTTCCAGAAAATGTCTGTATGCATGTGTGTGCATGTGCGTGTGCGTGTGTATCCAGTAAGCCAACTGGATCTCGAAAACTACTCGATATATTTGCTTCAAATTTCGCATCGAATTAATTTTTTTGTTTGACTTGGAGGGAAGCTCTTGAGAATTAGTTTTCTTAGCGTAGTTTTCATTTCAGAGTCACTTATAAAAGAAAAAAAATTTCGATTTTTCATTTTTTTGGTAATTTTCGTAAAGTAACTGATAAATCTGCTTAAAAATTTGCATGGAAATACTTTTCGAACCCCGAAATAAAATTAATTACTAAAAATTGATTTTTTTAACGTAGTTTTAATTTTAGAGCATTTTGAAATTTTTGAAAAAAATTTTTGTATTTATTTAGCCACTTAGATTTCGAAAAGTACTCGATGGATTTGCTTCAAAATTTCCATACAATTTATTTTTTTGATCAACTATTGCAGAAGCTATTGAAAATTGATTTTCTTAGCGTAGTTTTAATGAAATAGCCATTGAAAAAATTTTTTTTAATTTTAGATTTTTCATATTTTTTTATGTTTTATGTAAACTACTCGATGAACTTAATTAAAAACTTTCATGGAAATTATTTTCGATTGCTGAAATAAAAAGAACTTAACTGATTTTCTTAGCGCAGTTTTAATTTTAAAACATTTTAAATTTTGAAAAAAACTGCTTCAATTGGATCTCGAAAACTACTCGATGGATCTGCTTCAAATTTTGCATAGAATTCATTTTTTTATCTAACTAGGTGAAAGACTATTGAGAATTGGTTTTCTTAGCGTAGTTTCAATTTCAGTCATTTATAAAAAAAAATTTCGATTTTTCATTTTTTTGGTATTTTTTGTATACGATCTGATGAATCGGCTTAAAAATTTGCATGGAAATAATTATCGATGTTCGAAATAAAATAAACTTCTGAAAATTGATTTTTTTAGCGTAGTTCTAATTTAAGAACATTTTGAAATTTTTTAAAAAAGTGTTTGTATTTCTTTAACCACTTGGATCTTAGAAGCTACTCGATAGATTCGCTTCAGATTTTCCATGCAATTTATATTCCATACATTCTTTGATTAACTAGTGCGAAAGCTATTGAAAATTGGTGTACTTTTCGTAGTTTTAATGAAGTAGCATTTTAAAATTTTTTTTTCAATTTTAGATTTTTTATTTCTTTGATATTTTACGTAAACTACTCTATGAATTTGCTTGAAAATTTTCATGGAAATTATTTTTAATTCTGTTTATTAATAAATAAACTTGAAAACTGATTTTCTTAACGCAGTTTCAATTTTAAAACTTTTTGAATTTTTAAAAAAAATGTTTTTATTTTGTTACCTAGATGTCAAAAAGTACTCGATGGATTTGCATCCAATTTTTTATACTATTTATTTTTTCCATTGACTAGAGCAGAAGCTATTGTAAATTGATTTTGTAGTGTAGTTTTAATTTTAGAGCCTTAAGAAAACAAACTGAATATTAGTGATCCAAGGTACAGTACTTGTCCCTAATTAGTGTAGTTTTAATTATAGAGTCTTAAGAAAAATGATCAATTTCGTAAGCTTATATATAAAAGATATTATGAAAAATTGCTGATGAATAATTTTTTTTACATTGAACTCACATTTAAAAAATAAATATCAAATAAACACCAATTTAATGAGCTCTATGAGAAAGTATTGCGCCAAAGCACTTATCAGCGTTTTTAATCTTAATCGTACCCCCTTTTAGCTTTTTCTTTTTTTGTGTTTATGTTAAGTGAACTGATTAAATATCAACATTTGTTTTCGACGTGCTATATTTGAGTAGCAATTAAGCAAGCAGTTTTCTAATTTCGTATTTCCTTACTTCCGTAATATTTTTCCAACAACTAATCAATTTAATAGCATTACCTGTAAGCTAAAATTCTAGTGCGATCACCTGATCCTCATGACCATCACATTGTATTCCTTAAATTAAAAGAATCCAAGATTATATTAATAAGTCCACACGGGAAAAAATTTCACCTTTGGAGATGTCGATGACTTAAGGGATAAAGACTTTTCAATACATTGTGTTAAATTGATTTGAATTTATACTTAAAATATAACAAAATTCGACTACGGTCCATCTGAGGATAATCGTAAATCATATATTCTAAAATCCACTTGATTCAATCGTATATCGAATGATGATAATTCTAGAAAAGCTTGAAAACTCTTAATACGAGGCCGAGCAAAAATTAACTCCGCGCTGGATGTTTCAGAAGTCGAGATTTGAGATCCGGCTATTCACAGTGTATACATATTCTATTACTCCGAGAGTCGAGTGGCGGCGCTTCAAGAGTCTGTATATGTTTGCTGCTGTTTTTAATAACGGAAATATATATATAAGTGTTAATTCCAAACAACTTTCTCAAATACCTGTATTTATTTAACCACTAACGTCGGACTCACTTATTCAAAGGTATTGCAGAAATTAAAAATCTCGACTTTCGGGGTCTCAGACGCCCAGAGCCAAGTTGAGGTAGCTCAGCCGTGCGCTTGCGCTATTGCAATGACTCATGAATTCCATATTTACGAATTTCGAGAAAGATCAAGTTCAGTTTCGTTTTGCATGTATTCGAGGATTCTTAGAGTTTATTTTATACTTTTACGAATTGGAATAATACGAAATGTAGAGTTATGAAATGTTGTTTCTTTCATGAAATCAATAGACTCTAAATATCGAGATACCCAAAGACGATATTTCTTTCCGTGCAGAAGTAACTTTAGACATAAATAGCTTTTATTAAATATCAAACTCTTTTTTTTATTCAATCTAAATAAATGAGTTAAGAAACAGTTGTGTCTGTGTTATCTAATTCAAATAAGAAATACCTTTGAAAAACTTTTTTTAAATTTAATGTTTACAAAAAAGATTATTCATGAAAAAATTTTTGATGAAATATTTATGAAATAATCTCACTAGAATTATGAAGTTTAAAAATGAGCATCTAAAGACATTTATTGTTTCAAATGGCAAAAGAAAGTACTAGATGATCTTCGAACCATTATTTTATTGAAAGTGTAGAAGTTTTATGTTCAAGAAGATTAAATTACATTTTGTGGCTTGTATCGATGCTTGAGTGGTATTTAAAAAACATTGACAAGATAATATAATTTAAAAATTACTTACTTGTTCTTCAGATTATTCATAACCGAACTGTGTTCGAAAATTTTCTTGTATACTTGATAGTTTTGGAGAAAAAAATTCATGATAGTTTTGGAGTAAGTGATTTGTCAATATTGAACTGAAAATTTTTTGATGAATTTTTTTCTCAAAAGCTATAAAGTTTAGAAAAAAACCTCTAAAGAAAATTTGATTACAAAGAATCCGAGTAAGAAGTGAGTATGTTTTAAATTTTACTCAAATATCGACAAAAGTGATAAAATGTAATTTAATCTTCTGAAACATAAAAATTCTATACTTTTAATAAGATAATGGTTTTAAAATTATGAAGTGATTTGCATTTAGAACAATATATATTTTTAGGAGCTATTTTTTCAACTTAATAGTTACAGCGAGATCATTTCATCAATTTTCTCGTGCATGTTCTTCTTGGATAAACAAATTTAGAAGAGATCTTTCAAAGACATTATTTGTTTTAATTAGCATAAACGAAACATAAGCGATTCTTAACTCATTAGATTAAAATAAAAAAAGATTTGGATATTTGAGAATAGATAATTATATCTGAAGTCACTTTTGAGATTATTTATATAATTTTAGACTTTTCTAATTTAAAGAAGTTGTCTTAAAAGTGGATTTGAATGAATCTTTCTGAAATTTTAAATATTGTTAAATTAAAATAGGATGACTTAGTTCTCAAAATTTTAGACGATTTCACGGTTAATATTTAAAGTAATGAACCATTAAAAATGTGTCCTTTAACACGCTATCTTATGAGAGCACATATGAGAAAATTTTTAAAACAGTCATTATATAGAAAATTTCTAATTAAAGTTTCTGAAAAACTGATATAATATATGTTAATATATAATTTATCTAATTCATCAATATGAATAGTATTTACTAGATAGTTTTTAATATACTTGATTGTAAACGTTTGAAATACCTTGAGATTTTTCATGCATCAAGCTGACAATCAGACAATGTTGCCACACTGAAAACCTTCTCTCGTGTAACTTAGTGTGCATGTACATATATGAGCACTTATAGGATTCTGCTATGTATGCGTGTACAGTCGATGACAAAGCTTTAAAAAAGGGAGACGCGATCTAGAAGGTATAAGTCACATAACGGAACTGAATATTTTTTATGCGTATTGTACCAAGACAACTCCCTAGAATGCGATGATAGGAAATATTCATACTACTTTGTAAAAAATTTGTAATTAATAATTTGCATGCAAACTTAATTATATTGTTGATAGTTTCAGAATACCTAATACGTCAATATTCAACTATCAAATCATTAATTAATTTTTTTTTCAAAAACTATCAAGTTTACAAAAAAACCTCTAAAGATAATTTGGTTATAAATAATCTGATAAAGAAGTGAGTAATTTATAAATTATTATATCTTGTACAGCGAGGTTTTTTAAAATTTCTCTGAAACACCGACAAAAGTGACATGTTATTTACTTTTCTTAAACATAAAACTTTCATGCCTTGTAATGAGGATAGCAAATCACACGTATACTGTGTTATAGTATACGAATATATCCATCCTCGTTGTGAGTCGCACAACACAGCGTATGTTTCTATGCATAGTGTGCGAGTGTAAGTGTGTGACAGAGAGAGTCTGTTTCAGTTGCGGAGAGGGCTGACTGTTGAAGAGCGCACGCGCAATGCATGATGGGTAGATTTAAGCAAGAGAAGAAAGAGAACGGGTCGTGTTAACAGAGTTAGGCCGCCATCTTGGTAATTCGATTGTGCTTGAGCATTAGCTTTTATCTATTAGTAATTATTGAATAGATTAATCGTCGTGTAATTGGTACGAATTATTCATAAAGTTAAAGTGACGTATCTCGTGAACAGTGGCTAATTTTTGTTTGTTGAAAGACAATATTAAGCGCGTCATTTGCAGTGTCTTGTATGAGACTTGGCATTTGGTTCTTTAAGGAGAGCGAGAGAGACAGTAGGCTGCACCACGTATTCACGGTGCCGCTTTAACATATAACCTGAGTCGCTGATTAAGTAAGAGCAACATCAGGAAGACCCTGAATACAGCTGTTTGAAATAAATGTAAGTCTGCAGACTTTTGCGTTTATTTTTTATATGTATTTGCGATAAATGCGAGGCGATAAAGACCGTCGTTCGCGTCAGTGCTACGTAGTTTAGGTTAGCTTAGCTTAAGAATTATTTCTGTTCAATGAATTTATTTGATTTTTATATTTGAAATGATACTATTATAATTTCATTAGATTGTATTGATTTTAATTAATCATTTGAATAAAGTATAAGTGCAAGTAAGTTTTCACACTAAAGACAACTGAAATAAAAGAGCGTCGTACTGCAGAAAATCTTGCTAATAAAATGGAAAATATCTTTCAGGATTGGAGTTTAAATAAAAAATTAACAACAGTAGTGACTGATAACGCAAGAAATGTTGTAAACGCTGTGCATTCTGTAGATCGAATCCGAGAAAAATATGATGTTACTTGCACGGTGCATAATCTTCAGTTAGCTATAAATCATTCACTTGCTTCTGAAGATCTATAAAATTTAATTTTAAAAGCCAGTAAAACTGTTGGCCATTTTAAACACTTAAATGTTGCAAAATATGCTTTGGAAGAAAAGCAGAAGCAGTTAGGTTTACCGGTATTGTCTCTTTTACAGTCATGTAATACTCGTTGGAATTCTGTCTTTTTGCTGCTTGAACGGCTTACGAAAATCGGAGTCCAGTTATGAATGTTTTGGCAGATCGAACGGTTACAGCTGCATCAATGGCTCAAAAGTTGGAAATATCGGAAACAGAATGGATATTAATGGAAAATATTTCCAACGTTCTTGAACCTCTGCAGATGCTCACAAAAGTTCTCTGTAGTAAAGACGCTTCTATATCTATGGTTCGATCACTTTTATGCAAGATATTAAATGAATATATGCTGCCTCTTGATAGTAATATTATTGTCACCTTTAAGAAAAATTTTCCTGAAAATACAATAGAACGTTTTCATCTGCAATGGATCACAGATATTGATTATATATTCACTAGACAAGTTGCTTCCTCATTGGATCCACGATACAAATATCTCGAACATGAAAATAATGATGCTAAAATAGCGATACAAAATCATTTGAAGAATTTAATTAGTTTGTATAGGATTGATGAAGATATTACGGAGGAGCATGAATCTGTTAAGAGAAGTACATTAGAATTCTTAAACAAAAAAAGTGCAGATAATAAAAGTACGGACAGCCGATGGGAAGTTTATCTGGCTGAACCGCAACTTAAATTTGATTTAAGCCCATACGAGTGGTAGGAATCCAGAAAATCAAAATTTCCATCGATTGCTCTACTCGCAAAAAAATATTTAAGTATTCCAGCGACTTCCATCAGTTCAGAACGTTGTTTTTCGACTGTTGCAAATATTGTAACATCGAAAAGAACGTCATTACTTCAAGAAAACGTCGACATGTTAGTTTTCTTATATCAAAATCATAAATTATTAACATGGAATTCTTCTGATTTGTAAATATTTAGAATGCCGATGTTCTATTATATATTATTATATTTATTATTATGTAGTTTGTTACTTGATTTATTATTCATAGTTTGTTCAATATTGTTTTATTTATTTCTTATATCTTATAATGTTAGTAAAAAAGAAGCGTGTATATAAATGAATAATACTTTATTAAATTAAGTCGACAATTAAAAATGCGATAAAAATTTAAATATATTTAATTACACGCAATGAGTATAAAAACACAAAAACAATAGTTATGTTCCTGTTAACTTTCATTTTATTGTCTATGTATTTATTGTATTGTTTATTAAATTGTAAAATAGTTATTAATTGATTATTTATTAAATTTATATAATTTAAAAAGACACGTGTATTTACTTAATTATTCGTGTAATAAATACACGCACATTGAAACACGTACTTAAGTACGGATTTATTAAATACACGTGTAGTCCGTGTACCCGTGTACACGTGAAATAGAGAGCTCTACAAAATACACTTTTTCTTGATCGACCATATTCGATAGAGTTCTCGGATACACGCCGTGGGTTTCGTCGTACCAGACGCCCAGGAGGCAAGTAAAACTTCTAAGCGAAGTTCTGCTAGAGACTTAAATATTGTTCAATTGACTTTCATAGTTAGAAAAGGATAGTTGAAACAGATCAGCTATATTACACTTGGCTGATTGTCTGTAAATCAAAAGTCAGTTGTTTAACGGTAAGTGCACGTGAAACCAACAAATATATTTATTTTATTTATATAAATATATTCCCCGTTACAACCTTGAATAAAATAATGGTTTTAAAATCATCTATTATTATCTTTTGCCATTGAGATGAATAAACGACTTTAGAAGCTTTTTTTTTAAACTCGATAGTTTTAGTGAGATCATTTTATAAACATTTTACCACAAACTTTTTCTTAAATTTTCTTCTTTTTAAATAGTAATTCTGTAACCTTTTAAATGCATTATTTAATTTTATTAGCATAACGAAAATATAAGCGTTTTTTAACTCATTTATTTAGTTCAAATGAAAAGAGTTTGATTGCACGTCATATTCACTAGTTACATAAGGACATATATAACATATTTAGGAACACATGCAGATGAGTATAAAATTACATGTAATATACATGCGTTCACATGTGTTAACCGAGGTAAGAAACGGTTATACGTGTATACCGAGCTATTTTATACACCTATACCTAGTTACCTATAATAGTATACCGAGGTATGTATACGCGGGTAAATAGCTCAGTTATTTATACGTGTATGCATACCACGATTACCATAATCTCATACCTAGTTAGTGACACACGTATACCTGGTTATGTATGATTGTATTCCAAAGCATGAATACACGTGTTGTGATGATGTATTTGCGACGACGTCGTAAATACACCGTATCCCGAATCGCCAAAATCTAAAAATTTATTAAAAACGTGATAACCGATGAGACTATCACAGAGGGGATCCGCCAAGATTCACGCGTTCGGGAGACGCGCGTATTATACCAAAGACCTTTTCTCTCTAACTTTTATATCTCTAAAAACACACTTTTTATTTCAATAAACTCTCTTTATTTTTTTTCTTAATGTACTCTCTCTCTCTCTCTCTCTCTCTCTCTCTGTGAGTATATCAACTTGTGTTCTGTTTAGCTCTTATTACTTTTTGGCCTTGTACTCTGCTTCTGCTGCCTTCGGGCGTCTTGTTTCAGGTAACTGCAAGCGCATTTTGCAGAGCATCGATTGTCCTAATAGACTGCACTTTTGGTGAGCTCTGCAACATAAAAACATCTAAAATTATCTTGCGGTGCCGACATTTTGAGGTTAGGTCCATCCATCAATTTTGAGGTTAGTTTCAATAAGTCTTCAGCTAGTAACTGCCTGTGAAGCCAGGTGCGCTGTAACCGTTACCATAGGAGCGCTGTTCTCTACATCATCGACTGTTGCTGTACTTCAACGTTACCGATTGTGAGTACTGTCTGTTTAGCATTTATACTTTGAGTTTTAACTGGGAGGTGACTCTCTGTACACGGCCTGTCTCTTTGCTGCGTTTTATCGAGTATGGTAATTTGTTCTCTCTGTAAAGCAGCTATCCTTCGCACCGACTCTTCGCGTCTTTGCATTAATTGTTCAGCAATTTATCATTTGCTTTGCTGTGATAATTCTTGGTTTCGACCTACTAATATTCTTGCTTGTTGCGAAAAGCGCAAAACCACAAGAATTGTCACCACGAGTAGTGCTTTGGGTGTGGTTTTCCCTAATAAATTACTTTCTGCCTCCCCAGGGCCATTATTAGATTCTTTGCCCAATCAGGGCTCTCAAAAAAGGGGTGCGGTCTCCCCGCTCCACCCACTTGAACCGTTACTAAGGCGACGGTGCCGGTCGGAGTCAAGCTCCTCCCAATCCTCTATTGAGAGTAGTACACCGGTGGGCGTTAAGCCTAAACTTGTTGCTTCCTCTAGTCCTCACTTATTGGCTTCTGAGCCCAGTGCTACTGCATCGAGTCTTCTTGCGATTTCTCAACCAGGGCCCGTTAACATGTCGGACAATGAGTGGCTTGCTAATTTTAAGTCTGACAATGACTTAAAATTCGCGGCTCAGATGGAGAAAACGGACAAGCTGTTACTATTGACTACTCAACTTGTTGGTGAAGTGGGTTCGCTGCGCAATGACATTCGTGAGATTAAGCAATCTCTATCGGATGTTGAAAAGCGTCAAGATTTGCTTTCTGATCGGCTTGATGAGCACATTGCTACCTGTTCTGCAACAACTTCTGCACCTGCTGACCCGTTAATGTCTGATACGTATGAAGTTTTGTTCTCGGGTATTCCATCAACTCTATCAATAAGTGATAATGAGATAATCAATACTATCTTGAGAGCAATCGGGTTAGAGCAGGCTTGCATGATGCCCATCGATTCTCGTGAATGGCTTCCTGCTGTTCCTATGGAAACGGATGAGCCTGAACCTTCTCAAAAGGATAAATTTCGAGCAATCGTTGGGCGCTTCACATCTGATGCAATTAGAGATACTATAGTATCAAACTCTGCTAAGCTGAGAGATTTTACTGTTTCGAAACTTTTTGGTATAAAAGGTTCTTCGAAGATCTTTGCTCGTCCTATTTGGCCCAAACCGGTCTTTGAGTTATTAGTTAAGGCGAATGCGGTATACAAGGAGTTAAACTATATGCGTCCTATTGTTCGAAACTTAAGAGTCTGCATGCGTCCCCATAAGGAGGCTGAGCTGATTCCAATTTTGGATAAGGCTCACTTGTCGAGGCTAACACCAAATAAAAACAAAAAATAGGGTTTGCTTAGCTCTTGTGTGACTAATAACCCTTCTTTTATTGCAAACTCATCAAATAGTCTTAATAACGTTTTTTCACATACTTTATCTAATAACGTAATAAATTCAAACTCTCCTGCTATCTCTGTGCCAAAAAGTGGCCTACAATTTTTTCAAAATATACAAATTTCTCATGCTAATGTTAATCGGCTCAAAACTCATTTCTCCCTTATAGAACATCATATTACTTCTAATCAACCGGATATATTTGCTGTTACAGAGACGTTCTTAACCGAATATGATGATTCTTCTATTATCTTTATTGATCACTATAATTTCTTTAGGTTAGATAGAGTGGGTAAAATTGGCAGTGGAGTTGGCTTCTATGTGCGAGATTTTCTCAAAGTCAGCATACTTTCTCAATCAAATGCCGTTTTCGATAATACAGCAGAGTATATGATAGCTGAAATCTCTCTAGGTGCTGAGAAACTCATTTTTGCGGTAGTATATCTGAGGCCAAAGGGCCTTTTTCCTGAGGATTTCTTTAACTCATTATCTGAGTTATCACCATCGTACAAAAACATTGTCATCACTGGTGATTTCAATATCAATTTGTTGGCTAAAAATTTTAGCGCAGACTCTTTCCGCTCAATGATTGAATCACTTGCCCTTTACTTAGTACCTTCCGAACCTACTCACCATACCCTTACAACTGATCATATTTCTCATACCTGGATTGATCTCTTCATTTTAAATGACGAAAATTCTTTGGTGTCTTACAGTAAAACATCATCTCCTTTCATAGCAGGTCACGATCTGATTACTATCACTTTTAAGGCTTTTAAGCCTCAGGCTGCAACTAAAATAATCAATTCTCGTAATTTTGCTAATATTAATCTTCAAACTCTAAACAGTATGATTTCATCTTCTCTTTCAAATTACTCACACGAGAGCTGTGTTTCATCTTTGGGCACTGCCTCTTCTTCTGTTGATATGTTAGTTCATAAGTTGTCTTCTGTTCTTGTTTCGTCCTTTGATTCTTGTGCACCAATTAAAGCACTTAAATTAGACATTAAGAAAAAACCGTGGGTCACATCTGATATTAGATTTCAGATGAGAGAGCGTGATAGAGCTTATCGTCATGCTGTTCGATCCGGCTCTGCTCAGGCAGTTTTAAGATATAGGAGACTCAGAAGTGAAATTTCAAATGCGCTTGACTATGCAAAAAACAATTATATAGCTGATCGTCTTAATTCTGTGGGTAACTCTTCTAATCGCTGGAACATTCTTCACAAGATTGGTCTGGCTTCAAGGATATTGCCTTCACCGTTACAGTATTTCTCCTCAAATGTTCTTCTCTCTCACTACACTACAATTTCTTCTGCCACTCCAGCTTTGTCTGAGGGTGAGTTGAGAGAAGTGCTTGCAGTACCACTACGGATTGACTTGCCTGTCTTTAATTTTGCCCCAGTTAATTGTTCTCTTGTCGAGTCTTTTGTGCGCCTTGGTACTTCCAGGACTTTTGGTCCTGATGGCATTATGGCTCAGATGCTTAAAATGACGAGTCAATCCTCTGTTGATCTCATTACTTCCATCATAAATTGCTCGCTCGCATCTGCTGTTATTCCGACTGATTGGAAGAGGGCCTTTCTGCTTCCATTGGCAAAGACAAATAAGATAGATTCACCTTCACAAACTCGGCCCATTGCCAAACTTTCTGAAGTTTCCAAAATCCTGGAGAGAGTAGTGCATTCTCAGTTTAGCTCCTTTATTGAATCAAATTCTCTGTTCGATAGTCTACAGACAGGCTTCCGTAAATCTAATAGTACCCAGACTGCGCTCTTGAAGCTTCTTGAAGATGCACGTCTGGCTATTGATAAAAGAATGATTACTACTCTATTGCTCTTTGATTTTTCCAAGGCTTTCGACACAGTGTCACATATTCGTCTGCTGTTCAAACTTCGTCGATTCAATTGCTCAGATACTGTTATACGATGGTTTGCGTCGTATCTCAGCAAGAGATCCTATGCTATTACGGACTTGGAGGGTCATGTCGGTGAGTGGGTCACCTGCACGGCAGGTGTTCCTCAGGGCAGTGTCTTGGGTCCGCTGCTTTTCTCTGTTTTCATCAATGATTTATCTTCTGTTTTAACCAGATCGTCTCATATACTGTTTGCTGATGACTTGCAGGTGTACCACTCATTTCTGCCCGCAAATCTGAATGACGAGATTGACTTTCTAAATCATGAAGTTGCTGCAGTTGTTAAGTGGGCTGTTGACAATGGTCTTGCCTTAAACCCATCCAAAATGCAAGCAATGTTCATTGGTAGCGAGCAATTCATCTCAAGAATTGATCTCTTTTCTTGCCCTAAAATTCTCGTAAATGATAAGGTGGTGCCGTATACTAGTTCGGTCAAAAATTTGGGTATCTGGATAACTAGTACTTTAAACTGGAACAAGCAAGTGGGTTCGGTGGTTGGACGTATCTTTGGTACCCTTCATTCATTAAAGTTCCATAGACATGCTCTGTCTAGGCAGGTCAGGAAAAACCTGGTCGAAGCTCTTATCTTTCCTATAATAGACTACTGTTGTGTAGTCTATGATGACTTACCTCAGACGTTAAACATTAAACTTCATCGGGCACTTAATGCCTGCGTTAGATTTGTCTGTGGAAATATAGGAAGACAAGAAAGGGTTACGCCCTTTCGCCTGCAGTTGGGCTGGTTGTCGGTGAGCCACAGGCGTTTATATTTCAAGTCAGCTCTTGCTCACTCTATTGTTTCGTATCAAAAGCCAAGCTATCTGGCTGCTAAATTCGATAGGGTAAACATTGATACAGTTGTTCGAACTTCGACTAGACTACCAACTAGACTTCTCATTTGCCCCGTTGTTCGAACTGCTGCTATGCTACATTCTTTCGTCTACACGGCATCTAGCTTTATTAATGTTAATACCTCCTTATTCGCTAGTTTTGAACTAGGACAAACACAGTCCATTAAGGCTAAGCTGTACAACAAATTCTTGCTTGAGGAGCGCACTGAGTGGTTAGGCGAGACAGGGGGTCAATGAGTGTATTTGCATATTATGGTACACTTTACTACACACTTTGTTCTGTAGACCTCCAACGGTTTAATCATTGTGTAACTTGTTGATCAGATGAGTGCAGTTTTAATAAAGTGTAACAAACTTATACTTTTAAAATCATAATTTTTAATTGTACTTTTATCACAGAGAGAGAAATCTCAATTGAATATAATCAAATTTATTACTATTGTTCTTGGTTGATATATTTGCATTTTATGTTATTTTGTAATCAACATTATGTATTACTTTTGGGTCATACGGGGTTGAACCCCATGATCTGTAATAAATATGAATCAATCAATCAATCAATCAATCTCACGCACACCCTAGGTATAATTAGTTAAAATAAAAAAAGAACACCACAATTAATTTTAAAGAAAAATATAATATTAAATTTTCTCTATCACAGGATTTTACACTTATTTTTAAAATTTTAACACATTAAAATTAAATTTTGATAATACTCGAGCGCATAGATTTGTTACTGGCGAAATTACAAAAAACAGTCTTTTTATATGCCTATGCTATACGTAACTCACTCATTCACTCTCGTTTCTCTTTGCGTCTTTCTTTCTCTCTCTTTCTCACTCACTCTCCTATACCGCGCGGCTAGTGGGTTCTGACATAGACGGTGGCGCCACTGCCTCTCCACGGCACCGCAGGCTCTGCTCGCTTTCTGGCTTTACTTTACCTCCCCCTTATTTTCGAATTCTACACTGGCTTCCACGAACTCGGCGCGATTCTCGCGACTATCAACTGAAATTTTTATTTCTATGGAAATTTTTTACCAATGGTTTTCACGCACGGCGATTTACAAACTTTACACTTTTTTTTCCACACTAATTATCACACATATAAAAGGAAATTGAATAAAACACTTCTGATAAATTTTAATCTCGCGGTTCTCGTTACACTTTTTCTACTCTCACACTACTATTTCATTCCACACACACATACGAATTTACATATATAGAAAATCGCGCTTGATAAAAAAAAAGAATACTTGAATTTAACATATAGTAAATTGTAAATAGTAAAGAAAAGAGATTTTTAAGTATGAATTTAACTAAAAATAAAAGTAATTTTCTATTTCTTTACCGGCACACAAACATTCAATGCAAGCATACGCGCTAAGAAATTTCACACTATACCTTAGACAAAGAGAGCTTTTCTTCGCTTTTCTCCTCGCTGGTGGTCGCTACTCTGATCGGCTCTCTCTCACTCTCTCGCTTTCTCGATACACCCGCTGGTGAAGCTACCTTGGGCCTTTTGACGCAAGACCGTGTCCTTTTCTCTCTAGGCGATTAGAAATTTTCCTTTTTTATCTGCACAAACACAATGACTAAAAAAAAAGGCGCAACTACACTCTGATATACACACGTTATTTTAAATGAACGAACGCTCTTTATTCTCTCTTTTATTGCTTTTAGAAAAATCTCGCGGCCTTTGTTAGATAATAGAAAATTTACACGTTAATTTAAGATTTTTGGTAGGCTACGCACAAAAAGAAAAACTCTTTACACGGGCGCTACGAAAATTACACACGAAAGTTAAAAAAAAAAGAAAATCACAGGCTCTACTACGCTGATTCTAAATAATTTATTAATATTTATCTCACACGAAAAACTCTTTTATAGAAAATCAAACACAAAACTAAAGAAAACTCGACACAAGAAAACTCTTTCTTAACAAAGGCACACTCTCGAAACAAAAATCTCGGATTCTCTCTCTGAACACGACCGCTTCGCTGCAAGACTCGACAACGATTGACGACAAGGCCCGCTTTGTTCGGCGAGAAACGACAAGTCCGTTGACGGCGGGCTAATCACAGCGCTTCGTTTTCGACAAAATATTAACTAACAATCGGCGCGTAACAATCTCATTGGCTATTATTTATTTCCGTTGCGCTCTATTATTATTAACTAATTTAACAAATAATTTAATAAATTATATCATCTCACACACTCGTAATAATTATTCTAAATTTATTTCAACTAATATAATAAATTATGACGCATTAAAATACTATTTCTTTCAAGAGAGACGCCGGCGCTTAGTCCTTTCGCTCTCTCTTTTTCTCGCTCGCACGCATGTATTTGTTCTCTCGCTCACTCTCACTTGAATACTAATACGCAGCTTTACACTTGTTTGACGCATATACCTAATAGAAAATCTTTCGCTTCGATTTATAAATTACAAAAAGTCTTTATAGTTCGCTTTATTCTTTTTCTCTTCATCTTCTTTCTTTCTTGTTTTTTTCTTTCTCCCTTCGGCGCAAACCAACTCTCTCGTTATTCTCGTTCTTTTACTATGATGTCTAGGCAGACATAATCGAGCGGGAAAATCGCTCGATTCAAATTCTATAACTACGGCTCCGACCCATGAAAAATAAAATTCACACAACATTTTAATAAAAGAAAATCACACAAAAATTACACCCTGTTAAGTAGTATCTAGAGAAAAAAAAAGATTTATTTTAAAAAAAATGTACGCTCTATAGTTTTTTTCATATTTTATTTTCTTAATAAAATAGCGATGCCGAACTGCGTCGTAGTGTAAATAGCTAAGTTATATCGTATCATATGCGTTCCACATGTACGTCTAATGCGATTGACGCTTGGGCTATTTCTGAAAACGTGTCCGTAATATGTGTGCTCTTAAAGTAGTTTCCGACTACATCAACCATCAGTAAGAGCATAAGCTGTACATAATTAAATTTACGTTTAAGTAGTTTTCTTTTATTTTTAGTTTGTAACCGATACTAATTAGATTTATTAACAAATTTGTCCAAACCACGTCACCGGTAAAAATAAATACCGACCGCAAAAATATGATTCGGTTTGATCGCGTAGTAACTCTGTTACTAGTCTTCGTAAACGAAAACCGACATCGTTTGCTTTTTAATTTAACGGCTTTTTCATTACTCTTAAAATAATAATTGCGTGCCGCCGTTTTCGGCCTTTTCTCAATCTTGTATTAGTTTTTAAGTTCCACTCACACGGTGTTCCTCGATTAATTTTAACCGTGAAGTCTTTGCACCTCAGATTTTCCTTTTGGATATGATTTTAGACATATTAAGAATCAAATTCCAACAAAAACCAAAATCGAAAAATGAGCACTTTTTTATTTATTCAAATTTCAATTTTTATACATAGTTTTTTATAAAAAAAAAAAAATTTTATTGATAATTTATGAAATCAATTTCTATGGTTTGTTTAAATAATATTTCAAATTACTTACATATTTTTAACCGACTTCAAAAAGGAGGAGGTTCTCAATTCGACTAAATTTTTTTTTTTTTTTTTTTTTTTTTGTCTGTTACCTCATAACTCCGTCATTTCTTAACCGATTCGAAAAAACTTTTTCTTATCTGATAGAGAATGTCTGCAGGAAGGTCCCATACGTGTCCTATAATTATTTGGCCAATATTCGGTTTGTATGATCCAATTATCAAATTAAGAAAAAAACCGGGTGTTTTGTTTTCTCATTTACCTTCCTTATACTTTGCCTACTCTCTCTCTCCCTCTCTCTCTCTTTCTCTCTCTCTCTCTCTTTCTCTCCCCCTTTCTCTCTCTCTCTCTCTCTCCCCCTCTCTCTCTCTCTCTCCCTTTCTCTCTCTCTTACCTGAGCTTGAATATGTATACATGCACACATAACAACACTGTGCTGTTGAGCCTTCTTTCTTTCCTGCTATATATTGCTTGGTGGTGTACTAATGCATGCGTTATGAATTAATAATGAAAGTTTAATGTAATTAGTGGGTCTACCTATATTTGCGTTTTTAGTAAGGGGATTCACTAGAAGATAGAAAATAAAAATTTTTTAACAAAAACAAAAAATTTAAAAAATTTTTAATAAATAAAAACTGACTTTAAAAGTATCGAATAAAAACAAAATATTTAAAAAAAAATAAGATTTTAAAAACATTGCATTAAAAAATGAGAAATAAAAAATTTTTAACAAAAAAAAAACCGACTTCAAAAAATGCACTGAAAAGTAACAAATAATTTATTATCTTTAGAAATCATACAAATAATTGGTAAAATACAATTTTAGAAGTCGGCGTCTAATTCTAAATCTGTGGTGCGTAAGCAGAACGACTTAGTCCATTTTTTCAAAAATAACGTTCACATTCATTGTTCAAAAATAACGTTTACATTTATTGTTAAAAAATAACGTTTACATTCATTGAGGAATTAGACGCCGACTTCTAAAATTGTATTTTACCAATTATTTGTATGATTTCTAAGGATAATAAATTATTTGTTACTTTTCAGTGCATTTTTTGAAGTCGGTTTTTTTTTTGTTAAAAATTTTTTATAAGCGAAAATTAATTGTAAATATATTTAGAAAAATCTTAAGTTATGTAACAATGTAAGCAAAAGGTTGAAATTATTTTTCTCTGACATATTATCGTAATGAAAACTATTGCAAGATATAAGTACAACAAATATCTGAATACTTATTCATGAATCAAACAGCGCATAAATATACACCTTTAATTTTATGATTAAAATATATATATATATATACATATATACACACAAAAATAACAAATACACAGTTTTTACTTAAGTCACATGCAGTGAATTATATTCACAGACTGCTCTTAATAATTTATCTGCACAATTAGAATTATTTTGCGATACTTTGTATTTAGCCCACGTTGCAGAAAAATCATGATGGACCGCTTCCATAGCCTGTTCACTGTAAAAACCTAGGCCTCGATCATGTTCAATACAAAAGTCTTTCATATGGAAAAAAACTGCATATACTTTTGGTGTTACTGAAATACCTGAAGATAGATAAGCATCTTTAAACGCATCGATAAATTCAATAAATTTTGGATTTAAAGAAACAGTAAAGCAAGATTTGACTACCGCGTTAAACTTTTCAAAAACCTCAAAATATTTTAAACAATTCAAGTTACCATTGGTTCGCAAAAAATCGATATTATTTAGTAATATTTTGCAACTGTTTTCTTAAAGATAAAGTTCCGTAAGTTATTTCACGTTGAACACTACAGTATTCTGCCCAATCATTGCTTTCCTTTTCAAGTTCTTTTAAAATATGTAAATACACTGTACAGATTTCTTTAGCAAAATGGACACACTACTTTTGGAAGAAACTCATTTTGTTCATCATAAGTTGTCAATAGCTTAGTTGATTCAAGTTTTAAAGCCGGGGTTACGTTAACCATCAATTTACTAATATTAAAACAAAGCAAACAGATAAAATAACGATTTTCCTCATGAGTACGCGCGTGGTTTTTAATAATATTTGGCGACATGATGTTTAATTCACTACTACAAAACGACTGACTTCATTCATAAACATTAATAACATTGAAATTTTCAAAAATTCAACAACACGTTCGTGAATAGAAGCGATGATTATGCTTTGTTTACAAACAATTTTCATCTCAACTGGAGCTACGTTGCTTTATATATTTTCTTTTCGTATCGTGTTCTTATAGAATATTAATACACTGTATTTTCTAATTACAATCACTTCAAAAACACATCATTTGTTATAGTTTTTATCACTATCATGTTTTATAAAAAAAGATCTTAATTTTAACGTTACGCTTACATTGTTACATAACTAAAAATTTTTTTAAATATATAATGTTTGCTTAAAACATGTAAATATTTCATAATTTTATTCGCCATTCTAGTAATTAATTTCATAAATTATCAATAAAAAAATTTAAAAAAAAAAAAAAAATTTTGCTTTCCCATAGAGAAAGCATTGTATCGGTAAAAAAATTTTTTTTCTATTTTTTCATTAATTTGTACATATTTAGACTCAGGGAGTCGAAAAAAGTGGTTTCCAGAAAATGTCTGTATGTATGTGTGTGTGTGTGTGTATGTATTCAGTACACCAATAAGATCTCGAGAACTACTCGATGGATTAACTTCAAATTTTGCATGCAATTTATTTTTTTGTCTAACTGGGGGGGAAGCTATTGAAAATTGATCTTCTTAGCTCAGTTTTTTTTTTAGAGCCATTTTAAGAATTTAAAAAAAATTTTAATTTTTCATTTTTTTGATATTTTACGTAAACTACTCGAAGAATTTTCTTGAAAATTTGTATGAACATTATTTGCGACTGCCAAAAGAAGAAAAACTTTTACCAACTGATTTTCTTAGCGCACTTTTAATTTTAAAGCATTTTGAAAATTTTGAAAAAAATTTTTTTTTTTCATTTATTTTTTATTTTACGACAACCATTCGATAGATTTGCTTCTAAATTTGTATGCAAGTTATTCGCTATTGTATAAAGAAAACAAGCTTTGGAACACTTATTTTCTTATCGTAGTCTTAATTTTAGAGCATTTTGAAAATTTTGGAAAAAATCTTTATTTTTCATTTTTTTTCTATCACACAAAAACCATTCGATAGATTTGCTCGAAAATTTTTATGGAAATCATTTGCAATGGCCTAAATAAAACAAGCTTTGAAAAACTTATTTTCTCAGTGCAGTTTTAATTTTTGAGCCTTTTGAAAATTTTGAATAATATTTATCTAATTTTTTTTATATTTTACGTTAACTACTCGATGAAGGAGCTTCAAATTATGTATGGGAATTATTTATGATTGTCAAAATAAAATGAACTTTTGAAAACTAATTTTCTTCAATTTTCTTAGCGCACATTTAATTTTAGAGCATTTTGAAAATTTTGAAAAAATTTTTTATTTTTTATTTTTTTTCTATTGCACAAAAATCACTCGATAAACTTGCTCAAAAATTTTCATGCAAATTATTCACTATTATCTGAATAAATCAAGCTTTGGAAAACTTATTTTCTTACCGCAGTTTTAATTTTAGAGCATTTTGAAAATTTTGGAAAAAATGTTCATATTTCATTTTTTTTTTATTACACAAAAGCCATTCGATAGATTAGCTAAAAAATTTTCATACAAATTAATTGTCATTGCCTAATTAAAGCAAGCTTGGAAAAACTTATTTTCTTAGCGCAGTTTTAATTTTAGAGCATTTTGTAAATTTTGAATAGAATTTCACTTATTTTTTGGTATTATTATTACGTAAACTACTCGATGAAGTAGCTTAAAATTATGTATAGAAATTATTTACGATCGCCTAAATAAAATGAACTTTTGAAAACTGGTTTTCTTAGCGTAGTTGTAACGTTAAAGCGTTTTGAAAATTTTAAAACAATGTTTATTTTTCAATTATTTGGTATTTTTTGTAAACTATTCGATGAAAATGTTCCAAAATTTGTATGCAAGTTATTGGTTATAGTGTTAAGAAGACAAGCTTGGGAAAATTAATTTTATAAACGCATTTTTAATTTTAGAGCATCATAAAATCACATTATGCAAATGGCAAAAGTAAGAAAGAGTAAAATTCATATAGTTTTCGTAGGTATAAAGACAGCCTTCAATACAGAGGATAGGGACATTTATATTAAAATCGTATTTAAAAAAATAAAATTAAAATACTCTAACTCAATGCGCTCTATGAGAAAGCATTGCGCTAAAGCACTTGGCAGCGTTTTTTTAATTGAATAAATAAGAAATTGCTCATTTTTCGATTTTGGTTTTTGTTGGAATTTGATCTTAAATATGTTTAGAATCATATCCAAAAGGAAAATCCGAGGTGCAAAGACTTCACAGTTAAAATTAATCGAGGACCACCGTGCAGGGTCTCTGTGAAAAAAAAAAATATTAATTACCTGTGTAGTATTTTTAAGATGAATTTCACATAGTTCAATGTTTTGATGGTAGGAGTCTATTTGTATTACTTTAAACGCTATTAAATTACGCACCATAATTAAAATACATTCTCCTTTTGAGTCTCTACGATTTTTTTGTACTTGAACGGAGCCTAGAACTTAAGTATAATCTTGTTTTTCATCAGCATCTTCAACGGGATCTTTTAGCTATGATTCCACACACAAGAAAATGTCAATATTTTTTAGTAGCAACGGAAGATCGTTTTTACGTTTGTCGATACTTTGAGCATTTTAATACAAAATGTGTAGCTCTTTCAAATTTAATTCTGCTTGATAATCCATATTTTAACATTTTTAAATTGTTTTGTGTTTACGTTTTGCTGTCTGTATCACTATATTCACTTATAATTTGATTATCTCCAATTAAATCAGTTTTATTTGGTTTTTGGAAATTTCTTTACGTGTGCTTTTTCTTTCTTCTTGTAATTTTTGTTTTTACCGACTTATTTGTATTATTATTATAAATTTTTAGTATGCGCTCAATAATTTCAGACAGATTTTTTCATAATATTCCTGCTTCAGAGAACACGTTTGCGTTTTGGTATGTGTTTTTGATAAAATTAACAAATTGCGTGAAACTCAATATGAAAGAATTTTCAGAATCGGAGAAAGTATTTTCGCACTGACTTAAAACATCTTCAATTTTTTCTAATTCGTCATTTAAGTTTGATTCAAATTTAATTTTTTCATTTAATGTACTAATAATTTTTTTTTTTTTAATTTTCTTGAAGGAGGGAAAGTAGCAGAGGCTTCGCTACTTGTTGTTGAGAGGGACCTTTTAAATGTTGCCTCTCGTTGAAGACCAGACGCGTCCGTCGTTAAACAGATTTCTAGTGCTGTTTATGTTGTTTGTAGGTGTATTCTTTGCACAGGTATCTACAGAGTTATCATTTCCTGAATTAGCTATTGGTTTTTTTGGGAATTGTTCATTAATTTGTAATATTGCAACATTTTTTTACAATTTTTGGCTAAATGAGCTTCCATTTTACAAACAAAACATTTCAAGACGTCAGTATTAGCATAAGCAAAATAATCTATTTCATCATGATTGAGTTTAAATATTGATGGAGTTTCACGAATGTTTTCTGCCGTTACGTAAACGTGTCTTCTTGAGCTTAATATATGATTATATCCTTCTCTGTCTATCCTAGCTTTCATATATGTAACGTTTGAGTTCATGTTTACTTTATCGAATATTTCTTCGAAAATATGAAGAGAAATAAATGGCGATACATTTAAGAGAATTATTCGTCTATAATTTGTAACAAATGGCCTAATAAATACACTTTTTTCTTATATTACTGAATATTCATAATTTTCTGTGATATTTTTTATCAAGTTTTCACTTGTTAAATAGATGCATATGTTATGTCCGGTCACCTTAAATAGGTTTACTCGGACGTTATATTCAATCGTGAGATATTTGTCTCGTATGCAGGGTAGAGGAGCCGAATCACTTACCTTTTTATGGGTTGGCTGCGTGGTCGTAGATAACTTAAATTTTTGTTGATTAGTGTTGAAATGTGGCGTGGTGCTCCCCTCTGGTTGCCTGCTTGTAGTTGGTTGGGTTGTTAAATAAATTATGACCAAGAACCAGTTAATTAAAATCTATTTATTGAGTTGAACTTTTTCACTAGCACGATTCGAAAAATATATTTTATAATTATATTCATAAAACTTTGATTTACAGTTCATAAACAAGTCGATTGTGCGATTACTAGCGAATATTTTTTTAATTATAATTTTTGATTATTTGCGCAATTTGTTTATTTATTCTTATTGTTAAATTGATTAGTAAGCTGTAAGTTCAATCGCGCAGCTACGAAAAATTTTCAAAAAAATGTCCTTTTTCTCCGTAGATTGGTTTATTATTTACGTACAGAATGTTGGAGATTTATATTTGTTTTATTTAATTTAATCGTAAAAGAGGTGAGTCGCGCAGTTCCTTTTTTTGTTAAAATTCTCCTTTTTTATTTATTATTGGCACTTTGCAATTAAATCTTGCAGAAATATTTTAAACACAGTAAGTCGCGTATATTGAGAGATAAACCGGCGAAAAAGAAAATAACTTGTTGATCTAAGCGCGTTCCGAACTTGCGTTGCTTGATTTCCTTTTTACGTAAAAGAAATCAATTTAAGAAGCAACAAAAAAACTATTAGCGTAGTAGAATTCGGCGCGAGTTTACAAGTTTTTTTTATTGAGGTTCTCTCTTTTGCTTGTACTGTTACTCGGGAGAACTGACTGCAGACTGACTTATTAAAATTATTTTTCTCTGCAAGAAAGGTACAAATCTAGAAATAAAATGCAAGTTTGTCAAAATTTAAAAGAGTCCCATTGGTCAGTTCGGCCGTGAGAAACTCTTTAAAATCTCACATTCGGTGACAGAAGATATCTTCTTATCACGCCTAAAAATGCTGAGGTAGCGTATACGGCGCGCGAACTTACTGCTTTTCTCTTAAGACTATTATAAGAAATTAAATTTATTTTTTAATACAGTATATTCCTTATTACTAAAAGATTCATTTATTTATCTACTTATATGTATTTATTAATGTTATTTAGGGAGAGAACTGCAAATAAATATGTTTATATGTTTATATGCATGCATAATGTATATGCGTATATATAATTATATATACGTACGCACATTTATATGTATAACAATTTACAAAAAAAAAATTAAGATGAAAAATGATTTTTCGTACATCCGTGATTATGCGGATGTAACACCCCACCGTGAAAACAAAGCAATAAGATTTTAATTGTTTTGCTTTGGGGTTCCCAACAGTTTGAGCTCGATGTCTCGGATGGTTTTTCTTGATGGTGGCATAGAGTTAGATCTGCTGAGTCCTCTTCTTGGCGGATTCAATGATTCCGTTGACCCGGTGGCTGTTCCGTGTTCTGATGTTTTATCCTTCTCTGTACGTTCGGGCTTAGCCAGGCTCGTAAGCAAATGTGTTATCGATCCGAAAATGGCTCCCAGGAGTCTTGTACTCCATCCATATACCGTGTATAGAGTGTATCCGCGGATTATGGTGTCGAAGATTAGTTTGATTACTTGGCATAACAGGATAATCATTAATATTCCTGCCGAGATTTGGCCAAATTTTTGAAACCCGTTCCACATTTTGTTAAGTGTGGATTCCATCATTGTTTCCATTTCTTCTGGCGTCAACAGGTTGTTAAACTTTACAGAGCGCGTCCTTGCTTCTCTGTCGTTAAGCCGTCTCGCTATTGCTTCTAGCATTGCAGGCTTTTCGGCTGGAAAGATCGAATGTTCGCGTAGATTTTGCAGGTCTTCCGGTGTGTATATTCCATTTTCCAAGACTTCTGAGATGCTGGCGTGCTTCCAGGTCGGTTGGACAAATGGTTTTAGGGTTTGCGGTAGGTTTACCTCCGTTGCTGTAAGATGAATCTTAAACCATTTCTCGCTGATTTTGAAGATACTTGGTATAAGTGCGTTGCAATCTCTAACCGTTCCTATTTGTGCTAGCACCTTGCTGATAGGTTTGGCGAAGTATGCTTCGTCATCGCAAGTCACTGGTACTTCGTAGTAGCATTGTTCTGTTTTTCTTATTTTGCAGGATCGTGGTACACATTGAATTATGTGGGCGACTTCTCCTGCTGCTATGGCTAAATAACCTTGCTTCTTCATAACTTTCATAGCAAAAAGGTCTGGATTTGAGAACGCCAGAGGTAGAGCATTTTCTATGATTTGCTTCTCCAATATACATCGGTGCAGGACTATGTCACGATATAGTGATCCTAGTTGTTTATCGAGATGTCTTCCGAGATTCATTATTTTTGCGTTAAAATATGTAGTAAGGATGATATCTGGTACCTCTAAGCTTTTCCGGGCGGTGAATGATTTGCCTCTTGTGGTTTCTAAAATGAATAGCTCCGTTTGGTCCGTTTTAATTAATTTATATCCGCATAGCATCTCTTCTCCAGTTTTGGTTAGACCAAAATTTATCTTCCCAGTTGAATTACCAAAGTAGATAACAAGAGCGTTCGAATTGTTATCAACCATACGTGTCCCTATACCTTCATATAGGATGGTGAATTCATCGAACTTACATGTGGATCCCATTACTGGGGTCCAGAAAATGCAGCTTTCTTCCTCATCAATGCATCTACCGCTGGTGTAGCTGCATCGAGTCCCGGTGCTTAGGATCACCATATTCTTTTTTTTTATCTACGGTGACCTCGTAGTCTGTTGCTTTGATCTCCAGCTTCGCAGTTACGACTACCTTTTCGTATTCATATCCATTATCATTGTAAGTTGTACCCTCACAATATCCGTTTGCATCCAATCTTCCGGCGACTGTGACAGTCCTTCTATTGGTCGCGTTCACCAATAGATTATTTATTACGGAGCGTCCATATTTATATTGGCCATATCTAACGAGATCTTCGCATGCTTCTCTCGTTGCCAACTCCATGAATGTGGTAGAGCCTCCTTTTACTTTTGAGTTGTGCGAATGCATACCGCAATACGTAATTTCCTGCTCTACCTTTATTCTACATTGGTAAGCTCGGACCTTGAAATATTGAGTATGTTGTAGCAGCTGTAGGTATATTTCTTTTTCAGCAGGTTCTGCGTCGGATAGCACGCAGTCTCCGACTTCTGTAAGTGCTATAGTTGTTATGTTGGGGGTGGCAGATCCGCATTCATATGTCGTAAAAGTGACGGCGACTCGAATATAAGTGTACAAAAAGAACATTAATTTGCAGTTCATCCTCCTATAACAAAAAAAATAACTTAAGATTATTCGTAGACTCATTATGCTGATACAGGTATGGTTATTATGTTGCGTAGTTACAGTTGATTGAGGTTATAAGCATTTTTACCCAATTACTAAGATAAATTTTTAAAGATGCGTGATTAGGTAAAGTGAATTCACCAACTTGCTTAAGTTTCTTTATTCGTTATTACATCCAAAGAAAAGAAAAATTTGGATATGCACACGTATCACAAAGCAAAGAAATCGAATGATAAAAAATAAATAATACGCAGATTTACGTTAATTATCGTTATGTGTATTCACTTTAAGAAATCTTTAGTCAAATGTAGAGTTCTGATCATTATCGATCGAGCTTTCAGATCTTAGTTTCGTTAAGCGCAATTTATTTGGGTGTACAATTTTCGTAGTATTTTTAAAAGAAATTTTAATATTTCTACCATTTTCTAATATCTCAAGAATTCTATGTGGCCCGGTATACTGCGGTTGGAATTTTCCCTTTCTAGGTTCTATTAATAACATTACGTGGTCATTAACCTTAAAATTACACGGGTTTAACTTCCTATCGTAATATTCTTTGGAACGTCTTTTTGCGTTATTTAGATTTTCTTTAGCTAATTCGTGTATTTCTAACAATTTTGATCTTAATCTAGTCAAATAGTCATAATAAGTATCGGTAGTATTTTCCCCCAATACCGCCCTCGCTGATGGCACGCGAGCTATCTTCCCATATACGCATTCGTATGGGGTGAGCTTCGTCCCTTCATGAACGCTGGTATTGTAGGAAAATGTCGCACATTCACACCATTCATCCCATTGTCGTATATTTGATACAGAGTTCATTAACCATTCCTTTAACGAGTGATGCATTCGCTCAATAGATCCATTGGATTGAGGGTGAAATGCGGTGGTAGTACATGTTTTAATTTTATACATTTTCGCGACGTTTTTCATTAATGAACTGATAAAATTTGCACCTTGATCCGTCAGGACTATCCTTGGTGACCCATGAATAAAAACAAATCGTTTTAGAAAAGCATCGGCAATTGCTGTTGACGTAGTGGAATCTAAAGGGACAGCTATACAAAATTTTGTTAACAAATCTTGCATCGTCAAAATGTACATGTTCCCATTTCTGGTCCTATCCAATATACCTACGATATCTAACGAAATCTTTTCGAAGCTAGAACCCGGTGTGTCTGTTAACACCATAGGTTGCCTAACCTTATTTCTAACTAGTTTATTTAGTTGACAAGTGTGACACGCATTGACAAAATTTTGGATTCCCGCTTTCATATTTGGCCAAAAATAGTGTTGTCTAACTCGGTTATATGTCTTTGTTATACCTTTATGGCCGTTTATTGGTGATTCGTGAATTTCGCGTATAATTTGTTCACGCAGATCTACTCCTGGTATTTGTATTAAGTTTTTACAGATTATTATCTTAGTTTGAGAATCTGAAAATATATCTTTCAACAGATCGACAATTTCACTCCACGTGATATCGTCTATCTGTTCTGTTTTCGAAACTCTCAAGGATACCAGAGACGTTGTTTGGCATACGTCTAGCAGCGAAAAAATAGCATCCTTGAAAATTTCTCTATCTGTTTGTATATGCAGATTTTCTTTAATTAGCAAAGCTATCAGAATCTTTTTGTCATTTTCAATGACTTTTGCTCTTGCAAGGACAATATCTTGCAGGGGCGGAAGTCTTTGTTCTTGTTGCAGAAAAAGTGCTCCTGAGTCGAGAGGTTAATTTTTTTGTGTTATGAAATAGGTCAGATTGTCTTTTGCCATGAGAAAGTTATCTCTCGTTTCGATTATATTTCGTGATGGTCGAGGTCGATTTGATTCGTCTCGACCTATCTCATACTCAACAGATAGAGGAGCTTCATTCGCCCTGGACGGATTTGAATGTAATTCGTCCCTGAGCGATTGATGATCCTCAGAAATATTTGTATTTTCATTCATAGCATCGTCAGTCACGTGAGCGTCTTCGGGTGGTTTATTTGCTGTAGCTTCTAAAGATTCCTTAAGGATGTCTAGCGTCCGTGACAGTTCGTCGGCTGGCAGTTTATATCTGTCTTGCTCGATTTTAGTCAATTTTACGCTTGTTAGTATACTGTCGAAGGGTATCTTATCGTCATAGTCAAAAGAATATATATGTTCGTCTCCGTCTTGACGCGTTAACCATCGTATAGATATTACTTTATTATTTGATTGAATGTACTGTTTGCTTTGGCACAAATAAAAACTGTCCTTACTGTTTCTTACTGCTAGGAAGTCATTCTTTTTAAACAGTGTCTCGGTTGCGATAGACTCTAAAGCGTTTATTTTATAGACCGGTTTACACGTATTTTTCTTGGAAGTTATCTTAACGATTTCTTTAGTTTCCGATTCGCGTATATTTTGCACTTCGTTATCCGGAGGGTTACGTGATAGCGCGTCGGCGACGAAATTAATTTTTCCTGGAAGATATCTGATTGTAAAGTCAAATTTGTCTCTTAATTCAAAATACCATTTTTTTAATTGAGATGTACAGTCCTTTATTTTGTGCAGCCAAACGAGAGGTTGGTGGTCAGTTATAAAGGTGAAGTGTCGGCCAATCAGACAATAGTCGAATTGATCGCCGCAAAATCGCATTGCGAGTAGTTCCTTTTTGATAGTGCTATAATTTATCTCGGTTTTTGTAAGCAATCGGCTTGCGTAAGCTACAGGTAAATCTGAATTTTTCTTCTTTTGAGATAGGACACCACCGACTGCGTAGTCTGAGGCGTCTGTTGTTACAAAGAATTCCTCTTCGAAGTTTGGATGTTGCAAAATTGGTTCATTAATTAGGCAGTTTTTGAGCGTCTCAAAAGCTATTTCCTGTTCATCTGACCAATTGAAAGCTACTGCTTTCTTCAAAAGGTTTGTCAATGGCTTTGCGATCGTTGCAAAATTTGGGATGAAACGTCGATAATATCCGCACAGACCAAGAAATTGGCGTATTCCCTTGACATTTCGTGGACGAGGGAATTTTTCGACAGCTTGGGTCTTATTTGGGTCTGATCTCATGCCTTTATGACTAATCTCGTGACCAAGAAATGTCACTGATGTTTCGTAAAATTGGCACTTGAAGGGATTTAATTTTAGGTTAGATTTCCTTAAAGTCTCTGTGAATTCCAGAAATAATTCGTCTAGATCGTTTAGATTTTCCGCAAATAGTATGACGTCATCAATATATCCTAGCTTTCCTTTTCCTTTCGAGCTTAGATCTAACGGTTTATGCCCTTATATTTTATTGGTTAATTCTTGAAAAGTACTTGCCGCTGTTCGAATTCCGAAAGGCATTCTTTTGAAGTGAAAGTGACCATAAGGAGTAGAAAAGGCTGTTTTCTCTCGGTCTTCTTCTCTAATCATCACCTGATGGAAACCTGAATACATATCCACGACGATAAAATAGCGAGCCCCGCCGAGCTGCTCGACTAAATGCGTAATATATGGGATTGGATGTGGATATGGCTTGATTTTTTCATTTAATTTTCGGAAATCGACTACAACTCTCCACTGTGGCTTCCCTTCAATATCGTCTTTCTTTTTGACAACCCAGAGAGGGCTGTTAAAAGGCGATTCACTTCTTTCGACTATATCTGATTCTAACAATTTACTTATTTGCTCGTAAACAACTTCTTGCAATTTTTGAGGTATTGGATACTGTCTTACGTTCACTGGTTCTTCGTCGTAGGTTTCGATTTTATGTTCGATTACGTTAGTGGCAGAAAGGGTTCTTCTTTCAAATGAAAAACATCAGCAGTTTTTTCAATGAGCTTCTGCAGCCTTGCTTCGTTTTCTTCCGCTATATGGTTTTAAGGTATGTCGTTTAATATACATTCTGTTCTGTTTTTGACATTAGCATTGTATCCTCGCTCAAAATTTTTGTGTTTTGAACTTCGATTATCCTTTTTATATGGCTTGACGTAGAATTCAGTGACAGTATTTATGTCTAAGATAGTTCTGTTGATGCATGGTTCTATATCAGAGTAATTTACATAAGTTTCTATTGGTTTATTCACCTGATTTATTTCGATATAGTCCATCAAATTTGCACCTGGAAGGAAATCTCGAATTATTATATCTTCTTCAGTGGTTTCTGTGCTTTCGTTATCTGATATTTCAATTTCCCCTTTTGTTAGACTTGTGCTTACCGCGTTGCGCGGAGCTTCTTCGGGCTTAGCATAAGTCTTGTAGGTGCTATGTCGCACATTGTCATCGTCGCTTACCGTGTTGCGCGGGGCGTTTTCGGGCTTTGCGTACGATGGTTTTGGATTTCGGCCGGAGGATTCGATTAGATTTGCGATAGAGTTCGGAGCGTCATCGTCTACCGTGTCGCGCGAAGCATTTTCGGACTCAACGCATGACGTTGCAGAATTGGGTAATACCTGCACAGGAACCTTAGATTTAGGAATTATATTTTCTTGAATTTGAAGGTCTTCTTCGGAAGATGAGCAAATAGTACTGTCTGAGTAGCGTCTCTGAAAGACTCGATCGTATTCTTCACCATATTCGAAAGTAATTAAGTCGTTGATTAGTTCATCGGCTGACCTCGTATCATCTACATTGACCTGCATAGAAATAAGAGAAGGTGCTTGGTTCGTGACGTTAACTTCTTTTATATCTTCTATATCCATGAAGAGAGTGCTATCTTTGTCTATAAAAATTTTCTCGTTACGATGCTGATAATATTTCTGTGTTGGTTCTAGAGTTAGCGGTGTTATTTTTAGGTCGATATCAAAGATATTGGTATTGAATACCTCTATGTCAACTTAGCCTTCGTCGTTGATTGCCATGATGTTTCCTGCCACTATACCTTTTTCGTTAAATTTTATTTTCCTAATATAGCCATATTCATCTTCTGGGTTATTCAACGGGAAACGTACAGTTGCGGTTGCTAGAGCAGGTATTCTTTTAACGTCTTGTAAATTTACGAAAGGCAAGGTTTTGTCCTCGAAAATTAGTACCTTTCGATAGAAATCGAGGCTTGCACCGTGCTGCTCACAGAAGTTTGAACCTATAATTGCTTCTGTTTTCATCGGACAATCATTGGCGACTATAATGACCTCTGTTGGGGATCCGTATATGTCAATGACACATGTACCAATCGAAGGTATATCGGTTCCCGATATTCCTCTTAACAATGGTCGGTTTGATTCGTTAACCATTACGTCTCCGTTAAAAATGCCTATTTTGGCTATATTGGGCTGCGCACCTGAATCAACCATAGCTTCAACGAAATTGTGTAGAAATTGTGGGGATTCTACGATGACGATTGGCGTTGTTTCTTCTAAGTTGACGGTGTAGATGTAAGTTCTGTTACAATCGCGTTCACTGGACGCGTTTTCTCGGTTGCCGCTCCAGGAGCGCCCTTCGCTGGAGCGTTTGTCTCGTTTTTTTGTTGATTCTCTTTGACCCATTTTAATTTACGGCACTCTTCCTTTACATGATCTCTGTTTTTGCAATAGGCACATATTTTTATCTGGTAATTGTTATTATGACTTTTGTTTCTGTCACTTGATTGGTTGTTAGTCTGGTTGTATCTCCCCTGATTAGATGTGGTTGCTCGTGGCACATCCGGTTTTGCAGCTGTTGCTTCGTTCATATCTCGTCTGTTTTCATAAAGATTTTTATTTTTTTCATTGATCTTATATCCATGCTTCAAGTTGTCTCTATCAATCTGCTTATCTACCGCGATTGCGTCGTCGAATACTTCGTTCAGAGTTAAGTTTGCTGGGTTTTTAAGCCTTTGCCTAAATTCCGGCGGTAAGCCGTCTCGAAATCCTTCGATTATATCTCCTTCGATTTCAGAAAGTTCGTCACGAGTTAATTCATTGCTGATATCGAAACGCTTTCGATCGATAATAGCTTCTTTAAGGTCAACGATTCGTGTAATAAAATTAAGCAGTGACTCGTTTCTTCCCTTATAAATTTGATCAAGTTTACCTCTTAGATTGTTTAGAGTTTCTGTGGGGGCAAAAACGGATTTTAGTCCATCGACGAATTCGTCCAATGTTCCGAAATTATTGTGCTCGAACGCGATATACGCTTTGTCTTCGAGTTTATTTTTCACTAACTTTATTAACTCTCTCTCAAGGTGCTGAGGAACTATTTGAGTTGCGCGTTTGCATGCTCTGACAAAAGGTATTAAGTTTGTTCCGTCAAATTTTGGTATGCTGTTCAAGGCCTCCTTTATGTAAATGCTTGGTGGCACAGTCCAGGAATTCTGTGGTTCTGCTAGGTTATTATGAGGTCTTGATGCTGGGTCTGGTGGTAATGTCTGCTGTGCTTGCGGTACGGGGGACGTTCGCGTTCTTTTAAGTTGTTAGCGTATAGTCTCAACTCCTCTTCGGTGAGCGGCAAATCTTTGTCGTTAATTCCTCCGGTAGCCATTTTATAAGAATTTTAAAATCTAGGCTCTTTAAAAAAAAATAGACTATCGCTTGTGCAATTATTATTATAAATTGTTATTTATATAAATAAAGATTGATTTCTTAGGTAAATTTTGAGAAAAAGGAGAAGAAAAAGAAATTTTAAATAAAATGCTCCTTACTTATAGAAGAAAAGGAAACGCGATATAAGAAAATTTTTTTTAATCGATAGTAATTAGATTATTTTCCAACTGCATATGTTGACCGGCTTGGTCAACTTGCAAGGGCGATAGCGGAGCTGGTGCGGGTTGTAGTTCTTCGAGACTCAAATCGGTTACAACACGCTGCTGTTGCGGTTGTTGTATCCGGGGGGGAGTTATTAAATATTTAGCTGGCGTGTCGATTACGTATAAGTTAACGACTAGACCTCTTTTTGGGCCGATTTTCTTTCTCGGTAGTAGAAATTGTGGCTCTAGATCGATGTCGTTTTCTTTGACCCACCCTATAAACCGCGCTCTGGCCTCTCCTTGCAGATTTAGCTTATCTGCTGTTTGTCTTATCTTAGGGCCAAGGCCTCTCCTTTTATTATCTGTCATTTACTAGAGAAATAAGGAGGAAAGCAGAAAAAGGAAGAAAAAAAAAAAAAAAAAAAAAAAAAAAACCAAAAAAAAAAAAAAAATAATGATTATTTGAAGAGAGGAAGAAAAGAAAAAAGAAGAGAAGGAGGAAAAAAAAATATTTATTAGAAAAAGTTGCTCCAACACCTAATTGTCTCTTTTCTCTTTCCAAGTCTTTTGCCGCTGTTAAGCGACAAAAGAGAACTAGCACTATATGCCGTGAGGCTCAATAGATACAAGCCCAAAATTGAAAATAAACTTTCAGATATAGGGTCAACTTGTTTCTTCCGTTTTTTATTTTCTTCAGGTTGAGCCCTTCGTGCTGTTAAGCACAAACGGCGAATTGCAAGTCTTATGCCGTGAGGCTCAAGACCTACAAGACCCTCAAGAAATAAAACGTTATGATTGAAAAGAAAAAAAAATTTTTTCTTTACTCTCCACCAGAAATTTTTAAATGCTGTTAAGCATGAAAAAATAATTTACGAGCTTTATGCCGTGAGGCTCAAAAACTGTAAACCCTGTCAGAGAGAGAGAGAGAGAGAGAAAAAAAGAAAGAAGAGAAACAGAAAACAAAAAAAAAATGAAAAAAGAAAAAAAAGAAAAGAAAAAAAAACAACGAAAGAAAAAAAAACAGTAATTTCTAACTTATTTAGTGCAGAATTATATTTGCAAAGAAATAAAAATGGTTCACTTCATATTAACATAAGAAAAAAAGTAGCAAAGGAAAAATTAAAAGTAAATGTATAAGCGTTAGTTTAATCTTACGCCTTGCGTTAGATAAGCTGATTGACTGAGTTTTTATTTTAGCTATTTGTAAGGTAAAGTTTGTTACTTCAGAAAAATGTTAGTTATAGAAACAGGAGAAAGTAAAGTATTTACTTTTACTTAATGTTAGATTTATTGATTTGTTTGTTAATTTATGTATAAATAAATAAGAATTGAAATAAATGTTCTATGCTCATCTAAAGCAAGTATTTTGTCTAGTTATCTAGCGTTTCCCTGCGATAGAGAACGTTTTGAACAATTTATTTAGTATTCTTTCTTTTTCTTTATTTATCCTTTTCCAAATTATTGATTTATAAACAAATTAATATCTTAAACACTGGTTCTGCGCTCATTTAAGACAAGTATTTTGTCTTGCGTTTCCCTGTGATAGAGGACGCTTCGAATATTTGGTTTTCGAGTAATTAATTTATAAACAAATCAAGAATTGAAAATATTAGTTCTACGTTCATCTAAAGCAAGTATTTTGTCTAGTTACCTAGCATTTTCCTGCGATAGAGAACGTTTTGAACAATGTATTTCAAATAAGAAAGTCGTTATTAGATTTTATTTTTGATTTATCAACTTATAAATAAGTTAACAGATCGAAAAATCTTTACTCTATGCTCATCTAAAACAAGTATTTTGTCTAATATTATTTAGCGTTTCCCTGTGATAGAGAGCATTTCGAGTGTAATTAATTAGTATAAAAAGCAGTAATAAAAAAAAATTCGTTAGTGTTTATTAGTTATTTGACAAGAAATATCCCACCGTCGCTGTCACCATTTGTTATGTCCGGTCACCTTAAATAGGTTTACTCGGACGTTATATTCAATCGTGAGATATTTGTCTCGTATGCAGGGTAGAGGAGCCGAATCACTTACCTTTTTATGGGTTGGCTGCGTGGTCGTAGATAACTTAAATTTTTGTTGATTAGTGTTGAAATGTGGCGTGGTGCTCCCCTCTGGTTGCCTGCTTGTAGTTGGTTGGGTTGTTAAATAAATTATGACCAAGAACCAGTTAATTAAAATCTATTTATTGAGTTGAACTTTTTCACTAGCACGATTCGAAAAATATATTTTATAATTATATTCATAAAACTTTGATTTACAGTTCATAAACAAGTCGATTGTGCGATTACTAGCGAATATTTTTTTAATTATAATTTTTGATTATTTGCGCAATTTGTTTATTTATTCTTATTGTTAAATTGATTAGTAAGCTGTAAGTTCAATCGCGCAGCTACGAAAAATTTTCAAAAAAATGTCCTTTTTCTCCGTAGATTGGTTTATTATTTACGTACAGAATGTTGGAGATTTATATTTGTTTTATTTAATTTAATCGTAAAAGAGGTGAGTCGCGCAGTTCCTTTTTTTGTTAAAATTCTCCTTTTTTATTTATTATTGGCACTTTGCAATTAAATCTTGCAGAAATATTTTAAACACAGTAAGTCGCGTATATTGAGAGATAAACCGGCGAAAAAGAAAATAACTTGTTGATCTAAGCGCGTTCCGAACTTGCGTTGCTTGATTTCCTTTTTACGTAAAAGAAATCAATTTAAGAAGCAACAAAAAACTATTAGCGTAGTAGAATTCGGCGCGAGTTTACAAGTTTTTTTATTGAGGTTCTCTCTTTTGCTTGTACTGTTACTCGGGAGAACTGACTGCAGACTGACTTATTAAAATTATTTTTCTCTGCAAGAAAGGTACAAATCTAGAAATAAAATGCAAGTTTGTCAAAATTTAAAAGAGTCCCATTGGTCAGTTCGGCCGTGAGAAACTCTTTAAAATCTCACATTCGGTGACAGAAGATATCTTCTTATCACGCCTAAAAATGCTGAGGTAGCGTATACGGCGCGCGAACTTACTGCTTTTCTCTTAAGACTATTATAAGAAATTAAATTTATTTTTTAATACAGTATATTCCTTATTACTAAAAGATTCATTTATTTATCTACTTATATGTATTTATTAATGTTATTTAGGGAGAGAACTGCAAATAAATATGTTTATATGTTTATATGCATGCATAATGTATATGCGTATATATAATTATATATACGTACGCACATTTATATGTATAACAATTTACAAAAAAAAAATTAAGATGAAAAATGATTTTTCGTACATCCGTGATTATGCGGATGTAACAGCATACACGGTTCTTTGACACTTTTGAGGCATATTTGATGTTTTCAGGTTGAACAATATCCCTAACGGCACATGTATAATCTGTGAGCGTTAAATCATTAACGCGCATCATAATAAGACCTTGATTTCTAGTTGCTACTTTGTCACTTTGAGTTACATTGGCGTAGGTTGAAGTTCCATAATCTTTTGAGTAGAACATCGGAATATCGGTCTGTTGACCATTACCAAATTTCAAAGTCAAACCCTGTGTAAACTCTACAATGTTAACGATGCCTCCATTTTTACAACAGTAAGGAATAATCAGTCGCGCAAGTAGCTGACACACTTACACAATCACAAAGCAGGGCCGAAGCCTGAATACAATTACAATATTTATACACAGAACACGCTATTAATTAAAGAGCGAGTAAACACATGTCTAATCAACACGAGCACAGCGTACGAACTTTCATAAAAATTGATAAGAATATAAAAATATTACATTATTGTAAAAATAAAAATAATTATTTCGTAGCAGTAATTAATATTTTATAATATTGTAAAAAAATTATAATGAGCCTAAATATATCTTAATAATGATATCATTATATTTAGTTTGATAGTAATAAAAATAGCTCATCCGCTCATAGTTCAGAATTAGTTTATAGTAAGCAATTGTATTATTTGCAGTACACTTAGCATGAAAAATGCTGAAATTCTAGTGTGACTATCAATTATTAACATTTTGTGAACAACTTTTTGTTTGAAATTAACTAGTAGCTGATAATAAAATAAAATGCAAATATTCTATATTCATCGTTTCGCTTTGGTTAATGTAACATAAGTAATAAATAAAGTCTATCGTTTATTTTAATATGACTTATTTCAAGAAATTATTTATTAAATTGCTAGTAGTTGCATATTAATAAGATATAAAAATTGTTTATTTTAAGGGCAGGTCGAATATATCCGTCATTTTCTAATAAAAAAATTAATTTTTTCATAAAAACTAATAATTTTGAAATGAAGAGGAAACCGCAAGTATAAGAAAAGCAATATTTTCTTTGATGAGAAGGAATTGATTTTATTGCTTCGTTTTCAAGAAAACCTTGAAAAACTTAAAATATTGAGATTAGGGTAAACAATTTGGTTTTCAAACGATTTTTTGAAAACAAAAAGATTAAATTGATTCTTTCTCATTGAAGAAAATTTTGCTTTTTGTGATGCGAGATGCGTCTTTCTTTTTATTTTTTGCTAAAATTATTAGTTTTTGTAGAATATTAATTCTTTTATTATAAAAAGATAGAGATATGTGACCTCCTATTAAGTCTTACAGAGGATCACCATAAGATAGAAATAATGAAAAAATTGATTACGCTAATTTTCATCAGAATAGTAAGGATAATGCGATAAACAATATCTTGCTAAAAAGCTACAATACAAACAAAATTAATCAAGCGTGATTAATCATGAGTAATTATTTAAATAATCATTGATATAATTTTTTCGTTCTTTTTCATTACTAGTATTTCCAATTCAAAATCATAGTATAATATTACAGTACCGCTCAAAAATTAAAAAAAATTTTTTTTTTTTTGAGAGATTTAAATTTAAATCGTGATATATCAGAAATGCTTAGGTGAATTTAAAAAATCCAGATAGCATTTTAAAGATCCGACAAAACACTATCTTTTTATTGGCTGTAGAATATTTTAAATTCTTTTAAAACTTAATTTTTTTTAAATTGAAATTTTTTGAATTTTTACGAATTTTTCAATTTTATTTAATTAAGTGTAACTTTTTGAAGAATTGATAAGATTTAATTCCAAATTTATTGCAAAGTAGAATAAATTTCCTAACTGTTGATATTTAATTAATTTTTAATACCTTTTTCAGGTGCAATGTTACAAGCGTGCGAAAAGATAATTTTTCAGGTGTAATAACATTTTCCATGTTTTTTCATGTTTCTGCATCTATTTTCAACTGCACATTGTAAATTAAATGTATATACAATTTTTATATAAATTTCAGTTGTTAGCACACCAAAAAATATAGAATTATAGAAAATGTTATTGCACCTAAAAAATTATCTTGACATATAGTCCATTTTCGCGTGCTTGTAACGTTGCGCATGAATTGATATTAAAAATTGATTAAATGCAAACTTTTAGAAAAATTACTCTACTTTGCAATCGATTTGGAATTTTTTAATTTTAGCAATTCTTTAAAAAGTTACACTTGATTAATTAAAATTGAAAAATTCGTGAAAATTCAAAAATTTTCAATCATTTAAAATTAACTTTGGAGAGAGTTTAAAATGTTCTACAGCTCATAAAAAGATAGTATTTTGTCTGATCTTTAAAACGCTGTCCGGATTTTTTAAATTCATTAAAGCGTTTCTGAGATATCACGATTTGAATTTAAGTCTCTTATAAAAAAATTTTTACGAATTTTTGAGTGGTACTGTACATCAAAAACATGAATTTAAAAATAATTTTTCTTTTTAATTTTCAAATTTTTTTGAGTTATGTTAAATATTATATAATATTACATAAATATTCAATTTAATGATTCTTATATTGGACTATATCAGAATGAAAATCACCGGGATTTAAGGTAACAAAATGTACTTTGTGCTTAAACTTGTGATTTGTATCTTATCTCACCTTTATATTGGTCAAGCAAATATATAAGCTTTCTCATAGTCGAAAGGTAAAACAATCATTTTATTCATAATTGATACTTTAAGAGGCAACCGTATCGTTCTGTCCTTGTCTCATCTGAATTTTCGTCATTATTAATAAATTAAATATTATCATACGAAAGTAAAAGAGGACCCGCTAGATTTAATGAAGAGCGAGCGATTCTATTGCATAAAAAAATATAAAATTTTTATTAGTTTTTGAGTAAAGTTTGGAACGGAAAAACGGTTAAACTGAACGTAACTACGGGAATGTTGAGCATTAGAGTCTAAAATTCTGGCTTTCTCCATAATTTGACACCTGAAAACTTATAGTTTGAGCAAAATCCGTGATCAGGAGGTCTGACTCGCTCCTAGTGAGTTTAAGCCTAAAAAATTCAAATTTGAATGCAGTCATAAAATATTATAACTACAAAAAAATATTGTTTCTTATGATAATAATTAATAAAACTTCTCTTTAATTTAAATATATATCAAATATAAAACTTTGATCCATAAATAATTTTAAAAAACCTCATCCAATGCTTTGGATTCTTTTGATCACTCGAGAACTTGATTTCTTTAATTTTGGTACTAGCCGTAAACTTTCTCAGCAAATTTTCAACTAATTGACCCCAAAATTTCCAGAGACATTCAGTTTATATATCTTTACAAAATAATGGAGCTGAAATTTTGATAAGAATGATAAATTTAATTGCTTATATAAAATTCAAAAAATTTTTATTTTTGCTTTCTCATAGAGAAAGCATTGAATCCATAAAAAAATTTTTTTTGTATTTTTTCATTAATTTGTACATATTTGGACTCAGGGAGTCGAAAAAAGTGGATTCCAGAAAATGTCTGTATGTATGTGTGTGTGTGTGACCGATTCCATCTCAAATCATGCAGACCGACTGCACCTATCTCTCCGAACTGCTTAAAAATTTTTTATATTATTCTACTTTGAAAATAAGCGTATACGTATTTTTTTATTTTTCAATATCATCAAAAATGCAGTTTTTATGTACTTTTTAAAAATGACTTATGAATTTTCAATTCTCAAAAATCGAAAATTTTTTTTTTTTTAATCGTTTTTATCTCTGTAGTGATCTTTATAAATAAATTTAGGCTCGTTCAATGCTACAGAGGTCGCTCTTTCAATTCCACCGTCTTTTATTTTTTTTAACAAAAAAACGGAAGTGCAATTGCACTTTTTGTAAAAAATGAAAAATGCATTTTTCTCAAAAAAGCCATTATTTTTGTCTCAAATTTTTTTATGGATAGGTGGCCTTAAGACCTATATTTTCATCGATGTGGAATTTAGAATATTTTGGTTTAGTGAGAGATATAAAAAAAATTGAGAAAAAAATTTTCATATTTACATAAATGTAAATACGTCAAAGATACAACAAATATTTCAGGAGTAAGCGCATTTCAGATATATATATATTTGTACGTACATAGCTTTTATGCAACTCATAGGTGTTGTGCTGTACACATATATATATATATATATATATATATATATATATATATATATATATATATATATATATATATATATAGTGCATAAATTTTGCGTTAAGTATAAGAAATTATGTAAAAAAAAAAGTTCTATTTTTTTTTTCCTTTCTTATGAGTTTTGGACTTTTTCTTATTGCGCACATTCTTCTTTGACGTAATTTTTCTTTTCTTTTTTTTCTCTTTATTTAATAATTTTGTGAAAGGATGAGCAGCAGTTCGAGCCATATACAATTTTTTCTTTGTCCCTACTTTTACTTTCCATACGTGGGTTTTTTGAATGCCGGCCAATTTAGGGGTCTTAAGCCACTCTTTTATTTTGCTTTGCCTAAAAACTTCAATATCTTCTTTCGGCAGTAAGATTAATTTAATAGCGTCAGTATTAGGTTGAACTTTTTTTACAAAAGCATTTGCATCTTGTACTGATTCAACATGACAATTTTGAAGATTATGTCTGGTTGCATAGTGTTTTACTAATCCACCGACGCCATCAACCGCACCTTTCCCATGCCCCGTAGCTGAAAACAACCATTTTTGATTGTTAGAAGCTTTTTTCATTTCATGTAAACATAGTTGAAAACAACCATTTTTGATTGTTAGAAGCTTTTTTCATTTCATGTAAACATGAAATGAAAAAAGCTTCTAACAATCAAAAATGGTTGTTTTCAGCTACAGGGCATGGGAAAGGTGCGGTTGATGACGTCGGTGGATTAGTAAAACACTTAAGAAAGTGTTTTACTAATCCAAAACTCATAAGAAAGGAAAAAAAAATAGAACTTTTTTTTTTACATAATTTCTTATACTTAACGCAAAATTTATGCACTATATTTATATATATACACAGCACAACACCTATGAGTTGCATAAAAGCTATGTACGTACAAATATATATATATCTGAAATGCGCTTACTCCTGAAATATTTGTTGTATCTATGACGTATTTACATTTATGTAAATATGAAAATTTTTTTTTAATTTTTTTTATATCTCTTACTAAACCAAAATATTCCAAATTCCACACCGATGAAAATATAGGTCTTAAGGCCACCTATCCATAAAAAAAATTTGAAACAAAAAAAATGGTTTTTTTGAGAAAAATGCATTTTTCATTTTTTACAAAAAGTGCAATTGCACTTCCGTTTTTTTGTTAAAAAAAATAAAAGACGGTGGAATTAAAAGAGCATCCTCTGTAGTATTTAACGAGCCTAAATTTATTTATAAAGATCACTACAGGGATAGAAACGATTAAAAAAAAAAAAAATTTTCGATTTTTGAGAATTGAAAATTTATAAGTCATTTTTAAAAAGTGCATAAAAACTGCATTTTTGATGATATTGAAAAATAAAAAAATACGTATACGCTTATTTTCAAAGTAGAATAATATAAAAAATTTTTAAGCAGTTCGGAGAGATAGGTGCAGTCGGTCTGCATGATTTGAGATGGAATCGGTCGTGTATGAATTCAGTACGTCAATTAGATCTCGAAAACTACACGATGGATTTGCTTCGAATTTTGTATACAATTCATTTTTTTGACTAACTGGGCGGGAAGCAATTGAAAATTGATTTTCTTAGTGTAGTTTCTTTTAGAGCAAATTAAGTATTTTAAAAAAATGATTTTTCATTTTTTTTTGTATTTTACGTAAACTACTCGAAGAATTTTCTTGAAAATTCGTATGAACATTATTTGCGACTGCCAAAAGAAGAAAAACTTTTACCAACTGATTTTCTTAGCGCACTTTTCATTTTAGAGCATTTTGAAAATTTTGAAAAAAAAATGTTTTTTTCATTTATTTATTTTACGACAACCATTCGATAGATTTGCTTCTAAATTTGTATGCAAGTTATTTGCCACTGTCTAAAGAAATCAAACCTTGGAAAACTCATTTTCTCAACGCAGTTTTAATTTTAAAGCATTTTTAAAATTTTCAAAAAAATTTTTATTTTTTATTTATTTTCTATTTTGCGTAAACCATACTATAAATTTTCTCCAAAAATTTTTTACAATCAATTCGCTATTGTCTGAAGAAAATGAGCTTTTGAAAACTAATTTTCTTAGCGTGGTTACGATTTTAAAGAATTTCGAAGATTTAAAAGAAAATTTCGATTCTTCTTTTCTTATTTTTTTTTATTTTACATGTATGAAATTTGCATGTAAATTATTTGTAGCTGCCAAAAAAAGGATAACTTTTAAAAACCGATTTCCTTAGCGTAGTTTTAATGTGAAAAAATTTTTCAAATTTAAAGAAATAATTTTTCTTTTTTGTTTTTTTTCCATTTTATTCAAACTACTCGATAGATTTGCTCTAAAATTTGTATACAAGTCATTTGCTACCGACTTTATAAAACAAGCTTTTAAAAATAATTTTCTTAGTGTAGTTCTTTGATCACTTCTTTTGATTTCTGATTTAACGCTTTTACTAACTCTTTTCTTACTTCCTCACTTCCTCCGTCCTTCTATCTCAGATTGATCCTTGTTTTTACCCTATTTTCATCCATCCTTGTCTCTGTCTTCCTATTTCTTAATCATTCTCTTACATTCATTAATTTTTCTTGAATAGAAATTGTATTTTATATTGAAATCACATTAAGAAAAAATAAAATCAAATTACTCTAACTCAGTGAGCTCTATGAGAAAGCATTGCGCCAAAGCACTTGGCAGCGTTTTTTAATTTTTTCTAAACTAAACTTGAAAAATTTTTTTTCTTTTCAAAATTGAAACTGTGTTTTGTGAAGATATATAAACTAAAGATCTCTTGAAATTTTGAGGTCAATTAATTAAACATTAGCAGAGAAAGTCTACGGTAAGTATCGAAATTTAAAAAATCAAGTCTTCGACTAATCGAAAGAATTGCAAGCACAGTAAAAGGTTTTTTAAAATTATTTTTGGGTCAAAGTTTTGTATTTAATATATATTCAAGATAAAGAGAAGTTATATTAATTAATGATACTAGAAAAAAAAATTATCACTATAATTAAATTTGAGCCTGATACCTTAACTTCAATTAAGTTTAATTGTTTTTTCATTGCAGATTTCACTCAAAAACTAATGAAAATTTTATATTTTTTTATAGAATAGAATCGTTTGCTCGTCCTTGAATCTATTGGGGCCTGCTCTTATTATTGTACAAAAATATTTTATTTATTAATAATAACGAAAATTTAGACAAGAACAGAACTACACAGCCGCCTCTTGACCCAATTCAGACGAGAAAGCCATTCAATGTACACGGCTCTTGGGTAGTTTATAACTCATGCTATTTGTGACTAAAAATTTTAAAAGGTCATATTTTTAGAGTTTAAGATGTGTCTTTTCTAATGGTGTCTATGACATTTTTGGAATAAAGCTTTAAATATGCAAAAAAAAGTAGTTTTCTGCAAAAAAACACAATTTTTTCACAAATTTTTTTTAATGAAATGATACTACTTTGATCTTAGCGAATTTTTTTCTTGAAAACAATGAATTTATGAAAAAAATAGTAAAGAGTAAAATAATTTTCAAACCAACCAAATAATGCACTTAAATTTTTTCAGAATTTTCAGAGCAATATTTTTAAATTTGTAAAATTTGACTATTAGCAAAATCAAAAAAATTGCTAAAAATAATTTGAGAAAATTCAGGTGCATTATTTGAGTAATTCTAAGAACTTTTTATTCTTAACGATTTTTTCTAAAAGTGTTTCATTGTTTATAAAAAAAACTCATGAATGTTTTCGCGAAAATTTTGTATTTCACGCGCCTTTTTGAATACACTATGAGGAAAAATTTATCTCCAAACCGCATATTATTTTAGTTCAAATATTTACTTCACCGTTGAGAGAGTTTCTAGGTCCATTACAGACTAGAAAACCCTTAAAAAATCAATTTTAAAAAAAGTGTGAAAAATCGTGTTCTTTTCGCAGAAAACTACTTTTTTGCATATTAAAAATTTTTTAAAAAAAATTTCATGGACACCATTAGAAAGGGCATATCTTCAACTTAAAAAATATATCCTTTTTAAATCGTTTAGTCGCAAATAGCATTAGTTATAAACTACTAAATAGTAGTGTATATTGAGTGGCTTTCTTGCCTGAAACAGGTTAACATGTTCAAGCTTTTTATAATTCTATTACTTATTGAATAAATTATTAAAAAAATAAAAAATTGTTACCTGATATTCGATATCTGAAACATTAGCTGATGCTAGAGAGATCAAATCTTGCTGTCTACTCCTTTTAGTTTTTGGACTACAAATTTGTTCTTGCCTAGTATGGTCTATATTTTCATTCAAATTTGAACCAGAAGCAGTAGAATCGAGAGTTCTCGGGCGCTTATGGCTGATAGATGCATGAGATGTACTGACTGATTGTGTTGAACTGCTAGGGATGGTTTGTGGATCATTTGGCAGTGTTTGTTGCTGTTGTTGCTGTTGCTGTTCAACACGAGGACTAACTAATGCGACTGTTTGTTGTTGGCATTGTTGCTGTGGCTGCTGCTGTTGAACAGATAATGGTTCAATAATTTCTGTTTCCTCACGTTGAGTAGATTCGGCAGATTCACTGAGTTGCGGTTGTACAAGTATTTGTCTACTAGTAGTTGCTGGTTGATAATCCATATGTGAACTAGTTGGAGAACTAGTTTCAGTTGTATGTACAAGTTGTTGTTGCTGTTGCGGTACAAGCAACAGAGGAGCTCCAGCAGTTGTAGGTAACACGGCTGCTGTGCGTGATTGTACAACCACACTCATAGGCCGAATACTCGCTAAAGGAGTTTCTGTGCGTGCTGACATAGGTTTAATATTAGCTGTTGGAGGATCACTGAGTCCTGCACTAAGATTGTTTTGCCCTGCTAACTGTCGTTGAAGCTGCGCTGCACGTTGTTGAAGCGTATCTTTTTCAGCTTGAAGATCCGAACGCTCATGCTCAAGTCGTGCTATGCGACCTTCCATTTGGGATTTTAATGCAACCAACCTAGCTTCATATTCGCTTACATTCGATTCACATTCACTTCGGCTTAAATCAAATTTCTCTTTTAGATCGCTTAACTCTTTTTCGCACAATTTTTTATACTCAGTCAGCTGCATTATTTTTGTTCGTGCACCTTTAAGAACTTGCTTTGCTCGTTCTTCTTTCTCAAGGCTAGCTTTATTAATGGTTTCAATTTCGTTTTTAAGATTTTCAGATTCTGATTGCATAGCTAGTATTTGTTGATTCAGATCATCTATTTTTGAAATTAATTCAGCGTTCACCTGGCGCAATTCAGAGCGACTTTCTTCACTCAGTTGACTCCCACGATCTGAAGCTGTTTGAGTTTCTTCTTCATTTGTTAATTTACCTTTGACTTCGAGACTTTTCTGTCCATCTTCAGAACGAACTTTTTCTTCTTCCATACTTTTTGCTAACTCTTCATATTGTGTCTTGTATTTTTTAGCTATTTTTCTAATTTGGATTTCTTTATTTTTTATATCCGCAAGCATAGCATCCTTATCGGCAAGAGTTTTTTTCAAACTTTCTATTTCTTTTATTTTTTCATTGCAATCTGAGATAGAATTATTCAGATCTTGACTCATTTTGTGGGTTTCTTCAGTGATAGCAGATATTCGACTTTCTTGTGTTTGTAGCTGTCGATTCAACTGATTTACTTGTTCTTCTAATCGATTTTTTTCACTTTTTATAGAATTTAATTCTTCCATTCGTTTCGCATGAATTTCGCGTTCTGAAGTCAATAGCTTACTAAGGTTTTCTCTTTCTGTTTGTAATCTGCGCCAATCTTCTGGACTAGCTTTGTTAGCTCGTTCTACAAGTGAGTTAGCTCTTTGACGCCATCTTATAGCTTCATTTTTTAAACTATTATTTTCATGTATTAGTGACTCATTTTTTGCTTCTAAATCTCTGGCTTTTTCACGTAAGGGAATGATCTCATTTGACAGTAGATTCAATTTACTAGATAAATCTTTGATTTTAGTGTTAAGGGAATCTCGTTCTTCTCGAAGTATTCTATTAGAATCAGTAATGGCATTTAATGTTTCTACTTTTCTTAATAACTCGGAATGTTTTGAAACGGTTACTACATTAATTTCACTATTTTCACGTTCACGTTCAAACGATCTTCTGATTTCCTCCAGACGTTTCTCTGTCAGTTCAACTTGAGATTTAAGCCTTGAATTTTCAGACTTCAGTACATCAAGCTTAGCAATTGCTAAATCTTTTTCACGACGTAGATATTTCATAACTTGAAATAATTGTTCAGTGGATTTAGAATCTTCCTCATTTAAATTTATATTATCAAAATCAATATCAGGACTTTTACAGTCACTTTTATTCATGTGACTTTGCATCATGACAGATTTTTCTCCTAAATCTTGAATTTGATTGTGCAATAAAATATTCTGAGCGTCCAAGTCTTGCAATTGTTTTTGAAGTTCTACTATTTCATCCTGAAGGCGTTTTTCTCTATTTAGCCACATAGACTTCTCAATATTTAATTTTTCTTCAGCTAAATTTTTTTGTTCCATTATAGACGAGATTTTTTCTGTGTTCGCATGAGATTCTTCTTTTAATTTAGTAAGAGCTTGCAGATCAGCAGAATGCAAAACCATTTCTCGGGCATATTTGTCTTCAGCTTCTACTGCGGTAGTAGAAGCATTTTTTAAATCTATTTTTAAAAGTTCAAGTTCACGTTTTATCTCATCGAATTCCTGAAGCTTTTGTTCAGCACTAAGCCACTTTTCTTTCAATTCTGAATAATTTGCTTGCTGACCATCAAATTCACCTATAGTTTTATTTTCCGATTCATTTATCTTATTTTTTAAGACTTCCAATTCATCACGGGCTATGGCTAAACTATTTTCAATTTTTTCTTTATCTTTATTGAATTGATGAGAGGATTCTCGAAGCTGTTGTTCTGCACTCTCAGCAATATCACAATATTGCTGACTCTGATATCTGGCAGCTTTAAGTTGATCTGTTAAGGATTTTATTTCTGCTTGGTTGTTAGCCAAATGGAGTTCTAGTTCCTTTATTCGCTTGTTCAGTAAATCTTCACCTAAAATGAGATATTTATATCTATATATATATATATATATATTAAATTTTTCAGATATATAAACTTTATAAAAATAAATAGCTTTTGTAAGTGCAGCAATTAATCTAAATTTATTAATATGACTAAAAAAGAAGGTTCCCCAACCCGACCTCACCAAATTCAACCATCATATGATATGTTGTAGTACTCATAAAAATAAAAAAAATGTATTTTTTTGTGCCGATATCCACTTCAAAGGGGTGACAAACACCCCTAAATTATATTTTTTCAAATCGTTTTTTGTCATATCTCGGCTTCTAATTAATATTTTTTGATAAAACAAAGTGCAAAATATTTGTCATAAGAGGCGTAAGATACTAGATGTATTTATGATTCAAGGGATTGCAACCTTTATGTTATATTTTTAAAAAAACTAGATTTTTATGCTTTTTTTCTCTATAAAAACTAGGATATGAGCTCAAAAAAATTAAATTAAGCATTTTTGTTTACTTTATCTGATATTTTCATTGAAGTGTTTTAGCATTTTTAAGTTGCCATCCCAAACATCGTAAACTACCCTGTAAAGTAATTGACCACATGTAAATGATGAAAAATTAATTTTATTCTTAAGATTTGTTAGAATGCAAATTAGAACAAAAGCAACTATGTTATACGTTTTTTGCAATATTTTAATACAATTTTTAATGTGATAATTTTTATTTAGTACTTACATTTAAAGAGTTATTATAATATAATATTTTATCATATTATGTTAGTTACATTTTATAATCATACGCATAACTGTTATCTTCATCATTATTATTATTAATATCACTATTATTACTATTATTATTATTATTATTATTATTATTATTATTATTATTATTATTATTATTATTATTATTATTATTTATGTTGTTGCTTTTATTATTTTTTATAAACAAAAACATAAATATTTTATTCAATCTAATTATTTTAAACATAAATATTTTAGTTTCATTTAAAATACAGCAGCTCACAAAATTGAAAATATCAGTATTATGTTTACTTATCAAAGCCAGAAGTTATTTATGTATATTATCTTGATTATACATTAATAAAGGAAGATATCTTATTGAAAATACGTTAATATAGCTAATGATATACAAAAAAAAAAAATTTACTTTATTTATCTTTATCCAACAAAGTTCCAGAGAAATGAAAATACCTACTACTGAAAAAATTTAATCTTTTATAATGAAGTTCCTAAAATAAATCTATATCGAATAGGTTCTACAGTTATTTCTACAATTAATCTTCTAATTTTTGGGTACTTACGTAAGTATTTTATAATTCATATTTCCAACCCAATTAATTATTCATCCTAATAAAGTGTTATTATTTAATGCTTTTATTTTATTGTTAGATTTAAGGATGAAGTCAATCCCTTAAATGAAGTGAATTTATTATCAGCGTATTTTCAAACTTTGCAAATACCAAATAGCGAGACGAATTTTAAAGAAATTGAGTTGTCAGAAAAATTAAAACAAATATTAATCGATGCGACAAATAAGTTTCATTTCGTTGACATGGTTGACGAAGAAACCCTGGATTTCCAAGAAGATTTTAAGGATTGTAATGCTAAAATAGTTGAGGATGAAGTTCTACATCATTTTACTGAACTCGAATTCGTACCAATAAATCAGTGTACGCATGATACTGAGGATGTTAATTTTGATTACAAACAAAAAGCTGTAGAATATTGGAGAAGTGGGAAAAAAGGAAACTTGAAAATTGAAACAGTGCAAAAAAGATTCAGGAAAGTATCATCAAAGAGCCAGATCAAACTTTGAGCTCACACTATTAATAAAGGTGGTACGTATAGAGAAAAAATAGCAAGAATCTGTCAATTACACTAGATAATTTTAAAGCTGCAGTTGAAAGTGGTTCAATAATTCACAATCGCGATCTACGTAGATGGGCGTTACAAGCTCAAAAAGAAATCGGATCTGAAGATAACAGATTTAATTGACGATGTTTGGGGCGTTAAAATAAAAAATGCTGAAACACGTCAATTAAAATATTAGATGGAGTAGACAAAAATACTTTATTTTGTTTTTTTGAGCTCATATCCTGATTTTTATAGAAAAAAATGCATAGAAAATCTAGTTTTTTTTTAAATACAACAAAAGGGTCGCAATCCCTTAAATCAAAAATACATCTAGTATCTTGCGCCTCTTATGCTAAATATTTTGCACATTGTTCTATCAAAAAATATTAATTAGAAGCCGAGATATGACAAAAAAACGATTTAAAAAAATATAACTTAGGGGTGTTTTTCACCCCTTGAAAGTGGATGTCGGCACAAAAAAATAAGTGTCTTTTATTTTTTTTGAGTACTACAACATATCACAGAATGGTTGAAATCGGTGTGGTCGGGTTGGGGGACCTTCCTTGTAAGATGATTGGTTATCAAATTATTAAAATTATTATTTTTGGAATGAAAAATTTGATACTATTATGATTACAATATAAAGTTTTGAAAATTATTTTTATAGTTTAATAAAAAAGAATTTTTATAACAAGTCATTTTTTATAATTTTTTTCTAAAATAATAACAATTACTTTGTCTGTATTAAAATATTTTTTAGCTTGCTAAATATAAATCGAAACTTGACGAGAAACAAGAATATAAATTCACTTTAGAATAAACTGTAAGAAAATTAGAAGGCACCATTTGAAATAATTCAGTAAAATTAGAAAAAATTGGTTTTTAGAATTTGAGATATTTAAACATAGCGTACTAAAATCAAGAACTGGTGATTCTAGCCCTTAGCGTCAAAGAATGCAGTGGTTTCACCTTCCATTTCGCAAGTTATAAATGATATAAAAATTATAAATTCATAATAGAAATACCGCAACTGCTAATTTTAAGATCACTTTTTTGATTTGCGAGACTAAAATTACACTTGCAAACGCGCTAAAGTAAGAAATGATCTAATCTTACTGTGTTGACTAGATTCAGTATTAAAATGTTAGTCTATTATAATTTGCATTTTAAGAGGCGGTCGGAACCAAATCGGTGACTTGCGGTATATATCAAGTCAGCATTTTTCGCTTTACGATAATATTTTGTATATTTTTATGGCTTAAACTATTTCAAATTATTCTTTATATACATGACTAGAGGAAATGACTATATTTTTACCATATGAATAAGTAAATAAATTATTATAAGCATTTATTACAAATATCAAACTGACTTGACATATACCGCATGCAAAAAACTGTCGTGTCGATTGTTAGGTGGCATTTTTCGCTTTATAACAATATTTTGTATATTTTTGTGGCTTTAACTATTTTAAATTATTCTTTATATACATGACTAGAGGAAATGACTATATTTTTACCATATTAATAAATGAATAAATTATTATATGCATTTATTACAAGCACCGAACTAAGTCACCGATTTGGTTCCGACCGCCTCTTAACAATTTTTTTAGTAAATGTATGATAAATTTGAAAAAAGGTTAGGTTTGCTTGGGAATAAATTTTATCATCAAGTTAAGTTATTCCGTGCATCTATGGTTTATGTTTTGAATGATCCCAAATAAATATTTTATTTGAAAAAATCATTTAGTCAGCGACTTCAGAATACTTTGTAGATTATTTTTTGAATCTAGTATTATATAATTAAAATTTTAGCCTCGCAAAGCTAGAAAGTCAATCAAAAAATAAAATGTGCTATATTTTTGTCATGAATTTATAATGATTTCTGTATCATTTATGATGTGTTAAAAAGGTAAAATTTTGCATTCTTCGGTGTAAACTGTTTATTTAATATCTGACAAAAAGTATGATTTTGAGGTTGTGGAGATTGATTTCTCATTATAAAGAAACAATTTTCCAAAGAAAAAATTAAAAATCTTGATTTGTTTTATAAGTTACACTACCCTCCAGTCACATTTGCCCACCCTACTTGAAAATCGATAAAACTTTAAAGTTTTGTGGCTCAGTGAAAAATAGTCGTAATTAAAAAATTCCAACTGGGTTTTAAAAAGGGTTCAAAAACCTTTAATTTAAGCCGAGTTGAGCAAAAAAGAATTAAAAAATGCATGCGTTATGCGTAAAAAACTAACTAAAAAATATTCAATTTTTTTCGCCCCTATTCAAATGCCTGCCATTTTTGCGGAAATTATCGAATCATAAAAAAACAAAATGGAGGTAAAAGCTAAAGGAGTCACCTTCAAAATGAGCTATAGAAAGCTAATTTATGATCGATTTTACGGTAGTTATGGTCATTTTTATGAAAAAACGATTTTTTTAAATAGCTATTATCTCAAAAAATACGCATGATATAAAAAAATTTTTAATAAAAAAGTTGTTTATTTTTGAGTCAAAAATATATATATTTAGATTTAACTGAAATCTGGAAGAAAAAGTTTTTTTTTAAATTCATTAAAATATAAATATTGAATAAATGGATTTTTTTTCAATGGGATCAAAAATGAATAAAATCTCTTTTTTACTGATTCTCAGTTTAACCTGAATATTTATTTTTTTGACTCAAAAATAAACAACTTTTTTATTAAAAATTTTTTTATATCATGCGTATTTTTTGAGATAATAGCTATTTAAAAAAATCGTTTTTTTCATAAAAAATGACCATAACTACCGTAAAATCGATCATAAATTAGCTTTCTATAGCTCATTTTGAAGGTGACTCCTTTAGCTTTTACCTCCATTTTGTTTTTTTATGATTCGATAATTTCCGCAAAAATGGCAGGCATTTGAATAGGGGCGAAAAAAATTGAATATTTTTTAGTTAGTTTTTTACGCATAACGCATGCATTTTTTAATTCTTTTTTACTTAACTCGGCTTAAATTAAAGGTTTTTAAACCCCTTTTAAAACCCAGTTGGAATTTTTTAATTACGACTATTTTTCACTGAGCCACAAAACTTTAAAGTTTTATCGATTTTCATGTAGGGTGGGCAAATGTGACTGGAGGGTAGTGTATCTCAAAATTTTAGAAGTCTAAATTTTCTTATTCACTTAATACAATAATATGCGGTTTTGAGGACTTCATAATTAAGACAATAATGTTGAAATTTGAAAAATTCTACAAGTGATCGTCGAATCACAAATACAAATGCATTTGAAATCTCCAATCTAAAAAATCCATATTTAGTCATTGAAATCATCATTGCATCTTAAAGCATAAAGCTTATACTTCAACGTAACATGTTGAGCAAATATAATAGAAAATAGTGCAATCATCAAAACTACTAAAAATTTTTTATAATTTTTCAATTTTAGACATTATGTAAGTAGTTATTTGGACACCATCGACTGTTAAAACAAACCCCCACTCTATCAGCCCAAAGATCACTGACTGAGAAAGTCAATGACCTCTGAGAAGATGCTGTGAGGGTGTTGTTATGACGACACATGATGCCCTTCAGACATAGATAAAAATTTATTTTTAAATTTTATTCGAACATTAATAATTCAAGGTCGATGACCTCAAAAATAAAGTAAAATATATAGCTGTAGATAAGGTAATATACGTATACATAAACACACATCAATTGTTTACATACAAAAACAAACAAATACATAAGCATTTACACGTTGTGTACAGCAACATATAACCTTGGTCCAAAGTAACACATAAAAATTGCTTACCAGCTGACTACTGTAGGAGATATACACAACCATTTACACATTGTATACCACAAAATTTAACCTTGGTCTGAAGTGCCACATAATAATTGCTTACCAGCTGATCACTGTTGTAAACACATCCCAGCCTAGACCCACATTGTAGAACAAACTTTCTACCCGGAGTTTTGATGAAGACTGACAGTGAAGTCGAATCTTCACTCTTAATAGCCTAGCTCTTCCACCGAAAAATAAAAAAATATTACATACCATCCTCACACTACGAATAGCAACTTGATACTCTTTGCCGTTCTCTACAGATATGGAGGTATTATTATTATTATTATTATTATTATTATTATTTATTTTTATGTTTGCTGCTGTTTTGTCTCCTGATCGCTATATGTAAAACCAACGATCGAGCTACAACTGTGTCTATCTACCATCGCTCAAGTGGCTTCTACTTTATCGACTGTGGTTATTGCTTCAGTGATTGAATTGTCTGCCGACATCTGCCTATTTTGCAGTACAGTAAGTGTATATTTGTTGAGGTGAGTGTTTAATGTAAGATGTCTTTCGGTGCGCTCAGTGATTATGGTATTTTGTTACTTTTGTAAATTAGCAGTCTTACGTACAGATCTTCTTTGTGGAAACTTTACCATATTGTTAATTTACCATACTAATTGTTGCGATAGTTCTTGGTTCCTTCGTGAGAATATTATAGTTTACTGTGTTAAGGAAACACTTCTCAAAAAGGAGCCTATTGACGAGTGCTCACGAGCATTGACCACTGATGACATAGTTTCAGTTTCCACTTGGCTATTAGAGTTGACTCTTTCCAATAAATGCACGCAAAAAGGGACGCGGCCTCTCCATACCACTCGCTCGAGACGTCACCAAGGAAACGCTGTCGTTCGGAATCAAGCACCTCCACTTCTTCTGTAATAGCACTATTGCTTTGAACGTAGACTGGCATCAAGTTGCCACCTCCAGTCCTTCTTGATTGGTTACTGTCGATTCTCCATCTACTGAAGTTAAGCCTCCTGATTACCTTAGCAAGTCCGTAGATATGTCGCTACCAGAATATTTTGCGGCTTTTGCAGCTGACTACAACAAGAAATTTAAACAACAAATGGCAGTGTCTAATCAGCTGTTGCAGGCAACTAATAAATTGTTGGAGTCCAATAATAAGATTGTGGCTGAAGTTGGTGTCCTTGAGACTGAACTTAAAGAGATGAAGCTTTCATTTTCATAGTTGGAAAAGCGGTATGATGTTCTTTCAAATCGATTGAATCAGCATATCGCCTCCTGCTCATCATTAGGCGTATCGTAATTCTTATGAAATACTCATCACGGGTATTCCTTCTTCTGTTTCTCTAAGCAATAAAGAAATTTTTAATACTGTCTTAAGCTATAGGGCTTGACAGTGCCGGATCTATGCATGGGCTCACCTGGGCTAGGGCCGGGGTCCCTGGCTAGACTACATTAAACAAATTGTAAAAATGAAAGAGTTTGAAGATTTATAAAAAAAACTTAACTGTAGTGAACTATACATAACAATTTATAATTGGTTTGGATCTCTAATAAATTAATAATAAGTGATGATGAAATAACGAATTGTGAAAACTGATTTTGATAATTTCAACTTCGCTTCTGAATTTATCCATCTTGAATTTTTAAAAGAGATTGGATCTGAGATTGAAACAGAGAAATTAAAATCTTCAATCAAAGAAATGTACAAATTATCATACAATGATAATGTATCATCCGTTTCACCAAATGTAAAAATAGAGATAAGGATTTGTTTAAGCATATGGGCTTCTAATTGTAGTATTTGAAGATCGTTTTCACGGCTATCTTTAATGAAAGATGTTCATAGAAGTACTATGGGTAAAAAAAAACAACCTAATGAGTACAGCGTTATGTGCATTTGAAATGATCTATTACAAAGTATTAATTTTTCAGATATCATTGATGAATTTGTAAATGAAAAAATTAGACGAAAATATTTCTAGTTCTACTAAGATATAAGATTTTATTTATTATTACTGTTATCATTACAATAAATTATTATTAAATTTTTTATGAAATAATTTTTTTTTTAGAATTTTCTTACATTATTGAAAAATGAAGACCTTACATGGGCTTCAATGAAGTTCCGGCCGAGGGCCCCCAAAAAATTTAATCCGGCCCTGAAGCTTGATTACGAGGCTGTTTTTCTTGTGGATACGTGGGAGTGCTTATCCACCATTTCAATGGATGTTGAACAGCCTGAGTGCTCCAAGCTTAATAATTATCGTTCATTTGTTGCTAGGTTTTTATCAGATGCTATTCGTGATAGCATAGTAGAGGCATCACCTAAACTACGTGACCTTTCTACTTCGAAGCTATTTATTATGGGTGGTAATAGCAAAATTTTTGCTTAGCCAAATTGGCCTAAACTAGTATACACGTTACTTAAGAAGGTTATCTTAGTTTACAAAGATCTTAATTACGTTCGGCCAATTGTACGTAACTTGACAGTCTGTATGCGTCCCTCTAAAAATGGTGACTTAATCCCCATTACAGATCAGGCGCAGTTGTCTTCACTTAAGCCTGCTAAAGATAAACAATGAGGACTCTATGGCTCCCTTGCAATAAGCACTCGCTCATTTTCTAATTATAATTCAAACGGCACATGTTCCTATTTAATTATTAATTCTTTTTCAAATTCTAACCTCGATGATAATTTTTCAATTATCTATTATTCAATATATTATTCAATTTAATTTCGAATTTTTTCAAAATCTTGTTATTTCTCATGCAAATGTAAATCGTATTAAGGCGCATTTCTCAGCTATTGAAAATCATATAACTTCTAATAAGACGGATATTTTTGCGGTTACTGAAACGTTCTTTACAGAACTTGATGATAACTCAGTTATTTCCTTAGATCACTACAACTTCTTTAGGTAAGATAGAGTGGGCAAAGGTGGTGATGGAGTCGGCTTTTATGCTCGTGACTTTCTCAAAGTCAAGATTTTGTCACAATTGGACCCTGTCTTTGATAATACTGCCGAGTATATCATAGCTGAGATTTCGCTTGATACCGACAAACTGATTTTTGCAGTTATTTATTTGCGTCTAAAAGCCCCTTTTCTGGTTGAATTTTTTAATATATTCTCCACATTTTTACCTTCATATAAAAAAGTTTTTATAACAGGTGATTTCAATATAAATTTATTATCTAACAGCTACTCTACTGACACTTCTCGTTCAGTTATTGATTAGTATGCTCTTTATGTGGTTCCATCTGAACCTACGCATCACACTCTTACTTCAGATTATTCTTCCCACTCTTGGATTGACTTATTCATCACTAATGATGAGAGCTCCGTAATATCTTATAACAAGTCATCGACCCCTTTCATCGCAGGTCATGAACTTATCTCAATCACCATTAGAGCATACGAACCACCAAATACATCAAATAAACTTTTTTATACAAAGTTTTTCTAATTTAAATCGTGTTAGCTCAAATAAGTCAATTTCACGGAATCTCTTTCTTGAATCGCAAGTGAGCCTTGCATCTTCTAATTCAACTATTGAACTTATCGATGGTTTAGTGCATGGTTTGTTTTCTGTTCTTGTTTCGTCTTTTGATAAATATTCATCTCTTACAACGCACAATCTAACAATTAAGAAAAAACCCTGGGTTACTCCTGACATTCGTATTAAAATGAGAGAACATGATAGAGCCTATCAGACTGCCGCTCATCCAGGCTCTATCCTGTCTATACGAGATGTTGAGGGGAAGTCTCAAACGCTTTAAATACAGCTAAAAACAATTTTATATCGAATCGTCTGTCTGCCTCGTCGAATTCAACTAATCGTTGGACAACTTTACATATGATCGGGCTCTCTAATAAAGTTTTACCTTCACCGCTACAGTATTTCTCATCTACAGCTCTATTAACTCATTATACCTCTATCTTATCGTCATCTACTGCATTATTTGATAGTAAGATTAATGAGGTGCTTGCTGTAACACTGCGCAGTGATTGTTCGGTCTTTGTGGAATTCGGCCTTTGTCAAATTATTTTTACAGATCTCAACAAGTTGAAGATTATATATATATATATATATATATATATATATATATATTCTGTAAAAATAATTTGATATTTAAACCTCTAACGTAGCAAGAAATATTTTAGTTTAGTGAGAGCCGCTGAGTATTGAGTCCGAAATTTAATATTTTTAATAATAATCTTTTAATAATTATTAACAATTTATTAAAAATTTTATATATATACACCCGCATGCTCGACCTTAAATTTATGATTTAATTTCGGTATAAATAGACAACGATTTACGGTTCTGATATAATTCTGAGTTTTAACATTATATATATTATATCTTGATAGCTATTTTAAATGTGGCTCTCCTTCGTGAACCACAAATGAAACTATTTTGTAATTACGCATGGTGCAAAAATTCGAAAACTTGCCCTATGAATGAATTGTTAAAAAAGATTAAATTAATCATAAGACTTTGCGGGCTACGTACTTTAGCCTATATGTTTAAGCAAAATATTTTTACCGATAACCAGATACTTGATATAGTTGGTCGTTGTATTAAGAGCAGAAATATGCAAGATGCACCTCAAGTCAGACATCTCATGTTACATCATCGTGTCACTACTGGTAAGTGATGCATTTTTTCTATCATGAATCCAATAACAAATCTAGAAATGTATTTTTAAATCGCGAAATAGTAGCCAATAATCGTTTGATAATCCTTATCTTTTTTATTTACCACAGAGAATTTCGCGGAATAAGACTTTTATGTTGTAAATAAAATAATAAATCCAAAAATATTGATTTCCAATATCGAACCATCCAATCCAAAAATATGTTTTACAAAAAAATATCGATTTGCAATATCGAGTCAATAATCTATAGATTTTTTATTTATGGTCGGAGAATTCTGCGGGATAAGACTTTTTTTATTATACGTGGACGTGTGTTCGTTGTATCAGTATATTTGTAAATATGGGCGATATCCCATTGGTCATCCATCTCTCTACGTGGGCGAGGATGAGTGTCGCATGCTTGTAAGAAAGTATGAAATTAAACAGAAATTGAATAAAATATAATGCTGGCCTGAGATCTGTAGCAAAACTCTGTCTGAATTCATTATGGGGTAAATTTGGTCAACGAGAAATATGTTAAAGACCGAAGTGCTGGATGATCCACAGAGATTGTTTAAATTACTCTGTAGTTCCGAGGCGGAGGTTGACTCAATTTTACTGATCGACGATACGACAATTTACGTAAGCTGGCAGAGCAGAGAAGCAGCTGTCGAGTCATTATGTAACGTTGTAGTAGCCGCCTATACCACAGCTCTGACGAGTTTATAACTTTATGAAGAATTGCGACCGTTGAGTGAGCGCGTGTTGTATTACGATACTAATTCTATTGTATATGTGAGTTGCATCGGTGAGTACGATGCAAAAACAGGACCGTTCTTGGGTGACTCGACCGACGAATTGGACTGTTATAGCCTTGGTACGAGGATTACATTATTTGTCTCTGGAGGACCAAAATTTTAAGGGTACAAATATTCGACAGAAGATGCCGTTGAAGGATGTGTTTGCAAAATCAGAGGCATCAGGCTTGATTCGTCGGTGAGTCAAAATATAAACTTTGATTCTATACGGAAACTTGTTACCGGCGAATTACCGCCATTTTTTGCTAATGACGACGCTATAAGGCGTACACAATTTCATAATGTTGTAACACGACCTGAATGTAAAGTATGTGAGCCCGTATAATCGAAGAGATGGTTTGTAAATAACAAGCTTAGTTATCCATACAGCTATAAATCTAATTTTATAATAAATTATTGTTGATATATCATCACTTAAGTAAAAATATTATATATATATATGTTATAGAATTAAAACAAAAACAATTTCATAATAAATTTTTATAATTTATTGTAATCTAAAAAAAATGATGTAACAAAATAATAAATTTATTTTTTATTAATTAAGTAGTCGTCAATTTTTTTCAAAATTATAATATACAGAATAATCTTCATTTTTTCCACTCTCATTTTAAATCTCTCTCTATCACGAGCCGCTTGCTCTCACTCTCCACGCTGCACGACTCGCATAATCCCACGCACGTATCACACAAATATCCGGTCTGTCTTCCTTGAAATGCACCTTTTTGTTTGATTCATTATTATTTTTTATGAGGTACGGATAATCTGATCACACTTACTGACGATTCTTTACAAAACTTTATAAAAATTTAAAAATTTGAGTCTTCAATGAATTTCTTGTTAAAATTTGATTACCTTTTGCTCAAATTTCTTGATTATAACTTATTTATTTTCACGATACCAAAATTTGTCCAACACTAACCGAGCACTGCTGCTGCTTTTACTTTTATATTGGAAATGCGGGGTGACAGTGATGATGGTGGTGGTAGGAGGTACAAATAGTGATGGTGGTGAACGTTTTCGAGTAAATAACAGGCTAATACTTGTTAGGTTCTTCCAGCCATGTAGCTAAAGAGCAGAATAATAATGGCGTAAGTTAGCTATATGACTAAACAGCTAAATGATCGGCTAGCGCCAGTACGATACTGCTAGCACCCGTGCGCGCGCCACTGCCGTCTCCTACTCTTGCCCATTAATATTAACTATCGTATATGTAGAGTGGTAAACATCACAAAGATGTGATGAGGCAAGTGGTAGAAGCAGCAGCGGTAATATCGACGTTTGCAGATGGGTGCATCCATGGACTTTGATGATTTGTGGGCTCAGCTTGTGCGATAAAACTGTATTTTTGAAAAATTTTTTGCATTACATTGATCGCATGAGTGATATGCAATTCAAGCGTATACTCTTGTACTATGCCGAGCAGCAGCCAACTTACAAGGAGTTGGGTGGAAAAATAGAATTTCACGAAGGTTTACCAAAGAGTGAAGATTATACCAATGATCCACGAGCAAAACTCTTGATTCTTGACGATCTGATGAGAAAATCGTCTAGCAGAGCTATAGTTAGCCTCTTTACCAAAGGCAGTTATCACGATAGCTTGAGTGTTATCTTTATCTTGCAAAATCTCTTTTATCAAGGTCAGCAAGAAATTTCTTTAAACCCTGATGACCGATATAAAAAGTACAGTATCTATTTTAAATGATGATTTTGTAAATGATTTCATCAAATGTTGAAAAAGAATAATCTAGTTTTAAGAAAAGAAGACTTATTATAATCATACACGAATACTACTTATGTAAATTTACTTTCAACTTGGAATTATAAACAAATATGTTTAGACTCAGAGGGGCGATTCAACCTATGCTACATATGTATGTATCACGGTGATATGTATGTACGTTCGAACGTAAGTTGGTAGCACTGCTAAGACAAGTCGTCGCGCGCATTGAATCGTCTGTCGAACCGTCAAGACCTTAAGTCTCCGTTTCCATGTAGATACAATTTTTGCGCGCGACGACTTGTCTTAGCAGTGCTACCAACTTACGTTCAAACGTACATACATATCACCGTGATACATACATATGTAGCATAGGTTGAATCGCCCCTCAGAGATTCGAAAAAAGTGGTGTGTATGTGTGTATATGTATTCATTAAGCCAATTGGATCTCAAAAACTACTAGATGGATTTGTTTCACATTTTGCATAAAATTTTTTTTTTGTATAACTTGGGAGGAAAGCTATCGAGAATTGATTTTCTTAACGTAGTTTTAATTTCAGAGCCATTAAAAAAAATTTTCGATTTTTCATTTTTTTTGTATTTTACGTAAACTACTTATTTCCTTAAAAATTTGCATGGAAATTATTTACAGTTGCGAAAATAAAAAAAAACCTTTTATAAACTGATTTTCTTAGAGTGGTTTCAATTTTGGAGCATTCTGAAATTTTGGAAAAAAATATTTGTATCTAATAGATAATTTATCTATTTAATAGATTATCTATCTAATAGATAATTTGTATCAAATAGCTAATCAGATCTCGAAAATTACTGGATGGATTTGCTTTAAATTTCGCATACAATTTATTTTAATGTCCAACTGGTGCGGAAACTATTGAAAACTGGTTGCCTCAGTGTTGTTTTAATTTTAAAGCAATTAAAAAAATTTTTTTTTGATTTTGATTTTTTATTTGTTTTGTATTTTACTTGATGGATTTACTCTAAAATTCGCGTAGAAATTATTTGCGACTGCCAAAAGAGGAAAACTTAAAACTGATTTTCTAAAAACTGATTTTCTTAACGTAGTTTTAATTTTAGATCATTTTGTGAAATTTGAATAAAATTTTCAGTTTTCATTTTCCTTTTATTTCACGTAAATTACTCGATAGATTTGCTTCAAAAGGACCCCGCACGAAATGATATGAAAATTGGTTCCCAGTGAAAATGGCTAAAATTGATGTTGTAGTTTTGACGATTCTAAACAAAAGTTCTCATGGCACTAACTCTCTTAAATGATTCTGAATCAGTCCAAACGGCACCTAAAGATGCACACTTGCCCTAGAAATCCAGGACCTTTTTTGATATCAAAGTTTACTTTATTCATGATATGTGTGTGTGTGTGTGTGTGTGTGTGTGTGTGTGTGTGTGTGTGTGTGCGCGCGCGTGCGTGTGTGTGCGCGTAAGCTTTTCAAAACTAATTTTCTTAGCACAGTTTCAATTTTAGAGAATTTTTAAATTTTGAAAAAACTTTCATTTTTCATTTTTTTTTATTTTACGTAAACCATTCAATAGATTTGCTCCGATATTTGCATACAATTCATTTGCTACTGTCTGAAGAAAACAAGCATTCGAAAAATAATTTTCTTCGCGTACCTCTTCCTAAATAATATCTATCTTCCTCTTCGATCACTTTCGATTTCTGATTCCACGCTCTCCCCACAAAGCATGGAAGATTTGGAATATTTCGGAAATATTCCAAATCTTCCATGCTGTGTGGATCACTAACTCTTTTCATTTTTCCTCACTTCCTCTCTTTCCTTCTATTCCACCCTAATATTCATTTTTATATTATTTTCATCTCTCATTTTCTTTCTTTCCCTTATTAATTTTTCTTGAATAGAAATCATGTTTTTTGCATTGAAATCACATTTTGAAAAATAAAATCAAAATACTCTAACTTAATGAGTTCTATGAGAAAGCATTGCGCCAAAGCACTTGGCGACATTTTTCGTCTCTTCTACCCTGTCTGCTATTGTTGACCTTGGTATGTTATCCATATCAGAAAGTATTTTCAATATAAAATTTTTAATTACAAACTAGTAACTGCGAATTTGATCATATCATTAAAAAAAACATGGAATTTATAAAGTATTCTGTTTTGCCCCAAGGTTCAGAAAAAAGTAATTCTGAATTTTCTGTAATTACAAGTAGAATTAATCAAAAAAAGTATGTGAAACTATTAATTATAGTATGAATTTATGAGTTTAATAATAAGTTTTAAATTTATATGTTGCATAGGAAAAGGTTACACTTGCTATGATTTCTACCAATGATCCTCCTTTATAATTAATAAATTTTCAACCTCCAATAAAATCAACACGAGGCTATTGTTTACATGCCGATCCTATGTAAAAGAATAATAGTAATATTTTCAAGGAAATTATATAGCTATTTCATAAATAGCACTTATAGTAGCCGAGAAATTCGACTAACCCGTTCTATACCGTTTTACTTATTTTTCGTAAATACCCTGGTAGAAAATGAAACGCTTTTTCTACCATTTTATGGCCATTTCTTTAAAGTGAAGAGCAGAAAATGGGAATGTTTCATGGCCATTATTTGAACTAATATGAAACGTTTTTTTCAACCTTCATAGTGCTAAAAAATGCTAATAAAATGTTGAGTCTGATCCACTATTATTTGAATATAGATAGTTAACAGTAGAGTCTATCAAATTGTGCTCTAATTGATTACTATTAAGAATCATTTAAGGTTTTTTCTTGAAAGTTATCATTAATCATTAATAGAATCACTTTTGTTAATATATTCGCGCGTATATTTTGAGTTGTGATCGGATTGTTAGAGGTTATTTTTAAACGATTAATAAAATTTTCCATTTATTATTTTAAAAAACGATATTTTTACTCTCGTTTCGTACTGCGTTTCATATTTTTATTTTAATAAAATTTAATATTATTTTTATTTTTATAAATTCCAATAAAAATAAACATTGACGAAGGAATGTGAATAAATACTAACCTATATTTTCTCGCCACGTGGCAAAAGTGAGGTTATGATTTTACCTATGATCTGAAAAATTAAGGACTCATTACTAAAAACTTATATAACTAGTCAAAAAAAGTTGTCCACAGTTTACCTAATTTTTAGATAGCTGTTACTGATTTTTTCTCTCCGTTTACTTAAAATGCGTATTTTTTTTGGCTAAATACAAAAATTTTGAACAACATTTTTATATTAGCATTTTTTGCCTATAAGATGCTAACCAATATACCAAAAAATTTGAGCTCTGCAGATTCAGCAAAAAATTGCCATTTATTCGCCAATATTGACATGACAAAATATTACTATTGACAATGGTCATAAATTGTTGTTTACACCATTTTTAATGTTCAAATTTCTACCAGGGTATATATGTTACATAATTTATTTGTAACTATTAAATTACATGTAATAGATATAGCTTTTGTATATATGTACGTAAAAAATTCACTTTTATTATCAGTTTTCCAATAGTATATAGACCAAAAATTAACCATGGAAAGATGGTCTAACACTAACCGTTGGCCATTTTTAACTCGTCTATTTTTTTTATAAGGTTATAAAGTGTCAAATGTTAAAAAATAAGTAGATATGCACATAGGTTATATGCCAGTCGAAATAAGGTTTTGTTCTGCCAAAATTAGTAACTGGCAACGACCTATGCGATCATTTAAAAGATAGTCCGTAGATGTTTACTTAAATATTTTGGACTAGCAACTATGATTTATTAATTAGTTATTAACAAATTAGTGCAAAAAAACGCGTTTTTTTTTTGTTTTTTGCTGATAAAACGAAAACTATTCGACGAATTATTATGGTGTCAATGAGAAAGTTGTAGAGGATTGAATTATCAACAAAACGAGATGTCAAACGATCCAATCGGTTTATTAGAACCGGAGAAAATTCGGAAAAACCGGAAAATTTTTCATTTTTTTAAAAAATTTATAACTCTGTTGTTTATTAATATTAAGAGCAGGCCGAACTATCTGTCCTTGCCTCATAGTATTTTTTATCATTTATATAATCACCATTGGCTGTAACACTAAAAAAATGTCAGCCGCCGCTAGATACAAGTATAATAGATAAATTTTATTATAAGAACAAAATAATTTTATCACATGGTTTTTAAATAATATGAGACCTACTGAATATATAAAATATAACTTATATTTTTTGGTAGGTCTCATATTATTCAAAAACTACATGATTAAATTATTTTGTTCTTATTATAAAATTTAACCATTATACTAGTATCCAGTAGGAGCTGCCATTTTTTTGTGTTACAGCCAATGGTGTTTACATCAATAATGAATAACACTATTAGACAAAGACAGATAGTTCGGCCTCTTCTTAAGAGCTGAAATTTGACACAGAAGTAGATAATTATATCTACTTTTAACATGCCAAAGGCAGATACTATCAGATAATCAGTTTCTGTGCAATTGCAATTGCAATTTTTTTTCGGTATTCCTCACTTCTTTATATTACCGATTGAGAACGTTGTACATACATTTTTAAAAGCGTTTTGAAAACTAGAAACAATATACTATTAAACGTATATTCTGAGTTTTCATTAAAATTGTGTAAAAAGGGTGAATTGTGCACTCTAACATCGACGCAAACGGTCGAGCGCGCGGTACACAGCAAAAAGTGGGGATGGAGGAAAAACGATATATATAGATATTCCGGCGCGCGGCGTGAAACATTCGATTATTTAACTGGCTTGTTTTTGGCGATTAATGCACTTATATTAAAGTGTTTTTTTTTAATTAGGGTATTTTTAACCGACGGATCTGATTTCCTATTCAGATTTCACGAATAATAAAATCTAAAGATATTTTAAAGTTTCTTCTCCACCCCCACTTTTTGCTGTGTACCGCGCGCTCGACCGTTTGCGTCGATGTTCGAGTGCACATTTCACCCTTTTTACACAATTTTAATAAAAACTTAGAATATACGTTTAATAGTATATTGTTTCTAGTTTTCAAAACGCTTTTAAAAATGTATGTACGACGTTCTCAATCGGTAATATAAAAAGGGGAGGAATACCGAAAAAAAATTGCAATTGCAATTGCACAGAAACTTATCATCCGATAGTATCTGCCTTTGGCATGTTAAAAGTAGATATAATTATCTACTTCTTCGCCAAATTTCGGCTATTAATATTAATAAACAACAAAGTTATGAATTTGAAAAAAAAATTTTTAATTTTCCGGTTTTTCCGAATTTTCTTCGGTTCTAATAAACCGATTGGATCGTTTGACATCTCGTTTTGTTGATAATTCAATTCTCTACAACTTTCTCATTGACACCATAATAATTCGTCGAATAGTTTTCGTTTTATCAGCAAAAAACAAAAAAAAAACGCGTTTTTTTGCACTAATTTGTTAATAACTAATTGATAAATCATAGTTGCTAGTCCAAAACATATAAGTAAACATCTACGGACTATGTTTTAAATGATCGCATAGGTCGTTGCCAGTTAGTAATTTTGGCAAAATAAGACTTTTTTCGGTCTATTGACTGGCCTACTACATTACATGATGAATATCACAGAATTTTCTTAGAATCTGAAGTTTTAAAAATTAAACGGGATATTTGAAAGTGAATTTGCTGAAATAAAAAGAAAAGAGGAAATTCATTCAAATTATAAATTTATACTTCAAAATGATTTTATTGCTAAAAAATTTTCTAACTGCTGAGCGAAAATGACAATGAGAATCACATCTTTATTGTGCAGAACTTGTGATACCTTTTTTTATGCAGTTTGATATTTTTATTACGCAAAATCTGCTTGTTTTTATTCACAGAATATAAAAAATTAAAAAGAAATAATTGATCTAGATAAATATAAGAAGTTAACTGATAAAGGATTTTTAAGGTAGTTAAGGCAGTCTGTTTAAACAAGGTGTATCAGAGAGCGTTTTATTTAAATAAATGGAAGTCATCGTATTCACTATAATCATAATTAGGGACTTAAAAAAATTTTGTGATTTGGAAATTAATAAAAGAGATGAAAAAGATGAAGCTTCGAAATGATTTTCAGTTCATCATAACCCATTTGATAATGTTGATCATCTGAGAAATATAGTAACAAGGCTTATCGGAACGAAAAAAATTAATTGTTTCAATTATTCAACTTTTAGTATTACTGCGATGAAAGGAATCAATGGTATAAGCTTTAATGAAATTGAGTAATTGAGAAAAAATAAAATAGTTTTACTGATAAATATAAGGGTAAATAATAGAATGAAAATTGGTGATGAAGTCATTCCTATTAATTCATCAAGAGGCGCGATAGCGTCTCGACGGCAAGTTTAGGTAACTAAATGTCGAGCGCGTTCCTCTTATACTTTGAAATAGAGATTCGAAAATTTGTTAATCAAATTCTATCAAAATGCAATTAAAATTACATGATAATGTGTTTCAATAATTTAGGAATTTTTATTACTTTTGATTTAAAAAAAGATTTATTGGAATCGGTTCACCCAATCGCGAAAAAACGTAATTGAAATTTCAAAGTATCGTACTCTCATCTTTAAGACGCAGTCAGAACTATTCGCCGCTTGGTGGCGCTATGGTCAGGTGAGAGTAAAATATAAAATATGTTTTACAAGGCAATTTACAATTTACTGTGACAATAATATACCTATAATGTTGTCAATAACTCCAGCCATATATATGTAGAATAATTATTGATGCTAATCTCGTTTGAAAAGTCTAAAATATTGTACTAAAACAAAAAATGCAATGTGAGATAGAGCCAAAGTGAGCATATGTATTCATCATTCTTTAGTATTACTTTCTCTGTCACACTAAAGAAAAATATACATGTTTACATCGATTCTACCACGCACAGCATTTTTCGCTATACAAAAATATTTTAAACTTTTCAAACCAAATTAGCATTAATAATTATTTTACATATATGTGGCTAGAGTTATTGACAGTAGTAGAAGTATATTATTGTTTTAGTAAATTGTAAATCTGTGTAAAAAAAAAATATTTTATAATTTTCTCTCACCTACAGCGCCACCAAGTTACAAATGGTTCCGACCGCCTATTTTATTTTTTTTTTGTTTTCAGTCCTCCAATTTTCGTTTTTAGCCTATATACGTCACACTTTGGTATTGTAGGAGAGCTATGCGCGTACTTTTGCGCATATATTAGTTATATATGTCCTTTGGCCGTATTCAGGTGGAATATGAATCGAGGACAATGTTTGTCGCTTGAGCTGAAATTGCCGAGGGCGCGCGAAGCGCGCCCGAGGTAGATTTCTGCTCAAGCGGCAAACATTGTTCGAGATTCAGATTCCACCTGAATAAATGGCCAAAGGACATAGATGATTTTATGTCCGAAGTAGGCCGTATGAGAAAATATAACTTATTAGTTGAAAATATTAATCTTTTTTTGAATACTTTTAAAATAAAATTTTAGTTCTATTGATTTTTTCTTTTGTTTCTTAGATTGACATTTTGTAATGAGTATAGCTGCTGTCGAAGCGCGAGTCATTTTTTTTTCACTAACCTACGTTCAATATGATTGCTCTTTGACATATTGAACGAAACATAGTAGGATCGGTGATGCCATATTGATTTCTCCTGAGACATATTGAGACTCCTTATGTCTCAGGAAGACATATAATTCTTGCAATAAGTCGAGGAGCGCGTCTGAGACATATGGGATGCCAATACAAATTTAGCATGCTCTTTACATACTGACACGAATACGGCCTACGAGGACATAAATATATATATATATATATATATATATGAAAGTGCACAATCACACACACAGTTGTTCTTATATACATGGAACATTTCATATCCGCACGGAAAAAAGTTTTCACCAGTAAAACTAATGCTAAATTCGATTAGATGTTTAAATTCCAATGCTAGTGTGTTCGAAAGTAATGAATGGCATTAATTTTTTTCGCTCTATTGACAGCACAAATAAAATTCATACCAGTGTAGTATTTTTTAGTGCTATAAATATTTATTTTCGATAACTGACGCGTGAATTTACAGTGCCACCTTTGGCACGGTTTTTTCGGGTGCCAAGCACATTAAATAACGGCGCTGGTGTATGTTTGTGTATACGAATTTTCGATTGTAGCAGTGTGCACGATTGTAAAGTTTTAAAGTTTTTCTATTTATTGCATAGGAAATAAGTGCCAAATGAATGATTTTATACAAAAAATATTAAATGAGTGGAATCTCACTGAATTAACAAATCTTTTCAAGTGTAAATATAAATGACCTTAAATAAATGATACTTTATTTTCGTTGATATATATACATAAAAAGTTTCTAACCTAAAAATATTAGGCTACTGGAATTTATTATGATCAGATTAGATTTGATAAAATATAACTATATCAATTAATTAGACATTTTAATATCTATAATCATCAATTAATCAATTAATTTGATACATTTATTTACTTTATTTTATTTTTCTCATGTTCTGCATTTTTCCTACAAATTTTTCGCATAGAGAATTATTTTATTGGATTATCACAATACGTGCATTTGAAAGCACAAATCTTCAGCTTTATTTTGAGTACTGCTTCTCTATGTTACTTTTATGAGAAGTTACATAAAAAAAATGAGAAAAAATTGCAAGTTCGTTTCGACCAGTTTTCACGTATAATTTCGTACTAAAATAACTAAGTAACTCTTCTTGAAAAAGAAATCTTGTTGAACTTTGAACATAAAACTCTGTTATTATGTTTTCACAGACATTTCTATATATATATATATATATATATATATATATATATATATATATATATATATATATATACATACATACATACATACATGTATAAATAAATAAAATATAACTGACTTGAAAGATTATTTATGATAGCAATAAGTTGATTTTGTGAAAAAACTGATACCATGCATTAAGAATTTCTCTGTTAATGCGCAGAACTGAAATTTTGATGTTGGCACTGGAAAAAACCGTGCTAGTCATTGAAAATCAATGTGCTGGACCTTAGAAGGTAAAATAGTAAAACTAGCATTGATTAAAATGATACTGTCATGGTTTTTTCCATTATAAAACACGCAATTTTAACCTTTTATTATTTAGCACTAGTTTTTAAGGTGAAAACTTTTTTCAGTGTACTCGCACACATATTCAGATACATGGGGCTTTTCATGTCAACTCTCATGCACGCACACACATGTTATAATATATGGGACATTTGGTGTTAAATTGCACGCGCAAACATATACACAAATACACACTTGGGTTTATTATATATATATATATATATATATATATATATATATATATATATAAACTATTTCGCCGCTGTCAGCCTCCACCCTCTTAAGCTGTAACCTGATATATTTGGTAGAAACAGCTAAAATCCAGCTAAAAGTTTTTAAATAGAAATTAGCTAAAAGTTAGCTAACTTTGAATTTATTTTAAGAAATTTAAGGTGAATTTTGGTTATATTTTAGTTGAATTTCCGATCTATTTATTTATATACTCTCTATACCCTATATATCTGGTTTATCGAGATTTGACTATATATTGTTGTGAAAGACTCTTTGCCAAAGTTATATATCACCCATTCTCTGCCAAATCGAAGGACGAAAAATTTTCTTTCGCTTAAAATTGCTATAATGGTTCTTTTCCATATTATAGACTACTCAGAATTTTTATAGATCTCTTCAGTACATATTTTCAGAGCTACAAAGCTTCAAAGTTGGGCTAAAACCATATTTTTGACATTTTTGACTAATTTTAGGCTTAAATTACTCAGTTGGGTTACGTTTTGAAAATATATTATTGAAAAACATTTTTGTTCAAAATATTCTAAATTTTAAGAAAAAATTTAATCATAAGTGCTAATGTAGCCATCCACTGAGCCAAAGTCATTTGAAACATTGAAATACCACTTTTCGTGGTTTTGAACCATGATCCCATGTCCAAAAAACTCACCGAAGCAGGTATTATATGTGTAAATATAACCTAAAAATTTCAGAGTGGACATCCTTGGCGATTCCTAGGAAAAAATAAAAATGTAATTGAAAATAATGAAAAATGTGATTTTTAGATGAATTTCTTAAGTTCTAAACTTGAAATGACTTCAAAATAATTTGCAAAATGTTACTACGCAAGTTGTATTAAAATTAGTTAATTCACTTTTTCTAATATAGAATTAATCACTCAATTTCAGAATTATCAAATTTGTGTTACTGCGAAGTGGGATAAGAGTTGAAAATAAATAAATTGACTTTATGTGTCTATTTATAAAATCATCATATCAATGATAAGTCAAAAAAATCTTATAATTGTTTAAAAAAGTGTAAAATCACAAAATCACTGTCCTTTAGAATTTAGGTGATTTTTGGTACTTTCTTGCTTCTTAACTTTGAACGAACATATCTCTAGTTCTAATTATTATTTTTCAATTCTGAAAACGGAAAATTAAAGCTTGCTTTCTGTACTTTTATTTTAGTTCCTGTTGATTTTTTAAAGACATTTCTAGACTGGATTATTCACACTTCAATTAGGAGCTTTTTTTTACATTTTTCTTCAAATAAGACTGGAAACGTCTATAATTTCAGTTTTTCGAAGCGTTAGACCGTACCACTCTGGCTTTACTCATATTTTAGATGAAACCAATCATAAAAAATTTTGCAAACAAATCTTGAAGTCAACCAATCAGAACAAGAAAAATAGTTTTGATATCCACCAAAATAAAATGATCACTAACATTAATAATATCAATAGATTTTTTAATGATAATACTGATTTAAAAATTTCTAAGGTTGATAAAGGAGGAGCTTTGGTTGTTTTTGCAAAAGTTTATACCAAAAAATTAACAAGGACTCATTACTTATGTTGGAAAATCTACAAACAATGTTATGAAAAATTAAACAATAAATCTTTATTCATCAATGACACTAATGAAAAAAACAACAAAACACTTTTCTTCAACACTATTAATAAATGCACCCTATCTAAATGTAATAGACTCATCAAATTACATAAAAAAAAAGAAATCCATAAGAATGATAGTCTCCACTATTGGTTCCCCAACACGTCAAATTGCCAAAACCTTTGCACACTTCATATCAAAACATATTCTTCACAACGTTCATACTCTAAAAAAAATTTATATGTTGATTAAGAATTTTAAAAAATTGAAGATACCAGAGGATCGCTCTATTTTTAGCATTGATGTAACAGCTTTTTTACAATAATGTTCGCATGAAGGTAATTTCAGCAGCTATTGAAAGGAGATGGATTCATTTACATAACCACACAGATATGTCACTTCAGGAATTTTTGGATGCTATTAATGTTATCATGAGCAATAATTATTCTACCTTTAATAATGAATTTTATAAAAAAATTTTTGGGTGCACAAAGGGTAGCCCTCTCAGTCCGATTTCGGCCAAGATTGTCATGCAACATGTTAAACAAAATAGCCTTCTGGCTTTGAAAGATTCGATTTTGTTTTACAGAAGATATGTTGATGGTTTAATTTATGCTAAAAGCAACAATATTGATGAGATTCTTGAAACTTTTAATTATTGGATAGGCACATACAGCATACTTTGGAAACATCGGTTAGTAATGTTCTGCACCACCTTGATATTAAGAGCAAGCCGGATTCGCTGTCCTTGTCTAAGTTTTTTGTTATTTCCTTAAGTATTAAGCGGTGTATCTGCAAATTTAAGGCTTAGCGCGATAGCTATTATTATTATGAGTATTTATGCACAAGAACAGAAAATTCTACCGATTTGTTTTTGAGAAAAGTAAGGAACGGTAAAGTAAAAGGTTCTGTTTATAATATTTTTGCGTTCCTTATTTTTCATAAAAACAAATCAGTAGAATTTTTGTTCTTGTACATAAATATTCATAATAATAATATCTATTGCTCTCAACCTTTAATTTGCAGATACACCGATTAATACTTGAGTGAATAACAAAAAACTCAATTGAACAAGGACAGCGAATTCGGCCTGCTTTCAAGATTGATTTCAATCATAAGGATAATGTAGCAACAGACTGGTATCTTATGAACACAGATTTAGGACATTATTTAAATTTCAACTATCATGGACCTGTTTCCCAAAAAATAGGCATTATTTTCTCCTTAGTTGATAAGGTATTCAAACTTTCGGACAAAAGATTTCATTCAAAAATTTTAATATGATTAGAAAATTGTTTACTAATAATGATTATGCAATTAAATATATTAACAAATATATTGAAAAAACAACAAAAACAAATTAACATGTACATATTTATTTCAAAAACAATTTTCCTTTGAAAAATAAAATTCTAATTATATTTCCTTATTTAAAAAATTATAAGTTCATTTAAAAAAAAATATGTAGAAAGTTTAATTTTAGATGTATTTTTAATTTGGATAATAAAATTAAATGTGATTTTCAACTGGGTACAGATGCAACAAAAAAATCTCAAAAGTGTAATTTTTTTTATGAGATAGACTGTAAGAATTGTGATTGTTGATATATTGGCCAAACTAGCCGTACACTAATGACGCGTATAAAAGAACACAAATCAGATTGTACATACAAAAGAGAAAGATCGGCTACTTATAATAATGAGGCTAATACTGGCCATCGTATAAATTTTGAGATTGACAAAGTTAAAATTCTTGACACTGAAAATAACTATTATAAAAGACTAGTCTCGGAAATGATCAACATATATAAAAATAAGAAAAATATAAACAGACAATATGATACACAAAAATTATTAACAATTTTCAAAAATTATATTGATAACAATATAAAGATAAATTATTGAAAATTTTATATTCATAGCAAAAACGATTCTTCTTTCAATTTCTGTATATATTATAACTCAAATTTTTATTTATTTATTAATTTTAAAATCAATTTTAATAGAATCATGTTAATTTATTGAATAATAAGTGTTTTTGTTTTTAGAATTTTATTTCTTATACAAAAAACTGTGTTATCTATTTAAATTATGCACGTATACGAAATTATGTATTTTTTCACTTTGTAGTATATCTCTTCACTCTACATTTTTCACTAGTCTATACCATACATTATGTATTTGACAGTAAAAGTTGTTCAATTTATTCCAATAATTCTCTCTATACTATTAAAAATATATCGTCACTGACACCACTGTCGCCGTCAAAAATATGCCCCTTATTTTTAGACTCTCATTACAGCGTTGTATTTAGCTGAATTCAAGCTTGTAATTAGTTTGGAAATAACTAAATTAAGCTGAATTTAAGATTTATAGCGTTGGATTTAGCTGAATTTAAGCTTGTAATCAGCTTGAAAATAGCTAAACTCAGCTAAATTTAAGCTTTGATATAGCTGAAAATTAGCTAAATTTAAGCTTGTAGTGAGCTTGATAATAGTTAATTTTAAGTTTTGTCTATAACGATATATCATAATATATAAATTGAAGATAAGTTATAGGTGAAAAATAGATAATAACATTTGTTTTACAATTAGCTTATTATCCTCTAATCATCGTGAAGTTTGGTGATATAAAATAATTATTAATTTTTGATTTTATTAGAAGTAAAGGTTTTAATAGTATATTACACACCAAGGGAGGTAAAGTACTTCGGCTCGAGGTGGCAATTATATGTGCTATGGGCTCGCCATTTTACCTCCCGTGGTGTGTATGCTATTTTTCGCTATACCCGGGCCGAAAATACAACTTTTGTTTTTCGGTGCCGGGACGAAAGTTGTGCTTTCGGGCAGGGTATGGCGAAAAATATCATTTTAAAAAAGAGTTAAATTGAAGCTTAAGAGCAGGTCGAGTATATCTGTCCTTTTCTAATCAAAGGATTGATTTTTTTACAATAACTAATAATTTTAGCAAAAAATAAAGAAAAAGCCCAAATTCGTATAAAAAAGCAATATTTTCATTGATGAAAAAGAATTAATTTTATCGCTTCGTTTTCAAGAAAACCTTAAAAAACAGAGATTAGGGTAAAAAATTTGGTTTTTCAAGGTTTCTTTAAAAACGAAGCAATAAAATTAATTCTTTCTTATCAAAGAAAATTGTGCTTTTTCTGATACGAGATACGGCTTTTCCTTCATTTTTTGCTAAACTTATTAGTTTTTACTAAAAATTAATTCTTCGATTAGAAAAGGACGGGATACATTACCTCCTCTTATTAATTAAATCAAAATCAAAAACTTAAATAAAGTTATTTAAAATTTATTTTTATCAAATTTTGTATGATAACATTATATTTAAATAAAAAAATTTTTAATTTTGAAAAATAACAATACTGTTTAATGAAATAACAATATTTTTTAATATATGCATGTCTAAGTTTATCTTTTGAAATAAAAAATTCTTCTTAAATATTTCCCACAATTTTTTTATCACACATTTTACATAAAAATTATTTTATATTAATATGTTCTTGTATGTGTCTTAAATAATGTAATAAATAATTAAATCATCATTCAATAATTTAAATAATTCATAAATAATCGTATATAGTAATAAAAATAACTTAATGTATAAAATTAAAAAAAACAGACCAATGGTTACCGATTGGAGCTAATTATGAAGGAAACTTAAAAAAATTTTTCACATATAGATATAGCCAACTGAATATAGAAATGGAATGTTTTATTTCATTAAGTGAAAAAAATACTATTGTTACGTTCAGCATATGAGCTAGATTATTAATAAATTTTTTTCTAATGAATGACTGAATTCCAGCCATCCATCGACTTCCTTTTGACTAACGCGCGAGCGCTACGTCTCCAGGGTTGGAAGTCTAAAAAAAAAAGAGGCAGCAAGGATGGGTAGAATAAATTAATAATACACTCATGTGATTGCCAAAGTTATATAAATTTATTTTTCATTCCCTTTTTTTCCATAATCCAAACAAGAAGTCCTGCTACCCTATGCCAAGTTTTTTCATTATTTTTATATTCCTTGCATTTTCTTTCTTAAAATTTGTTTTTCTAGTTTAAATTTAAATTTGTAACAATTGACAACGCTCGACATTTACTCCGCTGATTAACGATAGGAGCCACGCGTTTCCGAGCCATGATTTTCCCGCCCTTGAGATTTACAATAAAAAAAATTCGAAAAATTCTCTACCTTGTTTTTTTAGCTCGGTTTCGATCTCTGCTTCTCTATACGTCCGCCTTGTTCTCTGGTTGGTATAGTTGACTGTTGACGGTGTACCTCAAACGTAAAATTTTAATAAACTTCTTCTTTCTTTCAAATCAACTTGCGTCTCCTCGGCTGATGACTCACAGATGGGCAGTTGCTGGCTGCTGCTGGCTCTAGTGACGTGTCGGCTGCTTGGCAAAATCGACGTGGCCAGCAAGAGTTTGGTCGGGAAAAAAAGGCAGCTTCATTTCCATCCAATTTGGAAGAGGGCTGTTGCTCTGCTGGTAGTTCGATCTGAAGAGAGGGTTTCGCCTACAAGCTCAAAGCTTTATATTCTCTAAGTCTTAATTCTAAAAGCTTCGTTATTGCTAACGGCGGTATATATATTTTTTGCTCATACGTATGATTTTCAGCCATTCTGATTGGTTGCCAGTCGGCCCTCCCTGTATGGTTTTTTTTCTGGATACCATAATTTCGGTTGAATAGAAAGAGGTCAGCTTGTAGTTTATGGGTAATTACTTTTTGCCGTTATCATTTCGGCTTCCTGTTTTTGAAACTCTATCAAAGCTTTTCTTTTAATTTTGCACTAACTTCGTATAATTGCTCCGAATAAATTGGATTTAATATCCCTACACTCTGTATTTTTCTTCAGGGACGGCCTTATCTATTTTTATACTGCACTTTATTCCCCTGCCATTTCGCTGAATTCTTTTTATACTCCCCTACGTTAACTTCACAGTTTTCTGTGAAGCCGTTCGTCGTTGCCAGGCTTCTCGCTTATTCTAAGCTTGCCACTTGCCCGTAGCTTTTTTAGCATCCCATTCAGCTTGTAGTTCTCCTTCCTTTGCTGATTCATTCGGCCGCCGAGCCTTGATCTTCATTGAGGTTAACTGAATTCGTTGCTATTTATCTCTCGCATTTGTTAATTTATTATTTTATTGCGATTATTTTTACTTTTTTTATTATTACTATTGTTATTCTCATTTATTTTTCGTTTGAAAAATTTATTGGTATTGAATTCGGTTGCGTCCTGTAGCGTATTTTTCTTTCTTGTACTGTTTTACTCGGCCGCAGCTTTGACCTGAATTGTTTTCATCGTGTTATTTGTCTCCTGTATTCGTTTATGTATTAATTTATCAATATTATTTTTATTTTTTCATTATTATTATGATTCTAGCTTTTATATTTTTTTTTTAAATTCATTAATAATGAACTCTGTTCCTTCAGCTTATTTTTTTCTTTTACTGTTTCATTCAGCCACTGCTTGACCTCAATTTGCTTGCGTCGTGCTATTTGTCTTTTGTATTCGTTTATTTATTAATTAATCAATCTTATTTTCACTCTATTATCATTATTATTATTATTTCAACTTTAATTTTTTTTTGTAACATTTATTGGTAAAGAACTCGGTTTATTACACCTCCCCACCCATCAAAGAACGCGCGAGTTAAATGAGAGCGTTTGGAAACAAAAAATCTCTTTTACTGATTTATTATTATGTTCTTTCTTTTTTTTCTAAACTTAGAATGTGGTAGCCCAGTTGGCCGCTTCTTGGTACAATGTATATTTATTATTTCTATTCTTTACACTCAATATTATACTTTGATTATGTATTTTTCTTGTTACAATTTTTTATACCCTTTTTTTATTTACTACTTTAAGGCCCATAATAACTCTTGACCTTCTATCAAATTTCTTTTAAAATACTAGTTTACATGCAATTTCTACTTTTTTTACTATTTCGATTATATACACGTAATATTTTAATTTGATTATATGTTTTTCTTATATCATAATTTTTTTTATTTTCTTTTCTTTTTTTTTTACTCTAAGGTCCATAATATATCTTGACCTTCTATCAAATTTTTTTTTAAATACTCGTTTACATGCAATTTCTACTTTGTACTACTTACTATTTCTATTCTATACACTCAATATTTTAATTTGATTATATGTTTTTCTTTGCATCATAATTTTTTTTATTCTTTTTTTTTTTTTTCTTTCTCTAAGGTCCATAATATATCTTGACCTTTTGAATATAATAGTTTACAAGCGACTATTACTCTTTATTTTCTTTCTTTTTTTTTTATTTTTTATTAGTTTGGTGTTGACATATTTTTTATTCACTTCGTAAAATGTTAACACTTAAAGTCTTTGTTTACTACATTGTTAGAAATGTTTTACAATTGAGTTAAAGGCATGAGTTATGGGTGCAATGATTGCTTGCCTAAAAAAAAATATTTTTTTGTTCTTATTTACTACATTGTCAAACAATGATGACGCTTGTGACTGGATGAAAAGACCCATGTAAAAATGTCTCTCAACTTTTATCTTATTAAACTTCTCTCAAAAGCGTCATTATTCTTTAAAGTATACATTTCGGTTACATTTTTCGTATACTTAACGCTTTTAATCTAGTTCAAGGAGTTTTTTTTTTTTTTTTTTTTTTTATCAATTCGCCTTTGCTGGCCTCATTTTTATGCTTTCATACAGTATGTACCAGTATATTTAATTTCACAAAACTATATTAGTGTTTATTCATTTCTATTTTTCTTAAATCTAATTTCCTTCTTTTTCCCTATGTTTTAACTTATATGTTTTTATGGTATAATAATAATAATAATAATAATGTTTGATTATGTAAATTGAATCAATGATATTTGTTTCTTAATTGTATATGTATACTCAATCGTTTTTCTTATAGAACATCACATTCTATGAGAATAACAAACAAAGATTTTAATTTTATTATTATTATTCCATTTCTATCTGACTTCTATTTTGAAGCTACAGTAGTTGATAATATAAGGAGTTGCACCCAGCTTTCATGCTGCAATAAAAATAATTTGAATTTTACTCCTAATACATTGGTACATTTTGAATTTTACTTCATTTTTTTATACAATGGTATATCACTCTCAAGGTAAAATTATTATTCTCAATGAAATTTTATATTAAGGTTATGATAAAATCACTCTTTCTGATGAACAGTTTGGAAGCTAGTTTCCTATTTTACATAAATTTTTAATCTTATTTTCAACCATGCAATTGATACGTGAACATAACGAATTTCTTTTTTTTATTTATCATTATTATTAGTCCCAAAACCTTCTTGCATTTTTGTTTCCCTTTACCTACATTTTTAAAGGACGCATTGTTTTTTTTTATTTACATCGTTTTTATGCTCTAACAACGTTTAATTATATATATTCTTACAACTTAATAAGCAAATATTATTTTAAATCTATACTTAATTTGTTGTCTAAAAAAAAATTTTTTGTTATCGTAGCTGATTAAGCAACGAGCCGTATCTTTATTTCTCTTAACCAGCTTGTTATTAATCTTACAAGTCCTTTCTAGTCCATTTCAATCTTTTAATTATTTCTTGTTCTTACTCCTTTCTTTTTTTTTCACTGGTTTTGTCTCTTTTATTCTTATTATGTTTCCTTCCCTTGGAACATTTTTTTTATTAAACCTCTCCTTACTTAATTTTTTTTGTATTATTATCTATGTGCGCATTTATATTATGGTTAAATAATAATAATAATTGATTTTAAAGCTTAGTATGGGAATGTTCCCTTTTATTTTAATATTTTTCTGTTTTTCTTACCAACAGCAAAATGTAATCATTAATTATTATTATTTCCCTTCTCCTTTTTTTTTATTTCAACGTTTGTCATTAATCTAAAAATCATCTTAAATTGATATTTATCCTGCATACATCATAAAATTAAAAAATTGTGTATCTTTTTTTATAATAATTATTTTCTTGTTTATACTAATCATGTTTGTTTCTTTTGATTTTACTTCATATATCTTTATACGTGTATCTCTATGTTTTCTGTATTTTTTTACTACCGCGCAACTATGCGGCTGTTTGACTTATCTTTGTAATGTTTCTTTCTGTATGTATAGATATACTTTAACCTGAATAAAATTTTTAAATTTTATTCCCTTCCGCCCCTTAGAAAAAGAGTAAACATTTTTATAAAGATCGCTATTAGCATAAATTTTTGCATAGAGAGTCTTTCTTTCTATCTCAAGGTAATGAGGAAATATATGTGCCGGTTTTTATTTTTATCTTTGAAAGACTTGACTATTTTCGGTTATCGCTTATTAATATATTCTTTCGTTTATATATCCCTGACTTTATCTTATCATCACTACTGTATCTGTTCATTATTTCAACTCCTACCTTCCTATCCTCTAATATTTAAGTCACGTATTGTTCTCGGCTTTGTTTCTCTTTTTTTTTACCATTTACTTTTGGCTACTTATTTTGCTTATTATTAACCTAATCTTGTAGCGTCTTTTTTATTTCTTTTCCCTTTTTATTAAATATATAATGATTTTAAGATCTAGATATTATATGTATGTCTATCTATGGGACTGTCACACTTAAACTTTAGAGACTTCCGTCTATCTTACTCTAATTTAATTTATTTTCCCATTTATTTTTTTATGTTTAAAGATATTATTTTAATCCTTATTTTCTTTTTTTTTTCTTTTTACTTTGGTTGCAAATAGGATTTTCTTACTCGGTAGCATGAACTTCCTTACTTTTATGATTATTTATTCTTATTTCAAGATTACATTTATTATTAAAAACATCTGTGACCAGATATATCCCCTTTCAATAGCCAAACGCTATTATCTCTCGGAGTATATCTATAATTTTTATAGGTTGCGTAGTTTTTGTAAAGCTCATTTTCCTTTTCGATCAAGTACTGCAGTCGCAATTGTGACTTTAATTTTTCTAGCCTTAAGGCTTGCAAGCCTTGCGACGTGTTTATGTCAAATTTTTCTTCGAGCATATTTGTTATAATAGTCGTCAGGATCGCATTCTTTACGTAAAAATTCTTTAATCTCTCTATTTAACGTTTTCAAGTTTACTTCTTCTTGCTTGTTCTTTTGAAGTATTTCATATTCGTTTCATATCTCAGACTTCTCGTGTATAATATTCTCTTTCTCTGTATGTAACTCTGCTTCTTCTTTCCTCTCAGGTAAATTATTTCTTTTTGCATCTAATTCGGTATTTTTCTTTTTTTCTAGAATATTTTTCTCCTCGTAAACAAAATTTTCCTCATCACTATATAATTTTTCTTTGAATTTCTTCTTCTGGCTGCAATTGTGATTAATTTTTGGAACATTTTGGTAATTATTAAATAATTTATTATCTTTCTGTTTCAAATTTTCTGTTCTTATCCGAAAAAATGCATTATTCGGGTCTTCGTCCCACGTTTCCTCCTTTTTTTTGTTTTTTCATAGAGAAAGCAGTGTATCGATATAAAAAAATTTTTTCTATTTTTTCACCAATTGTACATATTTAGACTCAGGAAGTAAAAAAAAGTGGTTTCCAGAAAATGTCTGTATGTATACACATACATGTGCGTGTGTGTGTGTGTATGAATTCAGTACGCCAAAAATATGTGACGTTGCAAAATTACCCGAAACGTACAAATTTAAAAATTTATTATGTTACTCTGTCTATTCTTTACCTAGACTCTCTCAGAGGAGATTCGACCGAAAGTAAGCTTGTGCTCGGGGCGCACCAGCTCTCGTTAACCGCGTTCAATAACAAAAAAAAACAATTATTATTTAGAATTTTAAACACTGCGTCATGCACGGCAAACACACACAAGGAATTTATCAAAAATGTTTTTTACATAAATGATTTAACACTCTTTTATTAGATTTAAAATAGTTTTATTCTACTTTCATTTTTTTCTAATCACAATGAAATTTTTTTTTGTTTAAATAACTTCCTTTTCAACACACACATATAACGCTCTCACGCTCTTTCTCTCTCTCCCGACTAACGCGCGCCACTAATATTCCGCTCGAATTACAAATTTTTTCTACGCGTGACCCCGCTATGACGATACATACACTTTACAATATAAAGACTCTCATTTGACTTATCGCACAAATTCTCTCTCTCTCTCTCTCTCATGCATAAATGCTAAATTTTCTTTCACTCTCTCTCCTTACAACACTTAACTTATTCTTTCTTTTTATATTGAGTATAATTAAAAAGTTACACACGTTTAACATAAACAAAAAAATCTCTCTATCACTTACACATTGCACGAAATACAAAGAATTAAGAAATAAATAAAATAAAAGTAAATTCACCACAACACGTCACGCTATAAAGATCGCTCTCCCCTTTTTCCTCGAATTATATTTCTCTCTCACTCACACTACCGGCCCCAACGACGCTTCGATGGCGCAACCGTTCTCTTTCTTTTCGCGTTCTGGATTCGTTTTTTTTTCTTTCTACTTTATCACGCGTAAAACAACAATATCTTATACAACTGTTATCTAAAAGTTCTACTCTATTTCGCCATTTACTTTATTCTTACTTTTAGCGAAGAAGATGGCAACTACGCGCGAGGCTAAAATTTTACAATATTACCTTACAATCGAGAGAAGCGAAATCCTAGTGGATTCTGTCCAGGCGAAGTTGATTTTGTCGCTGTGGCTTCCTCTCGTTCTCCCCTTCGCTTCTCTCTTGTCGAGGCTCAGGACGCACGGTGATTCGCAAAAAAAAAACTCTATTCGACGCTACTAACACACTGGCAATAATTCTCACTTCCACGACGCTACACACACAATCTCGAAATAATACAAAAAAAACTAATCACACGCAAAAATGATACAAAGAAAACTCGGCAATTAAAATATCTATTAAATTTTCAACTAATCACACGCCCAAACTCTTTATAATTTTAATCACGAAATAAACTCTGCACGCTCACGCCACGCTAATTCCACGAATTTACACACACACAAAAAAAACCCTTTATAAAACTCTATTACTCTCACGACACGTCTATTCTCTGCTGCGGCTCAATGTACACTGACGCTTCGCCTGGCGAATTTCGACCCGTAACGTCTTTCTCGATTGCATCAGCCAATCGCTACGCTTACATTTGGCGGGCTATCAATATTTCCGGGCGCGAAAACTGTAATTTACTTATGTACACAATAATTTCACATTTCCCTTTTTGCAATTAACTTTAAAACAAAACCTAAGATTATTACAACTTAGTTTTATTTTTCCTTTTACAATTTTAAAGATAAATTCGCATATATAAAAACGTTCGTTAAATCTCTCCCCGTCCGGCGTGTACAAGGACGGCGCGCGCAACTCGTACATCACTCGGCCGTACTCTCTTTCTCTCCTTCTCTTTCACACTCACACACATATCTACGCACTCTCTCTTATACTAAATCTCGCTTTTACAATAGTTTATATATATTTTAACATAACGCACGCTTTCAAAATTCTAATTCCCGCTTTTATAACTATAATTTAATACAACGCATTAATATAAAAACTCTTCTTTCGTTATTTTCTGTCTTCTTTCCTTCGGCGGCATTCGGTTCTTCTCGGCGCTAGTTTCTTTCAGTATGGCGGCGGGACTATTTGAATGATAGAATTCCCTCAAACATAAAAAAAACAAAACAACCTTTTAACAAATTGTAAATATATTTTATTAACTATCCCAAACAACAGCAGAATTATTTAACTTCTTTTTAATTAAATTTAACATCACTTACCCTTCTTTTTCTCACAATAAAAAAAAAAATTTTAAAGCCGAAAAATTTCAAAAAATTTTTGTGACGCGAAAACCCGCGTCGCAAATATCTCGAGAACTACTCAATGGATTTGCTTCAAAATTTGCATGCAATTTATTTTTTTGTCTTACTGGAGGGCAAGCTATTGAAAATTGATCTTCTTAGCTCAGTTTTTTTAGAGCCATTTTAAGGATTTAAAAAAAAATTTGATTTTTCATTGTTTTGGTATTTTACATAAACTACTCAAAGAATTTTCTTGGAAATTTGTTTGAACATTATTTCCAACTGCCAAAAGAAGAAAAACTTTTACCAACTGATTTTCTTAGCGCACCTTTAATTTTAAAGCAATTTGAAAATTAAAAAAAAAATTTTTTCTTCATTTTTCCTTTATTTTATGAAAACCATTCGATAGATTTACTCCAAAATTCGTATGCAAGTTGTTCGCTATTGTCTGAGGAAAATTAGCTTCGGAAAACTAATTTCTTAAGCGCAGTTTTAATTTTAGAGCATTTAGGAAATTTTTGAAAAAAAGTTTATTTTTCATTTTTTTTTTATATTACACAAAAACCATTAGTTAGATTTGCTCTAAAATCATTATGCAAATTATTCGTTATTGCCTAATGAAACAAGCTTTGGAAAACTTATTTTCTCAGCACAGTTTTAATTTAAGAGAATTTAGAAAATTAAAAAAGAAAATTTTTCGTTTTTTTTGAGTTTTACGTAAACTACTCTAAGAATTTGTTTGAAAATTTGTATACTAATTATTTGCTACTGTTGAAATAATAAAAAAATTAGAAAACTGATTTTCTTGGCATACTATTAATTTTAGAACATTTTGAAAATTTTTAAAAAAGTTGTTATTTTTTATTTTTTTTCTATTTTACGAAAACCATTCGATAGATTTTTGCCAAAATTTGTATGCAAGTTATTCGCTATTGTCTTAAGTAAATAAGCTTTACAAAATTCATTTTCTTAGCGTAGTTTTAATTTAAGAAAATTTTTAAAATTTTGAAAAAATGATTATTTTATTTTTTTTTTATATTACACTAAAAATATTCGATAGATTTTCTATAAAATTATTATGGAAATTATTCGTTATTGCCTTAATGAAACAAGCTTTGGAAAACTTATTTTCTTAGCGCAGTTATAATTTTAGAGCATTTTGAAAATTTTGAAAAAAATTTATTTTAAATTATTCATCTTTTTTAGATATGACGTAAACCACTCTAAAAATTTGCTTTAAAATGTGTATAAATATTATTTGATACTTTTAAAATAATAAAAACATTTAAAAACTGATTTTTTTTAACATACTATTAATTTTGTTAGATTTGCTCTGAAATTTGTATGCAAGTTATTTATTATTGTCTAAAGAAAAAATGATTTGGAAAACTTATTTTCTTAGCGTAGTATCAATTTGAGAAAATTTTGAAAATTTTGAAAAATGTTTATTTTTAATTTTTTTTTTATATTACACTGTTTATTTTTATTTTATTAAAGTTTATATGCGTATTATAACCAAAATTTTTTTAAACAGATTATTTTAAAAAATATGAATTCAACATTTAAATATTATGTATTAATATTTTCTAAAAATAATAAATATGAATTATTTAAAAATTTTGGCCGATTTTTTTAAATAATATCTTCATCATTTGCTTCAAACCAAATATTATTATATTTAATCATGGATCTTCTTACCTCATTTTTTTTATATCCATTTAAAGAATTTTAAAAAAATTTTGATTTTTAATTTTTTTGGTATTTTACGTAAACTACAGGAAGAATTTTCTTGAAAATTTGTATAGACATTATTTGTGACTACCAAAAAGAAGAAAAACTTTTACCAACTGATTTTCTTAGCACGTTTTTAATTTTAGAGCAATTTCAAAATAAAAAAAAAAAAAATTTTTCTTCATTTTTCTTTTATTTTATGAAAACCATTCAATAGATTTTCTCTAAAATTTGTATGCAAGTTATTTGCTATTGTCTGAGAAAAATTAGCTTTGGAAAACTCATTTCTTCAGAGCAGTTTTAATTTTAGAGCATTTAGAAAATTTTTGAAAAAATGTTTATTTTTCATTTTTTTTATATTACACAAAAACCATTCGTTAGATTTGCTCTATAATCATTATGCAAATTATTCTATAAATTACTCTAAGAATTTGTTTAAAAATTTATATAGAAATTATTTGCCACTGTTAAAATAATAAAAACATTTGAAAACTGATTTTCTTGGTATACTATTAATTTTATAGCATTTTTAAAATTAAAAAAAAATTTTTTTTTAAATCTTTTTTCTATTTTACGAAAACCATTTGATAGATTTGTTCCAAAATTTGTATGCAAGTTATTTGCTACTGTCTGAAGAAAACAAGTTTTGGAAAACTAATTTTCTCTGTGCAGTTTTAATTTAAGAGAATTTTGAAAATTTTCATACAAATTTTTATTTTTTATTTATCTTCTTTCTTAGTGTGGTTACGATTAGAAATTTCGTTGTCATCGTTCTTTTAAAGTACAAATTTAGAAATAAATATTAATGTTAGACAATTTTTTTATATTAAAATCACATTTAAATAAATATAAAAAAATTAATGAAACTCAAAGAGCTCTATGAGAAAGCATTCCGCTTAAGCACTTGGCAGCGTTTTTATAAATAATATTCTTTCTTTTAAATTCTCTCTGCATGTATTCCTTTTTTAAGACTACTTGATTTTGCACGTTATCTCCTTCGTCTCTCTGAGATATTATAACTTCCATCTTTTCGTTCAATGACGCGTTCTCTTCATAACCTCCTTCTTGCTCTGTATCAATATCGAGCTCTTTTAATGGCAGATTTTTCTTTTTAATATGAATGTTTCCTCTATGTTTATCGTTGTACGTTTCAACTATTTTCATTACTTCATTAACATTATTTTCACACTCCTCTCTTGAGGTACTTTCATACGTAATATTTTTTTCGTCGTAATACTCCTTTTTATCCCCAACTTTGGGATTTCTCCAATAGAAAGCATCATTCTTTCTATTATTTTTAACATCATTAAATACTTCTTTTTTATTCAATACATAATATTTATTTTCATCATGGTGAGGGATTCCTCTTTCCTCTTTACCTTCAAAAATATATATTTCTTTAAAGTTACGACTACCCTTCTTTGGGTTTACAATATATTTTTACTTATAAAAATTTCCCCTTGTTTCTGTAAATCTTTATTTTCTCCTTTGCACATATTTTTATTCTCATGATCATTGAAACATTTATTTTTCATTTTATACTCATAACTGCCATAATAATTTTTATAGTCCACGTCATTATATAGTTCATCTTGATTCTCAGAGATAACTTTATTAATATTTTTCTCAGCTTCTTCTTTAATAACTAATCCATTTGTTTTAAATTTTACATTTTCTTTAAACAACTTATTTTCTTTTTTCAACGTACTTTTATTAACATGATCCTCACAGCCTTTAATATTATTTTCATTAACAACATTTATTTTATTTTTTCTGCATTCCTCTCATTAAATACTTCATTTATTTTCATATGATTTACATAATTTTCATTCTTCAATAATTTATTTGCATTATTAACAATAACTTTACTGACATGCCCCTCATTGGCCTCGTCCAGCTTGCTATATATCATATCTCCTTTATTTTATTCAATAATTTCATCATCTTCATTAAATAGTTTATTTATTTTTACATAGTTTCCATTTTTGTTTTTCTTTAACGGCAAGCCGGAGTAGATCCTGATACCGACCGAGTAACAATTGAGTTGTTTGTTATTTACTCAAGTATTAATCGGTGTATCTTCAAATTAAAGGTTGAGCGCAATAGATATTATTATTATGAACATCTATGCACAAGAAAAAAAAATTCTACCGCTTTGTTTTTGAGAAAAGTAAGGAACACCGAAGTAAAAGTTTATGTTTATAATATTTTTGCGTTTCTTACTTTTCTCAAAAACAAATCGGTAGATTTTTTTCTTCTTGTGCATAAATATTTGTAATAATAATATCTATTGCGCTTAACCTTCAATTTGCAGATACACCGATTAATACTTGAGTAAATAACAAAAATTTCAATTAGACAAGGACAGCAAATCCGGCCTGCTCTTAATAACTCATTTTCATTTTTCAATATAACATCATCGGCGTGCCCATCATTGGCTCTGCCTTTCTTTATATCAACAATATCTCTTTCTATATTTTCATTATTTTTATACAATTTATCATTTATTTTCCTATAATTCACGTGATTACCTTTTTTCAATACTTCTTTTTCATCATTTAAAATAATATCATTGGCATGCCCACCATTGGCTTTGCCCTTCTTCATATCGACAATATTTTCCTTATTTTCATAAAATATATCATTTATTTTTATATAATTCACATATTTCCCTTTTTTCAATAGTTAATTTTCATCATTTACAATAACATCATTGGCATGCCCATCACGGGGTTTGTCATTTACACAATTATTAGTTTCTTCTTTTTCATCATAACATAATTCTTGAATATCTACCGCATTTTTCTTTCTATTTTCATTTTCTTCTAATGTATTATCTCCTTTTATTTTAGTAACCTTCCCCATTAATTTCTTGTTTTTTTCTTTATTTGTCTTCGGTTTCTTTATCATGATTATCTCGTCATTAAACGTCACTGCTCTTCTCTTTTCTCCTTTTCTGGGTTCGTTTCTGATACTTGGCTTGGCTGATATCTTATCGTTTTTCTCACTTACTTCTTTTTGACCTTTATTTATTTTTTCTTTTATCGCTTCTATGAATCAATTTATTTTATTTAACTCTCCATTTAATATTAGGTCACTCTTCTTGTTGTGACTTAAACTTAGTTGATTTAATTTTCTGTTTATCTTTTTAATGTCATGGATGATATCAATTAAGTCTCGCGATTCTTCAGTACTTGAATAGGATGCTTCTTGCTGTAAATGTCTTATTCCTGGTTCTTATTGCTCGACCTTATCGAAATCTTCGTCATGTAATTGCTTATATCTTTCTTTAAATTCTTCTTGTATACTATCGCTGCTTTCTGAAACGCTTTCTTGTTTCTCCCAATTCAATTTGTTATGACTGACATTTATATATTTACCTATAGTTTCTATATCTCCAATAGTTAATAAGAGTCTGTCATATTCTTTTTCTTCCTCTGTTGTAAAATCTACTGCTTGGTTTCCTTTGCGTTCGTTAGTTTTTTTGTTTATGGCTCTTATTCCTAGCAAATGTAAGATATCCCTCTGTCGGTGAATGATTTCCTTTATTCTCATTATTATTTTTATCTTATCTGAGGAACTATCCCGTGCTCCTTCAAAAGGTATCACATCACCTTCATATTCAAAGTTATTTGTGAAATAATTAATTTTTGCTTTTGTTCGCCTAAAAAAATCCGTGCCCAAAATTCCTGCTTCCTTTATAAGAAACTCGTCGTCTACTAAATAAAATTCAATTTCTCTATTTTCTAAATTTATAATGATTTTTCCTACTGTTTCTAAATAATAAGGCGTAATGCTACCTTATCGGTTCTTGCATATCAATATGAATATAGGGAGATACTTCGGATTTTTTCGCTAGACTTACAGAGGCCCCAGTATCTAACATGAACTCAAGTGGCCTTTTAAATTCTCCTACATCTACTCTTATAATTGGTGCTGTACTTGCCTGATTTAAGTTCACTGTTTCGACGCGCACGGGCCGTCTCTCACTACCTGTGGCGTAGTCGGGCGCATGCCAGCCGTTATCTCTCTCCGCGCCCACTTGAGGGAGATTCAAACCGTTTCCCTGCGGCTCTTGTCCTAAACGCGTGTCTTGTTGTAATTTGAAACACTGATTGTGAGCGTGGCCTGGTTTACCACAACAATAACAGGTTAAATTTGAAAAATTAGTCGTGTGCCGAGTTGGCGATTTATACGGGCCTCTTCCCGCAAAATTATCATTATTCTGATTGTTACTGCTATTATTTCCAAAATTTGCAGCATAGCTATTTCGCCTTCTATTTTGATTTCCATAGTTATTTTCTGTAGCGTTCATCCCTAAATGTCGGCCAGGGGCGTTGGTTACGTTTTCTTTACCTCTGGGTAAAAATTCTGTCCTTCGATTTACCTCAGCGTTCCAGTCCTCAAAAGCAATATTAGGTCTTTGAATGTTAGAAAAATTTCGCCCTCTCGGCCATTGGTTTGGCTGAAAATTATTATTAGGCGGCGAAAATAAGTTTACACTTCCCATCTGGCGGGCCAATAATAAGCAATTCATTGCTCGGTGTCCCCTTTTATTGCAAAAGGAACAAATTATTATATTTGTCTCTGTTTCAACAATATTTATGTGTCGTGCGTCTTTCAGAAAATTTTCTCTTTTATTTTCCCCTCTACGCACCTCTCCTTCCTCTTGCATACTATTTTCAAATTCCCACTCGATCTCTATGGCATTTTCCCTAGCTTCTTCTAAGCTTGCAGGAGTACCTATGCGAGCCCGTATTTCCCAGCGCAATCCTCTTAGCAAATACTTTACACAATCTTTTTCTAACTCTTGTTTAAAATCATTCATATCATTTATTCGTTTTTCTTTTCTTGCAGTGAATGGTATTTCTTTTTCAATTTCGTGTAACCGATTTAAAAATACAATCACGTTTTCACCTGTCTTTTGCTTGATTTTTGCTGAATCTCCTTTCCACTCATGATAAGTTTTTGCTGATCCAAAAATATTTTCGAAATATTCTACAACTTCCATTAAATTTTTAAAACTGCGTCCCCTTACGCAATTCAAAGCATCCCCATACAGTTTAATTCTAATTAATTGAGATAATTCTGCTCCTACGTGGCTGGGTAAAATCGCTTGTGCTTCCATGCACCCGTCTAAAAATTCAGAAATAGGAATATTTTTGCCATTGAAGCGCGGAATGACATCAAGGGCATCCTTTAAGGATAACCCACGAATTTGCAATTTTGCCATTTTGATTGAGTTATCTGGCAAATTCTGCAAACTATTATTCTCTGTATTTTTATTTTCGTAATTATAAAAATAATCTTTATAATTAGAAATTTGATTTGTTTCTTTATTTGCAGAGGCAAGAGAATTTGTTGTGTTCTCTAAATTTGTAAATTCCTTTTTTCTGTCTGCTTTCACAATGGTAGGCGTAACTACCGAGTTACAAGAAATGTTCTCTTCTTTCTTTAACTCGTTATTATTTTCCACAAAAGAATCTTGTTCGTTTTTCACGAACTTCTGTATTTTCTCTTTTACTAAATTTAAAATTTTGAAAAATCCAAATCCTTTATTTATGCTTTCGTTTAATTCTTCGATATGTTCGGGGCTTTTAAAATAATTATTAATTACTTCATCTTTAAAATTTATGTTCAAGTGTTCTTTAATGTGTTCCACCGCGAATTCTAGGGGTAAATCTAATAAATCTCCTTTTTCAAATATTGTCGGTAATCGAAAACTAGGTTTGGTGCTTAAGGGTGTGCTACAGCCTATTGCTAAAGGCGAAGTGTTAAGTGTTTTATTTAAAAGTTTGAATTGCGCGGGTCTAAGACTTATTCTTTTATAATTAACAGGAACCTTGTCTTTAGTTCTATTTTTACTACCCGACTCCCTTTCGTCCTCACTACTATCTGATTCACTTATTTTATCCCTATATTCCCTAAATCCTAAGCCTAACGCTTTATATGCGTCCTGCCTTGATTTGAACCCCTATAATTCCCCTACCTCTAAATTATTTCTCTGTAAGAAAACAGTAAAGTCTTTTTTAATCGTAAGGTATTCTTCAATACTTTTTATCTACTTCGCGCGGGTGCTTTGACGCCTTCACCGCTTCAGTGATTTCCAAGTTTTTATTTTTTAATTGTTCAGTTAAAGTTTTTGCAAATATACCTTCCTCATACATGTCACCAGAAACGCCGCTCCTATTGCTCATTTCGTATTGTTTTGAATTCTTTGCGATTAACAAAATAATTTATCAATGATTCCGCGAATTTGCTTATCTTTGTTCGCATCTATAATTGATATTTAATAAAAATTCTTAAAACTATTTCTGCCATCAATATAAGATTGTCGTGCAGGCATATATAGAGGTACCATGCGAATAATTCTACTACTCTTTCATCATTTGCAAATTTACCTCTTTCCAACCCTAAATGTTTTACTTATCTAATTTTTTTTGCAATTTTAAAACGACGATTCATTCTTAGGGCTATTTCATAGGAACGATGTATTCAATAAAAAAAATTTGTGGGTATTTAAGATATTTAAAAAAGAATTCTCTCATCTGTATTCAACAAAGATTCGTAATGCTGAAGCTTATTAAAGACTCTATTAATAGGGACTTGACGGAACTTATTTCATCTTACTAAAATTTAAGTTATAATTCAAGATAGAAGCTTTGTAACACACTAATTGATTACAATTAATTTAAAAGTTACTCAGATGATTGCAAAAATAAAATCTTTACTTAATTTTCATATCCTAAGGGTGTAGGGCAAATGTGAGCATTGCTGTCGCTCCCCAACTACAGTCAATTTTTATTAAACATTTTCTTTTTAATATTTTCTTTTTCTCTTTCTTTTTTTTTCTTTTTTACTTACTTTCAGTTAAATAAATCACAAGGTAATTTTATTATTTATTATTAATAAAAAGAACTATATTGCAAAAGAAAAACAATTTCATTATAATTCCTTTCTTTTGATCTTTAAACCTTCTACCCCAGTAAAAATTCGGATAATTTATTATTTTGTCGTTTTGACGCTTGTAAGAAAAGGAAAAGAATATTTTATATTAATTTATTTGTTATGTATTTTATAGTAAAAATTATCAATGACAACAAAAAACCATTCTTAACTTAAAAAAGGTTTCTAACTGTGTTTTTTTTTATTTTCTTTAAATAATATTATCTTTAAATAATGCATAAACAAGTTAGTTATGTGCGTATGTTTTTCAATTTTCTATGGAGCAGTTTTCATAAATAAAAAGAAGCAAATTCATTTTTTTAAAAATTGCCATATTCAGTGCTTTGAAATTGGTCTTTGATGAAAAAGGTCAGTAAAATAAAATATTATTTTTTTTACAATACCCTGAAAATAAGAAAAATAATAAAATTTTTAAAATATTTCGCAAAATTTTCTTTTTGTCCTAGTATTTTATATTTAATAACAATTCTTTTTCTTTTTTTTTATTTCACTTAAGCTGTTTCTGAAAATTTTGCAGTGTACGATCTAACCATACTGCGTTTTAAAATAAGAATTTTACTCATTTTCTTTCTATAGTTTAATTTATTCTTTTAATATTCCACCCCATATTATATATTTCAAAAAAATTCTTAAATATTAAAATTATCAATCCTTTAACTTTTTAATATCCATCAAATCACTATCGTTCCTTTTATTAATTTCCAGCATCGATTTTTCATAAAAATTCTCTGTTACAGTATAATATTTCCATAGTTATTTCTATATAATTCACACAATAAACTGCTTTGAAAACGCTGCAAATATTTTAATCACACAACGTCATAATTTTACCAGGTTATAATTAAATTACTGCAGAACCATCTCAATATGATATTAAAATTGATTTAATTTATTTCTTCAACAAACAATTGTATTTCACACGCTATTAAACATTTGTCTTGTTGAATAACATTGTTAATTGAATTTTTACTTTATCTCTCTCTTTTCTTTTTTTTACCAAGTGCCGAGTCACCAGTAATTAAATATGACACTAGAATTTATTTAACGTATTTCTCAAAAGTGAAATCTTTATCTTTAGCATGATTATAAAAATGTTTACTTATTAGCCCAAGAAGAAATTTTATTTAACTTATGCCCATGTACTTGTTTTTACGTTTTTCTTTCTCTTTAAAAAAAAATTTTTCTTTACATATTATTAAAATAAATTTCATTTTTATTCACATAAAATGGAAGGCAAGGAAATTTTGAGGTCAACTGAAATTGTTGCTGTTTGTCTCTCGCATTTGTTTATTTATCATTTTATTGCGATTATTTTTACTTTTTTTATTATTACTATTGTTATTCTCATTTATTTTTCGTTTGAAAAATTTATTAATATTGAATTCGGTTGCGTCCTGTAGCGTATTTTTCTTTCTTGTACTGTTTTACTCGGCCGCCGCTTTGACCTGAATTGTTTTCATCGTGTTATTTGTCTCCTGTATTCGTTTATGTATTAATTTATCAATATTATTTTTACTTTTTCATTATTATTATTATTCTAGCTTTTATATTTTTTTAAAAAATTCATTAATAATGAACTGTGTTCCATCAGCTCATTTTTTTCTTTTACTGTTTCATTCAGCCACTGCTTGACCCCAATTTGCTTGCGTCGTGCTATTTATCTTTTGCATTCGTTTATTTATTAATTAATCAATCTTATTTTCACTCTATTATCATTATTATTATTTTAACTTGAATTTTTTTTGTAACATTTATTGGTAATGAACTCGGTTCATTACACTATCAATATTTAATTATTAATAACAAAAATATATGTAACTTTTTAGTATAATTGTGTATACAGTAATGAAACATTTGATTTCCATAACATATATAAATATTATATTAGTTAAAACAAAGAGAATTAGTTTTTCAAATAAATTTATAATAAAATAAATTCATTTAAAAAATTTATTATTAATAATATTAGAATAAAAAACATTTTTTTTCGGTTTAAAGGAAATAGAAGGTTCGTGTATCTTAGTCCAGTTTTCTCTTAAAGCCAGTTTTTTTAAAAAACTGCAGATTATGCCGTTTACCTTTTTGTTCCAATTACTATTTTTAAATTTTTTGACTGTTAATAATAATGGATAATGATCAGTTATTGTATTAAGTAGCTTGCATGTTCCAGTTTTGATTGTTGAAGTATTAATAAATATATTATCCATGCAGGATCTTTCATTATTTGAGTTTATGTTGGTCTAGTTACTGTTTGAAAACCTGGTGTATAGCCTTTTTTTAAAAGGTTATTTAAAAACTCTTGGCCAATGGAATCCAGGTTTAGAGTATCAATATTAAAATCACCTATTATGAAATGGCTTTTAACATTTTGTTTTTTTATAAAAACTTCTGTATGTTTAGATTATTTGGTATATATATATAGCTACACCATCACACTGATTTATCTTACTATTGTTGTAATATATTTTTTATCCTGGAATCGAGAAGAATTTATAATAATCTAATATCCTTGTTTCAATGCATACAATCATGAAAGGCCTAATGTCAAGACTCTCAACGAAAATTTATAATTTACTAAAGTTGGCATTTAAGCTTCTAATATTTATGTACATAATATTTTCCTCGTTTATCTTAAAAAATTTATTTATTTCATTGAATGTTTCACAAATATATTCTAGTTTTATGAAATCTTTTTATACGTCTTAGATTATTTTAATGTTATCATTCATAATTATTTTACGAAATTAATTGAGTTACTGGACGCAGCGGACCGCTGGGAAGAGATTCTACTTTTAGTTGTCATTATCTTTTGAGGATTGCCTTTTGTGACGTTAATATTACCTACATAACTTCAAATTCTTGGACTCAGTGAATAATTTGCGCTAGTTATACACTTTTTAATTTTGTTTTTTAACACTTGGCAGCTCTCGCTATCAGTTACTACATGTTGTGCATCATATTTGTTTTTGAATTTTTCGTTGTGGTATAAACAGTTGACACAGCATAAACTTGTATTTGCTTTACAATTAATTGAGTTGTGCTAGCCTGCGCAATTGAAAAATATTTTTTATTCTTGCACTTATGACCACTGTCTCCAAATCTACCACAATTATAACATGGCCTAACATGGATATCGTCATACACTTTGCAATTTTGATACCTAATGAAAACTCTATTTTTGTTTTCTTTTATGTATTTGTGAATTTTTGAGCACATTTTTATTAAAACACTTGTCCGTTTACTTTTTTCATTCTCATAGTAATGTAATACTACACATTCAGATTTAAAATTTTTTAAATTTCTTTCATTTATGTCGGCTTCTTAAGTCTTTCGGTCCAACTCCTTAAAGCTATCTACACCTACTACCTTCATTCTTCGTTTTTTAATTTCTTATTTCTCATTTTTGCAAATAGATACCAATTTCTCTTTTAAGATTTTTTTAGCTTCACTCATACTTGTTTCATTTATACTGGCTATATGCACTTTATTATCATTCTAAAAAAATATCTTTTTCGTTTGAAGTTTTCTTTTCGGTCAAGTAGTGAGTAACACTCTTTTTCAAATCATTTGTTCATCACTATTTTTCTTTTTAATTGTTATTTTTGGAATTCTTTTCGATATTGTATTTCCTGTATATACTACTTTAGAGTATGTTGGTTTATATTCAATGTCTTCCATTTCATGGTTGCTTTTAACAATTTTAAGTAGGTTATTTTTTTCTTTTATTTCAGTAACTAGCTGTTTCAACAAAGCGTTTTCTACTTGTCATTTCTCGATGTCAGAGCAACATGTTTCATCTAAATCCATATTTTTCGTATTATTAATAATGTCATTTAAGAATTTTTCTATAATTTCTTCCGCTAACTTTAATTTAATTTGTGCTATTATTTTCTCCACGCTAGAATTTATTGCTATATCATCTGTTTTTGAGGCTAGGTTCAGTCCTACATGTTTGGGACGAATCAACTAACACATCACTAATTTTTTTCGTATTATTTTATCTTTCAAAGTCACTTTCATGATACACACATTCACATATTAAACAGATCACTGTTGTTACTTTCTGTTTTCAATGAAATTTATAAAATATTTTCGCACCCGGATCAGGAGGATGCTTCCCTTATAACGCCAACTTGGCATAATAAATTTAAAATCATAAAAAAATTTTTAAATAATTACTTTTGATAAATTTTTTTTAATAATTCTAATATCATATTTGATATATTATAATGTTTATTTAAGTCTTAAGATCTAGGATTATTTTGGTATAATTCCTTTTTTATATTTTTTTGATTAATTTTTTACATTTTGTAAGATATACAAAAAAATTTTTACTAAAATTTCACTGAAATGTTTTTACTTTAATTTAAAAAAATTAAATAAAGTCACGGATCTTGTTGCAACTTGCAGATAGGCCTTTTCACATAAAATTATAATGAAAGCCGCGGGCATTTAATCTAAAGATCGATTATTTCAAAAGTATGAGTTACTTCGTTCAATTTTTAAAAATTTCTTTGAAAAATCGTTGTTTATAATAAAAAATATTACTCCCCAATAAGAGCTTCTAAACTTATTCTGCAACATTTTAGTAAAAGTTGAGATTAAGTCCTTTTAATTGAAAAAAAAATCGTGTTGAAAAAGCTTAACTCGATTAAAAGTTATAGCAAAATGAAAAAAAGAAAAAAAATCAGCACATAATTGGGATCTTTCATGAAAAAATGGATTATATCCGTCAAGTAGAATACGAAAAAATAAAATACCAGTAATTATTCGTTTTTTAAAATATGATGAATTGCAAAAGTTATAGCCAGTATAAGTTAATACAATTTTAATATATAGATATAGCGCCAATGTACATGACGTCACGAGTTCACTTGTACTTGTGACGTCACACCAATTTTTAACTGCCTCTATCTCTTTGAGTTTTTATTTTCATGATAAAAGAGAAAATACGTGTCCTTTATTTTTTATTCTAAATGGCGGATATAATGGATTAAAAAAAAATTTTCATGCAACATCCCAATTCAATAAACATTATAGTTCAATTTTATACTAATTTTTATAACAATTTTTATATTCCTGTTAACTTTTGATCATATTGAGCTTTTTAAACACGTTTTTTTTATCAAGAGGATTTAATCTTAACTTCTACTAGAATGTTGTAGAATAAATTTAGAAGTTCCCATTGGAGGGTAATATTCGTTAACATAAACAATGATTTTTAGATAATTTTTCATAATCTTGGAATGATCGAGCGTTAGACCAAATGCTCGCGGTTAAACTTAAAATAAACATTATGATGTATCAAAATTAATAATAACATTATTATAATAATTTTTAATAGTATTAATTTAGAAAATTTTTTATCATTTTAAATTTATTATAACATTGATCATTTGTACCATTTAATTGATAATGATATTTTTTTATTGTTATTTTGTTAAATATTAATATTTTTATTCATATACAATATATGAAACAAAATATATTAAAAATATATGACATGGAATATTAATACTAATTGTTCATAAAGGATATATAAACTTAAACTTATTAAATAAATGTTAATATTGTTAATAAAGGTTTAAAACGTAAGGTGGTGTGGAAACCCAAACTATATGTCTATTCTTTTTTTCATATAATACAATATACATAATATTAATAGAACCATTAAATATTATATTTTTATTTTTTTTAATGGCTTAATTATAGTGTTGAAGAATTCTAATAAAAGCAATTCTAATCCACATTAATTAATTTCAGTTATGAAGAGAATTAATTAATGAGCCATTTATATCGTGAATCTTGAAAAATACGACCTCAGAGGGTATCGGTTGATTGTTGATCACAGAAGTGACTGACCATCCATCGGTAGTTTAAGTTTTCGGTATGATGTGTCAGACAATCTAGCCTGATGTGATGTTTTAAACAGATACCAGGTCGAATTTCCTTTGATAGCACCATATTAAAAAAGTTAACATATGATGGACAATATCTTCATATATTAACTAGTCCTTTAAAATTATTCTTTAAAAAGAAAAAAAAAAAAGAAAAATACATAAACAATATATATAGTCCAGTCATTGAAGCATTTCAGCTGGAAATTTTGTCGGTTAGGATGGATTGACATGAAAATCAGAGCCGGCCTTAGTCTCACAGACGCCCTAGGGCAAAATTATCCATAGCGCCCCTTTAAGGAAATCAAAACGCTCCAAATTTATAAATCGGCTGAAATACTTAATGAAGATCAATTAAGACGAATATTTTGTAATTTATCATTAACAAAAAATAGAAAAATATTATTAAAAAAATTTAATTTATTATAAATACATAATTAAGAAATATCAAATAATAAAATATTAATATTAAATATTAATAAAATATTAATATTAAATATTAATAAAATATTAATATTAAATATTAATAAAATATTAATATTAAATATTAATAAAATATTAATATTAAATATTAATAAAATATTAATATTAAATATTAATAAAATATTAATATTAAATATTAATAAAATATTAATAAAATAATATATTAATAAAAGATTTTACTAATAATAAAAGTGCGAAAAGTTAATTTTATTTTTTTTAAACATTTTATAGATAATAACGTTTTACGTAAACAGAAAATAAAATCGTAAATTTTTATTAATACCCAAAATGAACTTTTCGAGCTTTTTTATCAGAAAATTCTCTTATTAATTCCGTAAAATCTAGATTTTCAACAATATCATTTTCAATAGAAAGTGTTGCCAAACTAGAAAGTCTTGCTTGAGACATCGTTGATCTTAAATAAGTTTTGATTAATTTGAGTTTTGAGAAACTCCGTTCACCACTTGCGACAGTCACTGGTATGGTCAATAAAATTCGCATAGCAATCCATATGTTAGAGTATAGATCTAACAAATCTTTGTTTTTTATAAAATTTAAAATAAATATCGGATCAATTTTATTGTGATTCTTAACGTCAATGAAAGATTGAATACTAATTAATTCGTCACAGAGCAGAGTTCCATTGATGTCCGAGCTTGAATTTACCGTCAAGGCAGTTTGTAAATTGATACAAAGTTTCAAAAGTTCTTCTTTTCCTGGCAAATTGTTTAAATTGTATAAAAATCCCCATTTTTCTGAATAAGCACTTAATTGTTTAAATCTTTCTGTCATTGATGCTATAACTGTATCCAAAAGACAATTAAAAAAATCTATTTCAAATTTTTTCTCTGGTGAAATTATAGGCTCATCTTCAGTTATATCATCGTAGTGACGTTTAACTCGTCTTATTCTTTTCGTTGACTTAAATACAGGCTCAATATTTAACTGCTGTGCTAAATCTTTAGCTTCAATTATAGCCTGCTTCAATCCATTTATTCTATAATTTTTTAAGTATTGATTGCAATTTCTCATTATCTGTGTGCATTCAGCAATATCCATGTCTTTTGCTTGAAACATTTTGCTAGCAACATTTATTTGAAACAGGACATTATACCATACAATTAAAGATATAATAAAACTAAAATCTTGCAACTGCTCTGCTAATGTAATTGCTTCATGACATGTACTAGGATCGCATTTTTCGCCTTCGGATAAAGTAATAAGAGCATCATAAATTTCACTCATTTGACACCGCTTTGACACTATTTATTTTTGCCTCCCAACGTGTATCACTCAGCTTTTTTAATGTCATATTGCTAACGTGATCGGTTGAAATCTTCCATCGATTGACAGAGGCTGAGAACAAAGTAAATAATCTTTGAAGAATACCGAACAAAGTTACAGACTTAATTGAAGAAGTTGCTGCGTCACACAGTACAAGATTTAAGCTATGGCTACCACAAGGCACATATGTAGCTAAAGGATTCAAATTTAATATCTTTTTTTGTACTCCGTTATTTTTACCTTTCATGTTGGATCCGTTATGATATCCTTGACCTTTGCAATTAATGATTTCAAGTCCATGCTTTGTTAACTCTTCAATTAAAATTTCTGTCAAACCTGAACCACTAGAATCATTTATAGGAATAAATTTTAAAAAATGTTCGTTGGTATTTATAGTATCGTCGGATACATCAACAAATCGAACTGTGAGAGATAGCTGTTCAACGTGAGAAACATCTGGAGTGCAATCTGCTATGATTGAATAATATTTCGCTTTTAAAGCTCTAATTATAATCATTTTATTAACTTTATTAGCCATCAGATCTATTAATTCGTTTTGAATTCTTTTCCCGCAATAATGATCGGAAATATCACCTTTCATAGCCAACGTAACGTGATTTTGCATTATTGGATCAAATTTTGCTAATAATTCGACTAGACCCAAGAACTTGCCATTGTTGCGAGTATAAAGTTTATCTGAATTACCTCTAAAAGACATATTATTAGCTGATAAATACGCTACAATATTCATTAATCTATTGAGAACATTTTGCCACCGTAAACTCTCTTTTTCAATCAACTTTTGTTCTGTCAAGTCAATAGTTGTTTCAGTTTTCATTCTAATTTCAATTTCTTTCCATTGTTGATAACATCTTACGTGAGAGACACTATTTTCATGGCTTTTTATAAGCTCAGATAAATGTTTCCATTTATTGCACCCTTCATTAATAAAATTAGAATTTAATTTCTTGTCGAAAAGTCGACAACAAAAACAAAAGACGCAATTTTTAGAAATAGAATATACCAGCCATTGCCGTCGAAATGATTCGCCATTTGATAATTTTCTTGTGTAATATGAATTTGAAAAGTGTCGCCCTTCTTTATTTTTAGGATACTTATTTTTCATTATTTGTGTTGCACCATTTTTTATTATACAATCTACTGTTCTGCCATTGAGAAAATTCGGCCATGTACCACAATCTGATAATTCAAATTTTAATTGTTTTTGCATATTATTGTCGCATATTTCGTTTGTCGTTTCCTGAACATCAGCTGCTTCGACATGATCTTGTAAAGATCCAATCATTGCAGTTTCTACATTTTCACTTATAACAGAATCATTTATTGTGTTCTTTTCAATCGAATTTTCAACAATCACTTCTTCCAAATTATTAAGAGTGTTGCTTTGCTTTTTTTGGATAACGTATTGTTCAATATTCATAAATTTTTGTTTTCTTGTAAATATTTCTCTTTTTCTGCTTTTCTTTTTCTGTATTCACATCCAGATAACTTCTTTTTAACATTTTTGTCAGACATTTCTACGTATTTTGTTAAAAATCATTTACCTACATACAAAAAATTAAATTAAAAATATAGAACAATAAATAATTAATGAAATCGTACATAAAACTTGACTATATGTATTTACATTAAATCATAAAAGATATAAAGCACGATAGAAAATATTTTCTATATTGCATAAATGACAAAAAAATTAAATAAATATTTTTTGAAGTAATTATAATTTTACTTTTGTGTAATTTTCATATTTTTATGAATCAATTTTATGATAAATTCATGTCATTTCAAGATTTGCATATAGTATACTACTGTTTATATCATGTGTTTTGTATTACAAACAAAATAAATTTTATATCAAATGAACAAAAGATTGACATACAAACTAAACTATGATTTATAAATACTTACACATAGCATAATTTTACAGATTCTAGTAGTTGAAATAAAAACAAGAAAAAACCTTTTATCGTGAGGAAAAGAGCTAACGACAATAACTATCAACGTAAACAATATATATGATAGAAAGAAACATCTACAGTTCGCACCGTGTTTGTCATGAATCTCGTCTCGCCCGGTCGATAATAAACTAAATTTCTATCAAAGAATATTTCGGCTAAGAAATATTTTTTATAATATCTATACATATTTTGTTAGTTATCGTATGACTTATAATTTAAATTCCTTAGCATTACTACAGTTTCGCATCATAGTATTTATTAATTGGAAAAATTTACGCTGTCGATAAAACAGCGTCTATCACTAGTCAATTTATAATTTTTATAATCATATTAACGGTAATGGTTAAGTTACAGTATATTTTTTTGTGAAAACGAAAAAATTTTAATTAACACATAACCTTTTTACACAAATATTTTATTTAAATATTTAATTACTGAGTTACAAAGTACCATGATGCTAAACTCTTGACATGCTAAAAAATTTTCTCGAGCTTATGATAAATTTGCAGCGTTGCCATTTGACGTATACGTGAAGTTTTCAAAATTTAATAATCAAACTAACTAATTTAAATAGAATCAATACACATAAAGTTAAGTTTGACTTTAAATCGCTAGGTGGCGTTTTTCTAAGTTTTGTCATCCCTTACACAAATTTGGGAGACGCAGATATAAGAGGCCGGACAGTAGAAGCTCATCGAAAAGCTGTAAAACAATATGTGAAAAAAAAATACACCTGAAAAATACACGTGAAAAAAATACGTGAAAAATATGCGTGAAAAAACACGCAAATTTTACATGTAAAAAACACGTGAAAAAACACGCAAATTTTACATGTAAAAAACACGTGAAAAAAATACGTGTATTTTACACGTGTTTTTTTCACGTGCAGAAAACACGTGTTTTTTTTTAATAGGGACGGTACACATTCAATTAATTCTTTTAGATTTTTCTTTATAAAAATAAGTATTATTGTATAACTGTAAGAAATGAATATTAATTAAAACAAAATAATAGGTATTAATTAACTTGATATATTTTTAATATGATAACAATGTTGCTTTAATAAAAAGTTAGAACAGTGTTTTTTTTAAGTGTTATAATATACTATCGCCCAATAGCATTGGGATCGATATAATTAGTACATTTGCTTTATTGCATTTTGATTTTCAAAAAAATTAAAAACTATATTGGAAGTATTTTTAAAAATAAATTAAATAATTTATGAAAACCTAGTTCAAAAGCATTAAAAATTTAAAAACAAACATTACTTATTTAATATATATATATATATATATATATATATATATAGATATGAAAAAATTTATTTCTATAAAGATTGAAAATGGATTTTGCGCCCCAACTACTCGACGCCCTTGGGCGCAGCCCAATTTCGCCCCCCCCCCCCTAGGGCAGGCTCTGATGAAAATTTGTCAGTAGGTAAAGAATAGTCCAAATAACAAAAGTTATATAATGCCGATGTGCGCTTTTGCCCAGGGGGCGGAAGCCGCCCCTTCTCGGGGGCGGTGAGAAAAAAAAAACATATAATTCGATGTAAAAATCAATTTAAAGCAAAAAGTTTTTGATGAGTTTTTTTGTTAAATGAATACTTTTCGAGCTATAGGTGATTGAAAACATAGATTTTTAGTGTAAAAAAGCATGTTTTCTGACGGTTTTTCATGAAATAACTTGAAAAGTTTTAATTTTATCAAAAAACTCATAGAAAGCAAAAATAAAGCTTGTAAAAAAACAAAACGATTCCATTTTTAATCATTATTTTATATACAATACATAAGGAATTATAAATTATTGAATATTAATACTGTTACGCTTGAAACTTTAAGAGCAATATTCAACGTTAAATAACAGGAAAATGGCATACTTTTTGAGAAAAATGTATATTATATTTTTTGAAGGTATTGAGATTATCTTTTAAATCAATTTTGTTTTAAGTCAATAGTATAAAAATTAAAGGAGTTACAAGGAAAATAAAATTATTTTACATAGTTTGACAGTAAAATTTCAATATTAAAACCACTATCATTAAGACAGGTTTTAAAATATAAAAAAATCCTTTCAGGGTTTATCTTATTTAGGTACCAACTATGTGTTCTAGAAGTTTCAGCAATTGAAGATGCTTATTTTTTAAAAAAATCAAGTTTATATAAAAAAAAAATTTTTTTATTTTTCAAAAATTCATCATTTTTTTAAAATATCTCGATAATTAACAGATGTATGTAAAAAGTACTAGAGTTAAAAAATATAGCTTTTTTTTTCATAAATATTTTGCTTTTTTTTTATTTTCGTCCGATGAAAATCAACTGAGATATCAGTGTTAGAATTCTGTAATCAGAGCCAAGTACCACCTATTTTTGGCCCTTCAAACTAAAAAATCTCAAAAAATATAACTTTCTAAAAATTGATATTTACATGACTTAAAGATGATACAATTACCTACAAAATCCATTTTGGAACAATTAAAAGCTTAAAAATTAGCGGAGTTATCATAAAAAAACCAATTGTACTTTTTCGGTAAAATTTTCGGAGCGCATAAATTCGTTTATTTTCGAGTATTTTAGATACATACATATAAATATTTTACAGTTTCTTTGAGTCTGCACGGTATATAGCTTCTATTCTTATCAGTTCCTATATGTATATTTTGTAAGTTGACATATATATATATAGGGGAAGGTGGGGCTAAATTCCAGACGTTTTTTTAAGAGAAGATTTCTTCTCCGGTAGTGAAATAATTGACTCTACCAAAGCATTAACACTAAGTTTAGACTTCAAACTGAATAAAAAAAATGGTCTAGACTCCTTATTATTCATTTAACATAACAATAGTTTGGATCGAAAAAAAAATTGTTTTTTGGAAAGTAGCCCCATGTATGGGGTAACTTTACATTTTGCGTTGGGGCTATTTTCCGATTGTACTATTAAACTTGGAAAATACAATTAAATTTTTTATTTAACGAATTTTTTCTAATTTTTGACTATTTTATTAATCATTAATGCATTAATAATCACAAAAATATAACATTAACATTATAATATTCGTATGAATATTAAATAAATTATTATTGATATAAAATGAATAAAAAAGTGATTTTCCAAAAACTCCCTATTAATTAACATTGTATTGGAAAGTTGCCCCAAATGATTAAAAATCTTTGAACTGTCAGTACTAAGCTTAAACTTAACGTATCGGGTCATACTAGGTGTTAAAATTTTTGTTTTTTAATGTACTATAAACTTATTATTACGTGACAAATCGTTTCGTTCACACAGAATTATGAGATGTATTTTTAGACAACCCAAAAGTTTTGGAAGGCACTGCGAAAAAAAAAAGTGGTTGTTACGAATTTAATTTATCAAGTAATCTACTAGAAGTTGTATAAAAAAGTTCGTTTTTATATATATTTTTAATCTATTTTACTGACCCCGGATAAAAATTCTCATGTGTGAGATTATTAAGCATTCTTAAAGTTACCCCATCTGGAAATTCGCCCCACTCTCCCCTATATATATATCATATAAGTATAAACTCAGGTAGAAGAAAAGAAATGAGACTATGTAGCTTGCCGATTTGATATGGGACTGCAAAAGATATACAAATTAATAAATTAGAGAAAGTTAATTTATCTACGTATTTAGAAAATATGCTTTACCAGACCTTTATTAAGGCTACAACTAAAAATAGCGCTGTAAAATTGTCATCATTAGTTCCAACAGTTGATGCTTTATGCGAACATTTTAAAAGAGTATATTTGCAAACGCAAATATGGTTAGGAAATAAAAATATTCTTCCGACAAATTGGGGATGGATCCATAAAGATTGTTTTTTACAGCCTACAAGAATGCTAAACCATCCTGCACCAGAACAGCTTCTAAGAATGATTTTTTGCAACTGTAAGACTACTTGCGGTGCTAATTGCAGTTGCAGAAAATTAGGATTATTTTGTAACTCGACATGTGGAACATGCTCCGGTGACAATTGTTTAAACTGTCCTCCGATCACAGATCCAGGAGAAGAAGAAGAAGTCGAAATTGATAATGAATAGAATTTAAAAAAATTTGTTTGAAATTTAAGTGAAATATTTGTATTTTTTTATTTTGTTCTTATAATAATAATAATAATAATAATTTTTAAGTTATGATATTCTTATAATTTTAACCATAAATAGTCATTTTTAAATGTAAAATACTTAAATATATTCTAAATTCTATAATAAGACATAAAAAATATATTATTAATAGAATAAAAGTTATTAAATTATTAAAAGTACTAAAGACTCGTTTTTTTGGCATTTTATCATCAAGGGTTGTTTTCAAGGGTTGAAATGTTACAATAAAATAAAAATCATTATAAATTGTAAAAAAATGTCTAATTTAATATAAATATGTCATTACAAAATAATTTACATGTTCAAAATTATTTTTTTCTATTTTTCATCGTAAGGGGTAGTTTTTAAGGGTTGAAATAATGTAATAAATTAAAAATTATATCATAAACTTAAAACGTTAATATTTTTCCATAATTGTATCATAAAAATATTTTTTAATATTAAAAACTATATATGCTCTTTTTATCAAGTCAAAGGGGTGGTTTTTAAGGGTTGTAAAAATGCTTAATATCATTAATTATGTTCCACAATATTAAACAATACCTATTTTAGACATTCCAAGATTATTTTAATTATTTATAAGCGTAAATCGGCATTTTTACTATTTTTCAACTTTAAGGGTAGTTTTTACCCCTTTAAAGCAAAAAGCGCACCTCGCCGATATATAACTTTTGATCTGTAGGGTAATATAAGCTTAATCCCAAAGTTTTATGAAAATCGGTGCTAACCGAAAGAATTTCCAGGTTATACCCTATTTTTGCCTCCAATGACTGGACCAATATTCTAATGGGTGAGATATAGATGGGATATGGAGGGGGGGATGGATAGGATATGGGTGAGATATCGATGGAAGAAATTATGTAAATTTACGTCATTAAATTAGTAGATGAGAAATTGGTGAAATATGGATGGGATATGGGTGGGATGTGGATGGAATATGGATAAAATATGGAGAACTTGCGACTGAATTTTTTTATATAACTTATAATATAGCGAGATATATATAGCGCTCTTTTTTATTCAAAACTTTATCAAAATGGCGCTATAAAATCTTCTATCTCTTTCTCTTACTATTTCAATAGTAAAAAGTACAAAATTTTTTTCGTTTATAAATTGAATTACTAAATTAAAATATTAGACGCTTAAAGTTTAAATAAATTAAGTAAATGTAAACACTAACTTATTAAAAATCATTGATTGTACTGTTTTTGGCTGTAAAAAGATGGAAAATATTAATTTTTGCAGTTGTAATTTTTGCTATAAAACATTATAAAGTTTTGATCTTAGTAGCAGAATCATGTGAATTGTTATACTTTACGATGGAATTGTGAAAAATTCAATTTAGTAATTCAATTTAAAAACGAGAAAAATTTTGTACTTTTTATTATTGAAATAGTGAGAGAAAGGGGTAGAAGATTTTTAAGCGCCATTTTAATAAAGTTTTGAATACAAAAGTGCACTTTTTTAAATATATTTATATATATATATATATATATATATATATACATACACATACAGAGAAAGAAAGAAAATAAATTTCTATAATCTTATGTTGATTTTAAGTTGAAAGCGGAACAACTCGAAAATGTGCTACTTTTCGCGGGACAATTTGAATATACTACTCTTAGCGGCAGAGTCCCAAATATGCTACTCTTCGACACAAAAGTGAATCGTGCTAGTTTTCGACTGAAATATGCTACTTTTCGTTAGAGCCACCGATATATAAACCCGCACACACACACTTGGGCTTATATATATGGGATGATTTATGTCAACTCGCACGCACGTATAGAGGTTTTTAAATACATATATATGGAAAATTTTATATAAACCCGGACGTACACGTACACAAAAAGGTTTTTGTATATATATGCGACATTTAATGACAAGCATATATACACGTAGTGTTTTATATTCATGGAACATTTCATGTCGATCAACACGCCTGCTCGCACACGTTCATATATATGGGACTCTTCATGTCAAATCGCACACACGCACATAGTTTTATAAATATGGGACATTTCATGTCAACTCGCACGCGCAAACACATACTCAAATACACTTCGGTTACATATATATAATATAAGAAATCTTGAAAAAAAATGAAGTTATGTAGCATATCCAATTTTGATTTCATTTATGAGTTTAGACATACCTTTTCATTATTCAGAGGAAAATATAAATTTTAATTGTATAAGTTTTCATTAAATAACGCATTCTTTATAGCATTACACTATCTTTTTATTTTCGAGTGCTATAAAATTTCTTGAAACTTTTTCAATATTATATTTGTTATTTTTTATTTTTAGTCATTATTCAAACTAATAAATACTATTCAATTACTATTATTACTTTTGAAAAAAGTATATCTTAGGAGAGTTTAGGTATTAAAAAGTATGGTATTCTTTAGAACAATTTTTCTAAATATTTAATTATATAAATCATATCTTTTTTTTTAATTTTAGCTCTTGAAAGTACTGAAATGAATTGAGTAATCATCATCAAGTTTATATACTTTTTATTGGATTTATCCATAGTTTTGCCTTCAGAAAGTTTTGAAATCAACCAAGCCATAGTAAAGTACTACTTTATTCAATTCATTCCTTTTTATGATATAGAATTCGTAAAAATATCAACACATTATATTTTGGTTTTCGAGTGCTATAAAATTTCTTGAAACCTTTTCAATATAATTCATAAAATGCTCAATTCATATTCCCTTTGATGGATGAATATTTGGAAAAACTTTGCCAAATAATTTATAAAAACAAGTGATTATTAAGATGAAGAAAGCGATGATATTACATATGAAAATTGACCAAAAAATGATATACCAGATCAAATTTTAATTCTAGTTATGAGTAATTATTATTACGTGAATATTGACAAACTATAGTTGATTTTAGCAGTATCTATTTTATTTCATTTCCGATAAAGGACATATTTAATGAAAAATTTCCAAAACGTTGAAAATCGAAACTGTGTGATTTTGATTCTTAAAACTTCGCAGAAGAGCCATAGCTTCTAACAACTTATATCTGAGAATTTGCTGCCATCAGCTTCAAAAATATTTATGCTTTTTTAAATTCTAAAGGAAGATACAAATTTTAATTGTATAACTTTAGATGAAATTATGCATTGTTTATCTCATTACAATATATTTTTATTTTGAAGTGCTGTAAAATATATAAAATTATTTTCAAACGACTTCAATCTAATATAGACTTTGTGACAACCTTAGGGATCAAGAGGTTGCACTAAATTTATAAAAATATGTAAGCTGTAATTAATTAAGTAACAAGAAAAAAAGAGAAACTTTATTTAAGAAATTTGTACAGTAATAGTACGCTCGCTCAAAATGGACGCCTGCCGCGTATAGCGTACGCGACGCCGCTTGCACTAATTAAATAACTATCGGCACGACGAAAAGCAAATATTAACAAAAACGTAAGCTAAAAGGGACACGAGCAATAAACACATAAAAGAGGAAGAATTAGAAAAGCACAAAGGGAATATATGCAATAGAACGCGCACGCGATCGCTCGGCACACACGTCGTAATAGACAAAAATAAATTATATAATTTTAATTAGCAATCGTGCACTTACAACAATTTTAAGCAAAATAAAATAACTTAGAGAATAGTGAATTCATCTATTCTCGCTCACACTAACTACGATAATTGTAACACACAACCAGAAAAGTGTTACGCAATATCGCAAGTCGAAACGCTCTTTATCGGACGCCAGCGACTGAAGGAATAATAATGATATTCCTTCTTGTCTATGCTCAGCTTTATCTCTCTTGCTGTACGCTGCGCGCGCCGCAAGAGAGACAAACGATCCTAAACAGACCCAAGCTCAGCTACTCGAGTCAAGCTGCTTGCTAGCTATATCAGTGCACAGTATACGTGCTTTACACATTCACGCGTGTGTGCCAACGATTTTGGATTATAGTTTTAACTATTTGACTCGCGTGGTCTGCTTTCCGCCTTGCCCGTAGTTAGATGCTCCCTTCTGTCGGCTATATGCGCTACGAATATACCTATAAGTAATATATACATAATTTACAACGAACTCATCTCCTAGGGTTCGATTCATTTAAGGTAAGTTTTTTTGTATCTTCTCTTATTGCTGTTCTACTTTTCCAACTTCTAATAAAGCCTCTCGAGCCTGCACAAAGCATCTGCGAACCTTGAACCATTTAGTAAAATTTAATATATTTTACAGCACTTGAAAATAAAAAGATAGTGTGATGAGATAGAGAATGCATAATTTTATTTTGTTAAAAGTATTACAATTGAAATGGGTATATTCCCTAAAAGTTTTAAAAAGGCACGAATAATTTTGAAGTTGATGGCAGCAAATTCTCAAATATAAGTTGTTAGAAGCTAATGGCTCTTCTGCCAAGTTTTTAGAAATAAGTTTGCACAATTAAGGTCTTCAACCGTAGCATATTAAATAGAAAATTATTCCGAAACTTTGAAGTTAATCGTTTCGGAAATTGTTTATTAAGTGAATCTTTCATCAGAAATGAAATAAAAGAGATATCACTAAGATCAAGTATAGCTCATCAATGTTTAAGTAGTAATATTCACTCATAAATGAAATGATAAGTTGATCTGATATATCATTTTTTTTTTCAATTTTAATGTGTACTATCATCGCTATCTTCATCTCAATAATCCCTTTTTTTCAAAAATTATTTGGCAAAGTTTTTCCAAATATTCGTCTATCAAAGAAAATATAAATTGAACATTTTATGGATTTTATATTATTAAAAAGTAAGAATTGAATACAGAAGTACTCAAAGATTGCTTCATTAATTTCAAAACTTTCTTTAGCCGATACTGTAAATATTTCATGAATTTTATATTATTAAAAAGAATGAATTAAATACAGAAGTACTCGACGATTGCTTAATTGATTTCAAAACTTTCTTAAGCAACAACTATAGATAAATCTAGTAAAAGGTATAAACTTAATAATAATTACTCAATTTATTTCAGTACTCTCAAGAACTGAAATTAAAAAAAAAATATGATGTATGTAGTAAAAAAAAAGAAATATTTAGAAAAAATGTTCTAAAGAATACTATACTGTTTAATAACTAAACTCACCTAGAATATACTTTTTTAAAAGTAGTAATAACATAATAAAAAAGTACTTATCAGTTTGAATAATGATTTAAAACAAAAAATTACAGACATAATATTCAGACGCACACACATGGGCTTATAAATATATACATATATATATAACTGTGTGTGTGCGCGCGTGTGAATTGACATGAAATATCCCATGTATATGTATATACATATATTCATAAGCCCATGTGTGTGCGTGCATGCGCTTTGACAGGAATAGTCCCATATATATATATAAAGAAAAATATATATAAACTCAAGTACGTGTGTCATGCATGTTAATTGACATGAAACGTCCAGTATATAAACCTGTGTGTGTGCGCGCACGTGTGATTTAAAATTAAATATCCCATGTATATGTGTACACAGATATACACACATATATATATATATATATATATATATATATATATATATATATATATATATATATATATATATATATATATATATATATTCATAAGCTTATGTGTGTGCGTGCATGTGAATTGACAAAACGATCCCACATATATAAATACAAATCTCAAGTACATGTTTAGATGTGTTTGCGCGTTCGAGTTGACAAGAAATGTCAAATATATGAAAACCAGTGCGTGCGTGTTGACATGATACGTCACATGTATGTAAAGGGCACTCAAATAGGTGTGTTGAAGTTGTCATAAAATGCCCCATATATATAAACCTGTATGAGCGTGGGTTATAATTGACGTGAAAAATTCTATGTATATTAACGTCTGTGCATGCATGCGAATCGATATGTAATGTCCCATATGTATAAACCTGTGTCTGTGCGTGCGTTCGAATCGACATGGAAAATTCCATGTTTATTAACGTGTGTGTGCATGCATGCGAATTGACATGAAATGTCCAATATATATATATAAACCTGTGTGTTTGTATGCATTTCAATTGACATTAATAATCCCATGTATATTAACGTGTGTGTGCATGCATGTGCAACGACATGGACTGTCCCATATATATTAACCTGTATGTACGTGGGTTCCAATTGACGTGAAAAATCTCATGTTTATTAAAGTCTGTATGCATGCGTGCGAATCGACATGAAATGTCCCATATATATATATATATATATATATATATATATATATATATATATATATAAACCTGTGTGTGTGCGTTCGAATTGACGTAAAAAATCCTACGTATATTAACGTGCGTGTGCATGCATGCGAATCGACATGAAATGTACCACATATATAGAAAAGCCTGTGATTATGAGTACGTACGAGTTGACATGAAATGTTATATATATATATATATATATAATATACACACACAAATATATATAATCCTGTGTGTTTCCGTGCGCATTGGCATGAAATGTCTCATATATATAAACCTGTATGTGCGTGCGTTCCAATTGACGTGAAAAATCCCATGTTTAATAAAGGCTGTGTGCATGCATGCGAATAGACATGGAATGTCCCATATATATATAAACCTAAGGGTACTTGGATGGGTGTGTGCGCGTTGTCATGAAATGTTCCACATATATAGACAACCTGTACTTATGAGTACGTGCTAGCCGACATGAAATGTTCCATGTATGTATGTACGTTTGTATGTATATACATATATATATATATAAACCAAAAAATATACGGGTCTACGGGTGCAAGTTGACATGAAACAGACCATGTATATATATATATATATATATATATACATAAAATATGCGCATATACCATGAACATTAAAATACATTATAAAGCATCTATATTCGTTGATACTGCGCATTTCCGGTTGCGCAGTTTATGCTGGCTGAAAACGATGAAAAAGAAAAAAAATAACGAGAATACGACATTTCGAAATTTCAAACTGCATTTTCTCGTGATTGAGTGAACCGATTGTAATCAATTTTTTTTAAATTAAAGATAATGAAAATCTTTAAATATTATTAATTGTATTTATGTGTATACATCGATGTATTTTTATGGGATTCGATTTTGAAAAATTTGAAACTCTATTTTAAAGTAGAAGAGGAGCGCCTCGACGTTTTCTTATTCGTACCTTAACTCGCCGTCGAGGCGCTACCGCGCCTCTTGATATAAGAGGAGCGCCTCGACGTTTTCGTATTCGTACCTTAACTCGTTGTCGAGGTGCTACCGCGCCTCTTGATATATATATATATATATATATATATATATATATATATATATATATATATATATATATATATATGAGATATTCTTCTACTTTTTTAAAAAGCTGGGCGCAGGTAGGTCACCGATTTCGCTGTAGCTTGGATATATTAAAGTACTATATAAATTAGGAACTTAGCCAAAATTTATGCCCTCTAGACTAATTTTAAGCTGTGTTATGCTCTTTGAAAGACCTGAAATTTAGTGATTTTCAGTGGTTTTTTATATAAATTCAAATGCCTGCCAAATCTTCAATTTCAATCGAATTTTGACGTTTGACCTCGCATTTTTTTTGTCTTTTTACCATCTTAAAAAATGATAAGTAGTGTCTATATTGAAAAATGTATAGTTTCGCAGCTAGTAGTTCAAAAGCAGAGGCATGTTTATATCATTTTTGCCTGTCTTTAAACATGTGTAGAAATTCTAAATCTTAATGTTTTTCAATTCTACAAAAAGTTATGTCTTTATCTTGAAGAGGACATATAATTTCTTTTTTTAGACGCTCAGAAAGACCAAAAATTGACGGAGATACGACACTTTAAAAATGTCAAAAAACTGGAAAATCGATTTTTCAGCCGTTTTCGAACTCTTATAATTTTTTTCTACCAACTCCGATTTGGACGTTCTTTGCTTCAAAAGTTTCCTTTGAACATATAGAAAACCATCAAATATATATGCCCGTGTTTTTCGGATCGATACTACTATAACATGACGATTTTGCAACTGAAAATTCTTTAAATTTTCATTGTTTTCAAGTTTAGGTCTGTATTAGGCTCTCTTTTCTCTCTCTCTCTCTCTCTTCTCTCTCTCTCCTTTTCTCTCTCTCTCTCTCTGCATATATATATATATAATACACATTTAATCATAGATTATCAGTGTTATAGACCACTATCAGGCTGACAGCACATTCTCGTGATGTGATTGTTTTGTGTCTTTAATAAATGATAAAAAAGAAAAAAATTCATTAATTTATGATATAATATGAATAATTGAACTTTTTTGACAATATAGAATTTAAGAAATATGAATTTAAAATATTATTGGATTTTATTTAGTATTTATAGGTTTAAATGACCGTCGAAGAAAGCATTACCGCTCAAGATTAATTTTTTTGATCTTAAAAAAGCAATAGAAACAGTATTAAAAAATTAATTTTCTTTTAGCGTCTTTGTTTGTTTGAATGTTTTAACATATTTTAATTTGACAGACGACATGTTTTAACTGATAGAAAGAGCTTCAAGGTGTAATTTACTAAATTCAATTTTATCAATTAGGAACCAGCCTACATAACTTTGAACTTAAAAGATTAAATGTTGTCACGTTACGCACCTTTGAATGGTGACAATTGGAAAATTGTCACAACTTGTGACAATTTTGGAACATGGGTTTGATTTATCTTAAAAAAAAATGGTTTCCGTGTGCGTGCGCGCGCGCGTGTGTATGTCTGTGCCTTGATATGATTAATCTTCAGCTGTTATTGGTTGGCTCAGGTTAAAATGTTTTTTGAATGTATTTAGTTATTTGAATTATGAAAATCATATTTATGTTATCATCTGCTGTAAGTAAAAACCAGAATATTATCCTTAGTCGATTCAAAGTCGCATTACTGTAAAAGGTTTATAATAATAAAAAAATTTAATGTAATAATATGATGTTACTTCAATTTTTCATTGAATGTTTTCTATTTCAATCTCTAACAATTTAGTATATCTCTATAGCTACAAACATATAAAATTATACATTGTATTGAAAACAATTTAAAGCAAACTATTCAAATAGGATTTATTAAAAATGAAAATTTATTTTCAAACATTTTCTTAAATAATTCCAAGTAACGTAAATTCATCGTCATCCGAAAAACTTTCAACTTTTAATATTTCTCTACTAATCGGTTCAACATAATGTCTTAGCCTGGTATTTGGTATAGTTTTTGCCATTTTGGAGCGTACACTGAGTTTTTGTTTATTTGCTTCTACTATTTTTTATATAATCCCGACAATATTCAAACATTTGCCAAGGAGTTTGTATTTGATTGTCTATAGGACGTTGCAGCGATGCCTTTCTTACTAATCGTTTAACAGTAGCACCAATGGCATCACAAGAGCTTTTACCGTGGCTTGTCGCAAAGAAATTGTGTGACTTTACTGTCAGTCCGAAATCTTCATAATGGTAACATAAATTAATAAAATGATTCCTAAAAAAACAATATTGTCATGAGTGAATAAAATAATTTATCAAATTTTAATATTTATGATTTAGAGAAATCTATGTTACTTGTTTTTGTATTGAGTTGGAGCTTCCTCTGAGTAATAAATTATGTTTTTGATCCATTGCGACGATGCTATTTCAAGCATCGCGCTTAAACCGGGTTCTGCGCTCAACCGCTACGAGGCGTTACTCCCGCAATGGGAATAGCGCGCTCCAGAGCATATAAGTCGGCAAGACGGCCGGCTAAAACGGACTCTCTCCCCTCTCCCTATGTAGAGAAGTTATGCTTTACATAGTGAGAGCTCACCTACGTGTTTCAATGTGTATAAGGGGGATTCCTATACACATTGCAGACCGTTCTTACCTGGGTTTAGCTTGACTAAGTTTTCCATCTATTCCCAGTAACTATGCATAAGGGGGTTTCCTATCTCTTACCTCCACCTTTTCGGTCGAGGTAGTTCCTCCGTCAGTCGATGGAGTTTCCGCGACTAGCTCATCCTCTCCTTGTCTACCCTGAGGCTTGGAGGTAGCATTATCATGTCTTCCTGCGACACGGACCTACTTCCAGCCTATACCGGGTGTCATCGAGACACTGCTCGTATTATCTGCTGTCGGTAAAGTAGATTCCGACCGTAACCGCCGTCGATAATACTGAAGCCTGTAAATAGTTTATTTTCTTTTATCCTAGTTTGTAACCGATATCGTTCGGAATTTATTATTAAATATAATCTTTGTTAAGCCGCGTCACCAGTAAAAATAATACCGACCGCTTAAACATATAATTTGATCTTAGTATTACCTTGATTATTCGTATTTTTGCGTGCCGCCGTTTCCGGATATTTTCCCGAGATTATTAATCAGATTAATTAACCTTGTATTAGTTATAAGTTCAACTCCATTAATGCAAAGGAATATTTATTGTGAAAAATATAATTGCGCGACTCATACTCATTTACCAGTTCCGCTAAACCTCTCCTGTAAATCCGCCCCGTCATTTACCGCTTTAGTTTTAAGATTTGTTATTTCATCAATTTAATTATTATTTAAACGCAACAGTAAATTTCTTTTTCCTTTAATTACCGTTAAATTTTTATACATTTCTTTTATTACAGTTAACTTTTCATTCTTAAACTCATTTTTATTTTTATTATTAAATTCAGTAATTAGTTTATAAGTTTTGAACTTTGGCTTATTCGAACCTCCGACCGACCATCTTCCAGCATCAACCCACAGGTAAAAGTAAAAGTCTGATGCCGCCAACGTCAACGAGTTGTCTACGGCAACCGCCAGAAAAGCCAAACTTTACACCATGGATACTGTTTTTTCAGAAAATTACAAACTTTTTCTTGAAATGTATGCACGGTGACTGCAATATGCATAAGCGAATCAGATATTATACAAATGCTTTGGACTTCAAGTTTATTATTATCTGGATGTTTGTAATAAATTACAAATGGATGCAAAGTTGCTTGCGTATTATTATAATAATAACCTTGTGTCAAGTCTTGGCACACGAAAGAATAATTTTCTGCAAAGTCCATCAATACTATACAAGTATATTGATCTAAATTTGATTTACTTGTTTTCAAAAATAGTTTTTGACATTCACTTATATAATAATGAGGTAGCAAATTGTAAATATGTGTAACTAGTTCTAAGAATTGCTCACGAGGTTCTTTTAAGTCATCTAAAGTGGTTCTAGAAACCTGTACTGTTTCTTCATTATTAATACGGGTTTTAGAAGACACCCATTGTTTAAAAGAAATGATATTTGAATTATTGTCAGTCACGTGCATTTCAAGATATTTACGAATTCCTTGCTTTCCCGGGCAGAAATCACATGTGTGTAACATGCATGATTTATTATCTAATGAACAAACGGATTCATTAATAATGTACCTGTAATTGATACTTTTGTTCCAAGCAGCCAATCTGAATTTCACATTTTGATGCATTTCACACACGCAAACTGAGTGTGTACCAGGGTCACCAGCAAAAACACATTCTCTTGGCCTGAGTTTAGCAAAAAATGAGAAACATGGTTTTTTTCAGAATTTGATTCTTGGGACCAGATATTGTATAAATCTTTGAGGTCATACAGGAGAAGGCGCTTTCCCACTGGAATAGACTCAGCATTTAAAACTTTTTTCATAAAACATTCTCTCATGCCACTGCAAGGCCTACTATTGCGATCATCATTATAGAAATCGATAATTTCCTTTTTCACATCTTCCGAAATATGACAATAAGTTTTTCTTAAATGAGCTTGAAGTGCTGAAAAATAATAAGTGTATTCGCAAAAAGTTGTTTTCTTTTCTGTACAACGTATGTTTAAACATGCAAGGTTATTTTTACAAAGATAAGCCTATAATAATTATGCTTCAGAATACCATAAAAACATATTAATTTTTGAAATTTACAATATTTCAGACAAAAAAGTTACTACAGAATGAAAAATTTTTTGTCATTTTAACATAAAATTACATTTCAGAATAATAAAACATTTTTGTATTAAAAATACGAAAAAAACTTTTGGAAATTTTAAAACGAGAAATTTAACGTATAGATTTTTTAATATTGCTACGTACATTATATTGTACGTATATTATAATATAAAACATAAAATAAGGTAGAAACTCAGAGAAATGCGACTCCGAGTTTCCGGACCAAGAGTCGCACAATGCGCGAAGTGCTGATTCGGCACTTCGTCGCGGGCAACTTACATCGTCGTTTTAGACGACGACGAGCGACAGACCATCGCCGGACGCGCTAGAACAAAGTAGTAACTAGTCTCTCTCTCACTGTAATTACTTTATAATAAATAACAGACAACTTCATATTAATTCTCTTGTAATTATTTTACATCCTCACACTCCCCATAGGAGTGCGTATCAAATATCCCACGTAACATTTTGGTGGCAGCGGTGTGGGATACGCAGTGAGGTTTTTAGAAAATAAATAAAATTTTTTTTCAAGAAATAAACTTAAAGCGCGTCAGATAATATAGAGAATTTTTTTAAAAAAGAGAGAGAGAAATAATTTGATTAATTAAATACAGCGAATAAATACATTTTTTTAGCGAATTTTTTTTTTATTATTAAATATTTTTTAAAATCGCGTCGCGAGTTAGCAACGAAGAAGATCGGAACGAGAGGAAGGAAGGAAGGAAGGACGTCCGAAAAATATTATCCGAAGAAATGAAAGTGCTTTTTATCACGCTGCTCACTCTACGCTGTAACAAGTAAGTAGAAATTAAATAATACATATTAAAGTGTCCAAAGGGGTAGTATAGCTTCTTAAATGGAATATAAATCGAACTCGTAAGAACAAATAAAATTAAAATATTGATTTCAAAAAAGATCGTTAGATAAAAGTGATTAGTGCGTGAAGATAATTACGCAAACCGTCAGTGTCGGCCAGTAATAAGTAAATAATTAAAAATTATAAGTAATGTTGTGAAAAAAAAGAAAATAATTCAAACAAGTGCATACGTGAAAAGGAAAAATAAATATTTTTGTTTTTATCAATTTTCATTAGGTTTCTGAGTAAAATAAAATAAATTTTTACCATTTGTGTGCTGAAAAAAATAATAGTCGTTGCCGTAGATAGAAAAAAAAAAAGGAGTTTATAGTCTAAATATTGGAAAATAATTTTAATAATAATTTCATAATTAACGCGATTTGTAGAAATATTTTTATGTCATAAATTGTTATTATTTACTAATAAATTTCCGTAAATCAGAATAAAAAAAATCAGCGCACACAAGAAAACGTAAACGCTTCGCCTTCTCACGCGTAATTTAAAGAGCAATAATAAAAATTTTAAGAAAAAGTTAAATTGTGAAATCTTATTTATTGAACATGTCACTCATCAATTTATTTTCGAAAAAGGACGAAAAAGCGAGACGTAGAGGACGTTCGTTGTCTCCTATTAGAGGTTCGCGTAGTGAAGAAATCTTAGCCGAATTCGGGAACGAAAGGATATCATTTCCGACCATGTCACAGAACACGGTGTATATGCCAATGTACACTCCGAGATATGGTGAAAATTTAACAGTCAATTTGTCAGAGAAAGAAATGAAAGAATTGAACGAAAAATACAAAAGAGCCGCGTCTCAGGGTTTCGAATTACCAAAAGAATCATTAAATATTACGAAAGATAGAAACATACTAAGTAACGGCACACTCCCACGGAATAAAAGAGAAACCGAGACTCAAAAATCGAAATCAGAGGAAAGCCCAAAAACCAACGAAACATGGTTACCGTACGCGAACCAGGGGCCGAACCAGTTAAGTTATCCTTCGATACCATACAATTACGCGAGTTTTCCGCAACAAATTCCACAACCGTGGTGTAATATGATACCGACGCAAGTCAATCCAAGTTTTCCAGTAAACTCACCGATAAATACGAACTACGCATTAAATACGCAACAAATAAATCCTATGCTAAATATGCAAAGCGCAAACTTTCAGAATATACCTCAATTATCATTACATCAAGCGATCAGACAAATTCCAACTTTTGACGGCAGCGTAGATAGATTACCGTTATTCTGTTCAGTACTGCGAGGCATAGTAAATAATTTCGGGCCAGGCTGTCAAATTTTCATTATGTACGAGTTAGCGACAAAACTCACGGGAAAAGCGGCGGATATTTTTACGGCACGGTTGATGCAATACGAGTCGATAGAAGCTCTCATAGCAGACTTACAAGCACAGTATAATAACGTAACAATATTAGAAGAGTTATCTACACAATTAAAAGTGATAACACAGCAGCAAGGCGAGTCAGCAACAGATTTTGGCGCGCGTGCACAAGCTCTATTGAATCGATTATTAACGATTTACGATATAATACCTGCATTAAATGTACAAGATCGATTAGCAAGGAAGCAATTAATAGAAAGAGACGCCTTACAGTATTATTTGTTCGGATTAATATCGCCCTTAGATGTGCAAGTGCGCTGCGAAAAACCTCAGACGTTAAGAAACGCTATACAACTTGCAGCCGATTTTGAAAATAAACAAAAGACGCGACTTTTTGCACAGATACAAAACTCATTTATAAACGGCCTGCAACCCGTAAATTCGATAGCACAAAATACGCAATCGCTGTCATTATGCTCTCAACCGAATATTAATAGCATGATGCAAATGACGCAAAATCAACATCAGTTATTAAATACAAATAAAGTGCATGAAGCACAAATAAAAGCAATGCAAGCTACGCCTGTAAAAATAGAAACAGGTACAAGTGCAGTTAAATGTAGCTATTGTGATAAAGAAGGCCATAAAGAAGGCGCGTGCATTAAGAAGAAATATGATAAAATACAATGCGCTTATTGCGATAAGATGGGGCACGCGACGGCAGAGTGTCAAACACTAAGAAATGATGCCGAAAATGGTATTATTCATGCACAAAATAAAAATGATTCGCAAAATATTAATAATAATAAAAGAAAACAATCAAACAATAGCAAAAATTATACGAACGGTCCGCGAAGCAATTATAGCAGAAGTAATTTCAATGATAATAATTACAATAGAAATTTTGATAATAATTATGGCAGAAATAATTCTAATAATAATTATAACAACGTGAATGCTAATAGTAATTACAGAAATAATTATAGCAGATTTAACAGTGGGTTCAATAGGAACGGAAACTATGACTCACGCAATAATGAATATAATTATAATGCGCAAGGACCGCCGCGTTATAATAATAATGCACGTAATGATCATAGAAATGATATAGGGTTTAATAGAGGTCGTAGTAGAGACAATAGTCGCGAAAGATATCAGTATATCAGGAACGAGAATCAAACGCGCGGCCCGGATAGAGAACGGGATTCGAACGCAAAGATAAATGAGAATAATCAAGGTAATAAAATAAACGAGCCTTTAAACTCGCAGGATGTCCGCCGCAATCCTCAGGCGCCGGGCAGGAATTAATTAATAATGACCAGAATATATTAAATAATAGTAATAATAAGCATGTAAAAATTAGACGCACAATAAACATGAAACTCGCGTGCGCAGGGCGTAATCCGCCTATTGTTAAACTGGAAAGTCGGAATTTAAAAGAAAAAAGTGCAAGATTTTATGTTGATTCAGGAGCAGATATTTCCGTAGTAAAGGCCAAATGTATAAATGAAAATACAAGTATAGATAGGCAGTATATTTTAGAGATTACAGGCGTCGTACCAGGGGAAATGTATACGTTAGGAAGAGCAGATATGACTCTTCAAGGACTACAGTGTAAGGTCCATATTGTCCCAGATAGCTTTCCTGTAAAAACAGATGGGCTACTAGGCTGGGAAACTATTAGTGAGCACAACGGACATATAAATGCCGTACATAAGTGCATTGATTTTATAAAATTATCGATTCCCTTTGAGCGGGTGGAAACAGTGGAAATTCCCGCAAGAATGAGACGCGTTATTGCTGCAAAAATTATAAATAATGATGTGGAAGTAGGCTGGGTGCCACTTCAAAATTTAGGGCCTGGAATATTATTCGGAAATTTTATTACAGAAAATAAAAATGGTAGAGCATACGCAGTATGTATAAATACAAATCATAAAGATATTGAAATTCCGACTCCAGAAATAGAAATTTTTCCATGCGAGGTTATAAAAAAAGATAATGATTTTTATGCCGGTGAGGACGGCAACCGCGAAGGAAACGAAGTTTCCGATTGCAAAAAAATTAGACGCGCAATGTCGGAGTACGCGCAACAAAATTCAGAGAAAAAAAGTGCTGATGCTGAAATAAAATATGTAGACAGATGCATGGCAAATAAAACTCCATGTGAAATAAAAGAAAGAGTTGAAAAAATAATGAGTATTTTAGACTTGGAAGATTTGAACGAAGAAGAAAAAATGCACGTCAGAGAGTTGATATCCGAGAACCCTTTCGTTTTCGGTCTAGACGATGAGTTGCTCCCAGCAACAAATATTTTAACACATAAAATAAAAACGACTCATGAGGAGCCAATACGTGTGAAACCATACAGATATCCGATAGCATTAAAAAATATTATGCAGCAAGAAATAAAGAAGTTACTGGAAAAAGATATTATAGAACCATCTATGTCGAGTTATAGTAGCCCAGCATGGATAGTTAACAAGAAACCTGATCCTCAGGGCAGGAAACGCTGGCGTTTGGTGACAGATTTTCGCCAACTAAATGAAATCACTGTGGGAAGTTGCTATCCACTGCCGTTAACTTGTGATATCTTAGAAAATTTAGCGTCAGCAAATTATATTACCGCCGTAGACCTTAAGGACGGCTATTATCAGGTAAAGATTGATGCAAAAGACGCACATAAAACTGCGTTTTCAGGGCCATCAGGTACATATCAATATAAACGTATGGCTATGGGGTTATGTGAAGCACCCATGACCTTTAGCAGGGCAATGGCTCTAGCTTTGCAGGGCTTGCAAGGTTCAGAGCTTGAAATTTACTTAGATGACGTGATTATACACGCGGAAAATTGAGAACAGCACGCTCTTCGTTTTAAAAGATTTTTAAAACGCATTGAGAAAGCTAATCTAACTATTGAACCAAAGAAATGTCAATTTTTAAGACGTGAGGCGAAAGTATTAGGACATATAGTAGGAAAAGGGCAAATTAAAACAGACCCTAAAAAGATAGAAGCAGTGCATGATTATCCTATACCTACAAGTAAAAAGAAAGTAAAACAATTTTTAGGGTTTGTTGGTTATTATCGTCGATTCATAAAAGATTTTGCAAGCATAGCAAGACCGTTACATAAATTAAGTTCAAAGAGAGAGAAATTTCTGTGGCTAGAAGAACATCAAATAGCATTTGACACGTTACGTGAGAAGCTATGCGAGGAGCCTGTGTTGGCCGTGCCTAACTTAAGCGAGCCATTTATAGTAACAACAGATGCGTCTGATTATGCGATAGGTGCAATATTGAGCCAAGGAAAAATCGGCGAAGATCGACCTTGTGTATATGCCTCACGATGTTTAAAAGGAAGCGAACTCAGATATACTGTATATGACAAAGAATTGTTGGCAGTAGTTTTTAGAAAAGAACAATTTAGGCCTTATTTATACGGTACAAAATTTACAGTAGTTACTGATCACGAACCATTAAAACATTTTCATACGAGCACAAAGCCTGATCTAAGATTTAATAGACTAAAAGCAGCCTTACGAGGATATACGTTTGATGTAGTATATAGACCAGGAAGGAAAAATAATGCAGCTGATGCATTGTCTAGAAATCCGGTAATTGCAGATGGCGAAGAAAATCCTGAATTACCACGTGCAGAAATGTATCAATTAGCAGATAAGCAAGAAAATCAGGAACCAAACGCAAACGAATGCGGACCGCCAGCAAGAATTTTTTATTTATTACACGTGCAATAAATAAAAATGCGAATAAAACTAAAGAAGAAGATTCAAGTTCAGAAAATTCTGATAATCCTAAAAAGAAAATTTTTATTAAAGAAACAAGTGACGAGTCAGAAATCAATAGTATAACCGGATCTGAAGAAAATTGGAATTATGCAAAAAGAAAGAAAGACCCTTGGAAAAGATCGACGTACAAAAGGAAAAGGCGAAATAAAAAAAGCGTTAAAAACACGTAAAAGTCAAGCAGATAGAAAGAAAAAATTAATTCAAGCTGAAAATATAATAAGTCAAGCAAAAGACGACGGTAAGCTCGCATATATGCGAAAAAGCACAAACATGCGAGAAGGAATTCTTGCAGCGAGTACACCAGTAGATAAGCCACATGCAGTGTCATCAAGAAAAGAAAAGAATACGTGTGAGCCAGCGAGCGAAATATCAAAAAATAAAAGTATATTGAAAAATAATAGAAACAGCTGTGACGTAGAATCGCCATTAGAAACAATAAATGTAAAATCAAAAACATCTCAACACAACATCATCAAAATAGAAAAAGAGAAAGAGACACAGGATGATTCACAACACACTTCGCAAAGTAAAGAAAGTAGCCGAGGAAGTATATTAAATATGATTTCAGAAATAATAACAAAAATGCGTGCTCGATTTTTAGTTGATGTGCAAGAACGAGAGATAAATGGTAGAGAAGGTGTACAAATAAATATATGGGAAGAAACTCCAGGAGAAGTAGCAGAAGCACTAAGAGGCGACGTACCTCAAGAAATAATAAATCAAACAGATTTTAATGAGCGAGAAAAAGTTCGACCTCAAATGCCAAGAGAATACTACAAATTAGTACCAAACATAAGCTTAGAAAAAGATAAAGAGAAAAAATCATTAAGAATAAGTTCTGAAGTCGAAATTATTGACAGTGAAACAGACAAAGGCTCATATTTCGAGGACGAGTTTGAGGTACAAGATACAAGTAAAAATCAAGAGAAAGAAATTATAAGTGAGAGTGAAAGCGAGAGAGATAAGCATGACGTCAGTGAATCTGAGTCGCAAGACGAAAGCATGGAGCAGGAAGAGAATGAGAGTGACGTAGAACTAGATAAAAATAATTTAGATGAGACTGAGTCGCAGGACCTTGAAGAAGAAGAAAAAACTGACGAAGAAAATGAGCATATGAATGTAATAGAAACAGTACAAAACGATGACGAAAATGGACCAATAAGTTGGAGTAATTCTTTTAATGATGGTGCGGGTGTATTCGAAGTATATGATGCAAGTGATGAATGCGCACAATACTGGTTAGATTTGATAAGGGATGACAATATACCGAAAGACGGTAATTGCTTTTTTCACTCAGTAATTAAAGTATGTAATTTAGGAATGTCCGCAAATGAATTGAGAGATATTTTACTAGACGCAATATCATTAGGAGCATGCGGAGACCCGCAGACAGCAGAAGCTATTTTGACGTCACGCACTAGACACGCAGATGTTGATTGTGTATTTATATTTTCGTGCGAATTTAATCAAAACATCTGTGTACATTTTATAACAGATCATGATGAAACACTATATTGTCATTTCAAGGCAAATAGTTCAAATAATTTTATTCATTCGCATTTAAAAGGAAGGCATTTTACACCGTACCTTTATACAAGAAAAAATAATATAGTAAAAAGGCATCAAAATAATAAAGAAAACGAAGAAAGTACAGCGTCAAGCGAAAACGACAACGAACAACGAGATAATAATGTCAACAAGCCAGGTACTCTTATTACACCTACGACAGACTTACTGGCGCAAAGAAAAAAGAGTCATTCACATAAGATAAGTGATGCGCTCGAGCGTTGCCTTGTAAAGAATGCAAGGCTGCCGCGCGAGAAACCACCTTGGGCTCCGTTAGATGACGAAGTACCACAGCCATTTAGTAAATTAAAAATATTAAGAGATCACCCATTTAAATATAAAGAAAATTTAATTTATACGATTTCAACAGATTTTTACTTAAATACAGAAATAATTGAAGCGCTTATAGAGCGGCAATATATAAATCCGGAAGAAATATCAAACGGAAAATTTGCAGTCGGCGAGGTACATGTATCTAATTACAAAGATAATTTCATATTTTGTGCATTCGTTAAAGCACATATTGACGACAAAATATTAAAAGGAGATATTAAAAAGTGCATCAAAAATTTAAAGAAAATAATGGTACAATACGATATTCCATACGTTAGCGTCGTGAGAGACTTAGCAATGCTCTCAACTAGCGACTGGACATACTTCATAGACATGTTTAATGAAATATTCGCAAATATGCCATTAGTAGCAGTATTTTACCAAAATAATATTCCAGTACCACCGGTAGAAGATAGATATAAAATACTCAAAGAATATCACGAGGCAGCTATAGGTGGGCACAGAGGAATAAATAAAACGTATAGCAAAATAGCAGCAGACTATTATTGGAGAAACATGAGACCAGACGTGCGACAATTCGTCCTAGGCTGCAAAAATTGCCAAACAAAGAAACTAGTACGTGTTAAAACACGGCTGCCTATGTTGATTACAGACACACCTGCAAAAGCCTTTCAAAAATTATCTATGGATTTTTACGGGCCATTAAAGCAAACAAAAGAAGGATATAGATATGTGCTAACAGTGCAAGACTGGCTAACTAAATATTGTGTCTTAATACCGACGGTGCATGCAGATGCAGAAGAAGTAGCACACGCCCTTACACGGAAAGTGTTGGCATATTTTGGGCCGCCGTCTGATATTGTTACGGATCAAGGCAGGCATTTCGTAAATAATCTACTTGAAGAATTTGCAGAGATATTTAAAATAGAAAAATATTGCACAACTGCGTATCATCCTCAAAGTCAAGGAGGAATCGAACGCATGCATCATACAGTCACAGAATATTTAAAAGCATATATGGAAGAAAAGTCAGATTGGGCCGAATGGCTAGACTTATGCCAGTTAGCTTATAACACTACAAAACACGAAGCAACAGGATACAGTCCTTACGAACTAGTGTTCGGATACAAAGCACGTATGCCATCAAGCTTTCCACCGAAGAAAAAATTACAAACATATGATGAATATTTAAAAGAAACGGTGGAAAACCTTTCTCAATTACAAACATTAGCGGCAATGAACTTAGTACAGGCCAAGTACAGGTCAAAATTTTACTACGATAAGAAATTGAACACTAAACACTTCCGAGAGGGTGAGAGCGTTTACTTACTAAAACAACCGCAGAAGGGTAAATACGACGCGCAATATGAGGGACCGTACGAAATCATAGAGATAAATAACGCGAAACATAATGTAACAATAAAAAACGCGAGTAAGATAAAAACGGTTCACGTAGACAAAATAAAGCGCGCAACTACAGTAAAAGCACCTCCTCCTTTCACAGACAAAGCAAGTAATTAATTTTTCAATATGGAATGCAACGAAAACTTTTCTTTTTCCGCGGCCTACGGACGAGGAAAAAGAAAGAACGACATATGACCACTGCTTATTTTACAGAAGATAAATAGAAAATATATAAAAAAATGAAAATTAATAATAATGGTTGAAATTAAGAAATGAGAATAATAAGATATCCTTAAAGACGCGACGTTTCAACAAAATATTGTATAAGTGAAAAAAAGAATCAAATATCTTTTGAATAAAAGCATAAAATAAATAAGAAAAATAATTAGTAGATAAGATTCAGTTGTACAGCAAAGCGTCAAAAGAATTGGCCGCAAGAGAAAAGAAACGTTTTTACTAATAAATAAAAATAATAGATCAGCTAATTGTTTTGAAAAGAATTGTGATGAAAATATTTTATTATCAACAAAATTCAAAAATTAGCAAAAGTTAAGCAACTCAAATAATAATAACAACTATAAAAGAAATGCAGGATCTCGCCTAAGATTCCCTATGGGTATCCTTTTACCCCTTACCCTTACGAAAAATATAAGTCCAATGAATAAAAAAAAATAAGGTAATAACATGCATGAGTTCGAAGAAAAAGAATAAATAAAATGTACATAAAAATTATAACGAGAAGATAACCTTCTCTATGTTTTAAATAAAGCAACATGCCATGCATAGTTTAATCAAATAAAACATGCAAAAAAAATTGGAAATAAAAGTTAAGAAAAAAAGCAAAAAAAGACTGTTAAATACAGTGAACTATTATATGCATGTGTTATCCACTTCGTGATAAAAGAAGTTGAATATTAATAATAATTATAAATTATTAAGAACTCAGCTAAAGGACTAAGATCTGAAAAAAATATATCACCTTAACAACCGAACATATCCCAAAAACCCATGGGAATCGAACGCAAGTATCCTTTATAAAGTTATTCGAAAAAGAAGTAAAATGAAAATCCAATGAGTTTTTTGAGTTGAATAACGTTGCTTATAAAATTAAAATAAGAACACATAGAAAATACTGGAAGCAGAGTAAAATTTTAGAAAAAAGGCGATTATCAAGCCAATCGTAGTCGAAACCGTGGCCATATTCTAGTTGACGCAGCGCTTCTTAAACGATAATGTCAACCAAAAAAAGATAAACAAAAGCGTCAAAGAGAACACATAGAGTTAATAAATAAATTTTTTGTAAGACGCAGCTTTGAGGATACATGATAGAGTATTAATCAGTGATCAATTTAATAAAAAAAGAAGTATTTTATAAGGAAGGAGGAACCAAAAAATAGATAAATGACGGTTAAGCAGTTAGAAATAGAGGGGGGACCCTTTTCTACTAATAAGTTAATTTTGGTTTCAGATAAATCATACAATTATTGAAAAATCATGTACAAATTTTATTATAAAAGTTCGACAAAAAAAGGAGTTCAAATCCACGTTCGAATCCCGCTTCAAACCCACACAAAAACAAGTAGAAGGTTCTTTAAATTACTTTAGAATAAAATTAAATATCATCCGAGGAAGAATGTATTTCGTGATGTGAAAGGCTTCTTATCTTATCAAGAGTGCAACATGATGCGCACGTGTATCTTCAGAAGAAACATCTCTTAACATTAGAAAATAAGATAATGAATTTTTTATTTAAAGCTATATTATTTATTAATTTAAAATTCATTTTAATTTTTGTACAATTTTGTAAAATATTTTATTATAAATGTCATATATCTTTTTGGAAAAAAGAGAGAGACCATAAATTCGTAGTTTAAATGAAAAAAATATTTAAAAATAAAACAGTAGAATAAATTAGAACGCAAACAACACAACACTAACACAAACAAATAGAATAAGTTAGAAATTTTTGTAAGATAGGACGAGCATCGGCTCGTGTAGGTACACAAAAAAGTACCAATTACACTTTAGGGACTTAAGTTTAATAAATTTTTTATTGTATTCATGTGTACGTTCTTGGCTTCGGGGGCCGAAGCCTCGCGGCCTCGGACGTGCTACGTACATTATATTGTACGTATATTATAATATAAAACATAAAATAAGGTAGAAACTCAGAGAAATGCGACTCCGAGTTTCCGGACCAAGAGTCGCACAATGCGCGAAGTGCTGATTCGGCACTTCGTCGCGGGCAACTTACATCGTCGTTTTAGACGACGACGAGCGACAGACCATCGCTGGACGCGCTAGAACAAAGTAGTAACTAGTCTCTCTCTCACTGTAATTACTTTATAATAAATAACAGACAACTTCATATTAATTCTCTTGTAATTATTTTACATCCTCACACTCCCCATAGGAGTGCGTATCAAATATCCCACGTAACAATATTACACCAAATTGTAAATAGTTTCTGTGTAATATTGAACACAATGACTGTTTAACAAATTAGCTTCAAAATTTCCAGATTTTAAATTTATATATCTTTACAGGTTAATCTTTTCAGTTTTTATAAAGTAAGTTTACCAGAATATTCTAAAAAAAAGACACGATTCACATAGTTATATCAACCTATGCTTCTGAAAATTTTTTTATATATTTTGGGTATCAAATGGAACCTCTTGACAAATTTTTAACAAATCCAATTTTTTTTTATTGCAATTCATATGAAATGTCCCACATGTATTAAGTCCCAAAAAGTTTTAGTTTTTCAGATAATGCTATATAATCTTTAGAACAGAGAGAAATTCTTTTAAATTAAAATGATTTTTTTACCTGGGTAAAATTAGTTGATATATAATCATATATAACTTATACACAATAATATATAAGTTTATATATATCAATATATTGCTATTCATATATAAGGATATACATGCTTGTATATTGTAAGTTATATATGACTATAGATAAACCGTTATTTTTTGAGAACACTAACTTTTTCGAAGAAATTCATTTAAAAATTGATACAGATTTACATATGATCTAAAAGCTATTACGAATCTATTCAGTAAACAATGGAAGAAAATATATAGTTATTCCAAGCTATACAAGGAAGTAAATATTTATATACTTTTAAAGGCACGATTACATTTATGTAAATGCACAATATTACAAACAAAATAACATTCCTAATAAATAGTCAACATAGTTAATTTCAATGCAATAATTTTGAATATTTTGTAGTGTTTTTTTCTTTATTTTTAAATTCTGTATCAAATGAATGACTGACATGATTTATATGTGATGAATGAAAATTGATAAATGGATTTTGTACAAGAGAAAAAATTAAATTCAAAATTTTACTCTAACAGAGCTTTAAAAAATATATATCATGATTTACGTAAAAAAGGTATTAACGTACAAAAAGCAAAAAAGGCAAAAAATATGTCATAAATATCATTTTGAGTAAAATTAAATTCAATTTCACAATATGGCTGAAATATTGCAATAGTATTTTGAAAAAAGTATTTAAAAAATAATTAAAAGTATTTAAGAAGTAATTCTAAAAAATTTCTCAAAAGTCAAAATAAGACTAATTAAAATAATATAAAAACACTGTCAAATTTCCTGAATTTAAGAGCCTCATGAAAAATGTAACGAGAACAGTTGAAGTATTTTTGAACTTCTGAATATTTCCAATGAGTAGGGACTAATGATAAGATTTCAATTTTCTGATTATTCTTTGATAGTTGTTTGTATCCTGATATTAAATTTTCAATAACATTTTTTAATGTTAATGAATCTTGATGAATTTGTGTTAAATTTTAAAAATTAGGCAATTCAATGTCATAAGCTTGACTGATTGCAGTTGAAGCTTCATGCACAATATTTTCTAATACATTTACAACTTTCTTGGTAAATTTTTCATCATTTATTTTTTGTTTTTTTATTGGTGGAATACCAAATAATTCAAGCATTGAATGAACATCTTGTATCTTCCGGCTGTTAGTTTTCAAAGAAGATTGACTAGATTCTACAGGAGTACAGGTTTTACTATTTTCTGATAAAGTTTCTAGATCGTCAAAATTCAAAGCATTAGAATTTAGCGTTTCAAATTCAACGATTTTTGTTTTCATCCTATTAAAACATGAAGAACATACTTTAAATCCATATAACACCTGAATATTACAAGCTCTATTAATTTTATCTATTGTTGTTCTATCTAACATCTGTAGATCTTTATTGATCGGTCGTCTGTGTTTGTTAAAAGGGTCACAACCATAATTGCATTTATTTTCCAATTTAGTTACTGCACAATGTAATTTATTAAAACAGTTAGTACAAACTTTACAACCAGTTAATGTTGTATTACTAGCTTTCTCAAAATTTGTTGACATTTCCACATTTATTACTCTTAAGTTTTTTTTAATACTTTTTTTATGCCTTTTAAAAAGATCACAACATTTTTTAAATAAACTTGAATAATACTGTACATATTTCATAAAATGATGCATACATATAACACCTTCAGTATTTTTTTGAAAATCCGGTACACGATAACTCAGTAGAAGTAAATCATCATCTTTTATATCTCGCAATTTTAATATAGAATTATTTTCTGTGAATGTTTCACTATGACATTTACCGATTTCATTTGTCAATAAATTTTCAATACAACAATTCGCCATTATGGCAACACTAGTTGATTTATAAAAATCAAAATAATAACAGAAAAAAATTACTAGAAAGTTCACAGCGTTAAAATCATAGTCTTTTACTCAGGTCTGGAAAGTGAGATAGGCCCGAATTTATAGTCGACACTTGGCACTCAGCACTCAGTTTACGTGTAAAAAACATCATTCTATCCTTGTTTTTCTTATGAAAGTAGAGTAAGATAGAATAATGTTTGTTTCATGTAAACTGAGTGCTGACTGCCAAGTGTCGACTATAAATTCGGGCCATAGTGGTCGGTGTAATTATAATATTCGTACTCAAATTTGCATTTTGCTTACTGGTCACTGCGAGCGCTGTATTATTTGCAAAATAGTAGTGATTCATAGCGCATATGCATATTTTAATAAGGCTAGAATTTATAGACGTGACTTAAATATTGAGTATAACTTAGAACTTAAGGGTGCAGGCACATAAGTAGAATAGAGACTGCGCAATAGAAACAACCAATCAGCGCTATTCGGCAAGCATCTTCTTTCCATTCCACAGATTTCTTGCCCCCTACGGTCACATGGAGAGAAAAAACAGTAGAATAGGCGCTAGAATAGAAAAAAAAATTTAATTTACCAATAAAAAAACAAAAAAATATTTGTATATTATTGATATTATCTTTAAATAACTAATTAAGTTATCATTGCATATTTTTTCTATGATTAAGAATATATCCATTCATTTAAAAAACTGCATAACCTTTATTAAAAGACATTTCGTCAATTCGATTCTATTCGAAGGGTCTCTATGACGCCCATGTGATCGTAGGAGCAGAAACATTTTGGAATAGAATTGATTGGCTGTTTCTATTACGCAGTCTTTATTCTACTCATGTGCCTGCACCCTAAATATCGTTACTTGAGTATCAGCTGTTACATCAGTTGAGTGCAAACTACACAGATACTCGTTGAGAAAGATGTAATACTTAATTGAAGTAACAATTGATACTCAAGTAACGATACTTAAGTTTGAAGTTATACTCGATATTTAGGATACGTCCATAAATTCGAGCCTAAATAATATTTCAATATTTACAATTAAATTATTTGTCTTGAAGAATTATTTCGAAAAGTGATATATTAGGCTTGAAAATTCATAAAAAATTCAAATAAACATGACGCTATAACAAAATTAATTTTTTAACACTGTTCTATTGTTTTTTTAAGATTAAAAAAATTAATCTTGAGCGGTAATGCTTTCTTCGACGGTCATTCCAACCTATAAATACTAAATAAAATCTAATAATATTTTAAATTCATATTTCTTAAATTCTATATTGTCAAAAAAGTTTAATTATTCATATTATATCATAAATTAATGAATTTTTTTCTTTTTTATCATTTATTAAAGACACGAAACAATCACATCACGAGAATGTGCTGTCAGCCTGATAGTGGTCTATAACACTGATAATCCATGATTACATGTATATATATATATATATATATATATATATATATATATATATATATATATATATATATATATATATATATATATATATATAGAGAGAGAGAGAGAGAGAGAGAGAGGGAGGGAGAGAGAAGAGAGAGAGAGAGAGAGAAAAGAGAGCATAATACACAGCTACACTTAAAAACAATGAAAATTTAAACAATTTTTAGTTGTAAAATCGTCATGTTATAGTAGTATCGATCCGAAAAACACGGGCAAATATATTTGATGGTTTTTCATATGTCTAAAGGAAACTTTTAAAGCCAAGAACGTCCAAATCGAAGTTGGTAGAAAAAAAATTATAAGAGTTTGAAAACGGCTGAAAAATCGATTTTCCAGTTTTTTGACATTTTCAAAGTGTCGTATCTCCGTCAATTTTTGGTCTTTCTGAGCGTCTAAAAAAAGAAATTATATGTCCTCTTCAAGATAAAGACATAACTTTTTGTAGAATTGAAAAACACTAAGATTTAGAATTTCTACACATGTTTAAAGACAGGCAAAAATGATAAAAACATGCCTCTGCTTTTGAACTACTAGCTGCGAAACTATACATTTTTCAATATAGACACTACTTATCATTTTTGAAGATGGCAAAAAGACAAAAAAAATGCAAGGTCAAACGTCAAAATCGGATTAAAATTGAAGATTGGGCAGGCATTTGAATTTATATAAAAAACCGCTGAAAATCACTAAATTTCAGGTCTTTCAAAGAGCATAACACAGCTTAAAATTGGTCTAGAGGGCTGAAATTTTGGCTAAGTTCCTAATTCATATAGTACTTTAATATATCCAAGCTGCAGCGAAATCGGTGACCTACCTGCGCCCAGCTTTTTAAAAAAAGTAGAAGAATGGCTCATATATATGTATATATATATATATATATATATATATATATATATATATATATATGTATATATACATATGTATATATACTTTATATTCCCTTAAGTAGCACAATTTATTTCGGCTAACGTTCCCTTAAGTAGCGAACATGACTGGATTTAGAGTGGGAAGTCGACTCCGTTAAGCAGCGACTCAGACAGTGCAACGAGTGAGGTGTGCTATTTATAAAATAAGCTCTATAAAGTATATCTGTTCTATCAAGTTTACTTTATAAAATACATTAGTATTAGAAAGTTCATTTATAAAAGAAGGCAGCTGTATAAAATTTATATGGATTCGACTTTATACAATACTAAGTTTTTACAAAGTTTCATAATACTTTGTAAATAGTTTTTCGGTATAATCATTCGTGCTTAAAAGACTTCAGGCATTAATATCTCTCGCTACTTTCTAGAAAATGTTTCGCTACCAAGTGGATAAGGTAATTAAAGAGAACGCTGCGTAAGGGAACGCCAAGTGTATATATATATATATATATATATATATATATTTATATTAAAAATTGAAATGATTAGAAAAAAGTAATAAGTCAATGATAGTATCAATAATGATTATATAACTTATTTTTTAATATAAAAGTTAAAAGATTTCTAAATTTTAGTAAAAAATTCTATATATAATTTACAAAATGTAAAACTAAGTCAAAAAGATATCAAACTATACCCAAATAATCCTATAAATGTTAAGATACAAATAAACATTATGATATATTAAATGTGATATTACAAAAATTTATATCAAAAGTAATTATTTAATATTTTTTTATGATTTTAAATTTATTATAACATTGATCATTAATATTATTTAAATAATAATAAGTAATTTTTTTATTTATATTTTGTTTAATATCAATATTTTTATCCATAACATGAATCCATAAATATGTAACATGATATCATATGATCTATAAAACAAAGTGGTTCTTAGGGCTCCTGGCGAGGGTTTCCACTAATCAGAAAATTCAACGTAAGGCCGTAACGAAACCTCTATATTTCAGACAGTTAAAGAAAGTGCGTTAGTTTAATTAAAAATTAGATTTAAAAATTGAGTAAATTTATAAAATTTAATTTAATACATAAATGTAATTTATCATAACATTAATTATAGTTTGAAATGTAAGCTGGCGTGGAAAGTCGTGAATCAAGACTATATGTCTTCTCTTTTGTATAGATAAACAATTTAATATTAAAATTTCATTTTTAAAAATAGAATTAAGTATAAGATGTTAGCAAAAAATTGTATTATTTAAGATCACATTTTTAGTTAATATATAACATATGAGCACGTATAAAAATATTTGTAATAAAATAATTAAAAAAAGGAATTATTAATAATTATTAGGGATCTTGAGTCCCTGAGGATGAGCAATAGTGCGTTCGAAACGTCGGACAGTTTTGGGAAAAGTAGAGTTTACAATCGAATTAAGAATTTTGGGTGGTCAGGGGCCGTCAGATTGTGCTTTACTGATTTCATTCATTTTCAAATTTTAATGTTAATTTTAAGATTTTATTTCAAATTATTCTTCGGGGGTGATTATAAACAAGGGCATTCTGACTATCCATTTCTGTTTATTTATTATTATATATTTTTATTTTACCGTAAGACCAATAGAAGTTTTTTTCAACTTATTTATTCTTTAGTCGCCAAAAGTATTGTTTTTATTTTTTATTATTTTTTATACAGTAAAATGTTCTGAAAAATACTATACTGTTCAATACCTTAACTCCTCTAAAATATACTTTTTTAAAAGTAATAACAATAAAGATGAAATAGAATTATTATTATTTTAAAGAATCTGCGTCATTGAGAAAAGTGATGAAGATTTAGAATCTCATTCAAAGTTTGAATTAGCACCTCATCCACTCTCTTGTTTGATAATGCGGGGACAAAATAAAAATTTTTTAACAAAAAACAAAACCGACTTCAAAAAATGCACTAGTTACAAATAATTTATGATCTTCAATAATTATACGCATACTACGCATCTGACTCAACACATATGCAGCAATTATATTATAGATTATCTAATTATTTGTAAACAGCACGAACAAATAATATTTTTTTTAATTCATAAAAAAATATTATTTGTTTGTGTCGTTTACAAATAATTAGATAATCTACAATATAATTGCTACACATGTGTTAAGTTAGATGCGTAGTATGCGTATAATTATTGAATATCATAAATTATTTGTAACTGTTTAGTGCATTTTTTTGAAGTCGGTTTTGTTTTTTGTTAAAAAAATTTTTCTTGAAGTCGGTTTTGTTTTTTGTTGAAAACTTTTTATTTTCTATTTTTTAGTGAATCCTCTTACTAAAAGCGCAAATATAGGTAGACCCACTAGTTACGCCTAACTTTCATTATGAATTCATAACCCATGTATTAGTACACTATACGAAGTAATGTATAGGAGAAAAGAGAGAAGACTCAAAGGCTCAGTGTGTGCATGTGTACATATTCAAGCTTAGGTAAAAAAAATAGACATAGACATAGACAAATATTCATTTAGCCATAGGGTTAAGAGGAGGTCACGTATCTCTGTCCTTTTCTAATCAAAGAAATGATTTTTTCACAAAAACTAATAACTTTCTCAAAAAATGAAGAGAAAGCCGCATCTTGTATCAAAAAAAGCAATATTTTCTTTGATAAGAAAAAATTAATTTCATTGCTTCGTTTTCAAGAAAACCTTGAAAAACTAAATTGTCCACCCTAACCTCTATGATTTAAGTTTTTCAAGGTTTTCTTGAAAACGAAGCAATAGAATTAATTCTTTCTTATCAAAGAAAATATTGCTTTTTTTATTACGAGATGCGGCTTTCTCTTCATTTTTTGCTAAAGTCATTAGTTTCTGTAAAAAACTCAATTCTTTGATTAGAAAAGGACAGAGATACGTGACCTCCTCTTAAACCCCGTATGGCTCAATGTAGCATATACATATATATTAATAACAATAAATAAAAAATGTAATTAACAAAAGTAAAATCAATATAATATGATTGATGTTTAGTATAAAAGAAAAAAAACATTATGAAATAAAACTATGATGAGGTTACCGCGATACCTCCCAGTCCCCGAGATCCGCGCTGATTAGGTGGTCGAAGGTGTGCTTCTTAAATCGAGGGATCAAGCCCATATCGAAAACCAAAGGTCCTTCACTGCTTACACTAGCCTCATTAAGTAGATTAGTAGCCCGATTAATGAAAGATTGTTGAAGGGCACTAGTGCGAGCAGTGGGACAGATTAGTACTCTGGGGGGCCTACGAGACGATGACCTAACAACCACATCATAGTTGGCTCTCGAAAAGCGTCGAGCCAAGTAGGACGGACACCCTGAGGAGATTATTCAGAAAGCCAAGGATTGAAGAAAATAGCTTTTTCTTCTCTCGACCGACAGCCAACCAAGCTCAAGCCTGTAAGGCGACACTCTTTCCTGGGCCTTGATATTACCAAAAACGAACCTGACACATGCATTAAGGGCCCTATGAAGCTTCAGGTTCTGATACTGAAAGAGATCATCATAGACAACACAGACGGAGTCAAAGATCGGGAAGATGAGTGATTCAACCAGCCTCTGCCTAAGGCCTCGAGAGAAAGAGTGTTTGTAGAATCTCAGCGAATGAAGTGAACTATGGACCCTACGAACAATAGACAACACTTGTTTCTCCCAATTTAAGGTCTGGTTTATCCAGACACCAAGGCTCTTGACCTCAGTGGCAAATGGTATGCACTCGCCATTAACTTCAATACGATCAGATATGTACAGAAACTTAGCTGTATCCAGCTTATTTGTTTACCTTTCAATATCTGCCGATTTACCAGATCTGGCCGCCGATCTTTACGCACAATCACGCTTACGCATAAGTAGACGCAGATCATTAGAAACCCAAGGTTTGCTACGAGGCCGTATTGTAGTTAGTTTCAGAGGAGCGTGAGCATCGAAAGTGTCGACCAAGACAAGAGAGGGAGAGAGAGAGAGACGGAGAGAAAAAGAGAGAGAGACATAGACATAGATATAGACAAACTTTGTTCAGCCTTGAGGTATACCCTATTTCAAATTAAATAACAAAATAAGCAAAATAATAGTAAGAATAGTGTACAGTAACAGAGAGAAAGAGAGAGAAAGAGTGAGAGAGAGAGAGACAGACAGACAGAGAGAGAAGGAGAGAGAGAGAGAGAGAGGAGAGAGAGTATAGCAGGCGAAGTATAAGGGAGATAAATAAGAAAACGAAACACCCGGTTTTTCTTAATTTGATAATTTGCTCATACAAACCGAATGGTCCAATAATTATAGGACACGAAAAGGACCTTTCTGCAGACATCCTCTATCAGAGAAAAAAAGTTTTTTCGAATCGGTTTAGAAATGACGGAGATATGAGGTAACAGACATAAAAAAAATCAATCAAATTGAGAACCTCCTTCTTTTTGAAGTTGGTTAAAAAACAAGTGAATCTTCATTATATTTATCTTTTAAAGGGGTCTTGTCAGGTATAATGGTGAAAAGTGCCCTTACAGAAATGCCTGCAATTACAAGTTAAGAAAAATTTGTATTTAATTGCAAAAATAAAAGCAGTACCTGCAAAAAAACTCAATTGATTAAATAAAACCAAATAGAAAACTTTCCTGCATTTTTTGAACACGTGCGATATGATTCTTTTATTAAAGACACGACTAGAAGCAATGCTGTAAAATTATCATTGCTTGTTTCAACAGTGTTCGTTATAGATAAATATATTAAAAGAATCAATTCGCAGATCAAAATGGGGCTTAGGAACAAAAATATTCTTTTGACTGATTGGGATGGTTTAATAATAGAGATCTTTTACGACCACATAGAATGCTTCAGCAACCTGTCCCAGAAAAAGCAATCGAAATGTTTTTTTTTTTCAACGTGTGAATCATGCTCTGGTAACAACTGCCAGAATCTTCCTCGAATCATAAATCAAGAAGATATCAACAATGATAATAAAATAGATAAATAATACGCTGAACAAAAATTTTCTTGAATCAAGCGGATATATTTACTAGAGAATAACTATACTCAATATAAAAAGTTTGTCTTACTTCAAAAATATATTTCTTGATTTAAAGGAATCCTATTACTACTATTATATCAAAGTGAAGAACTAAGACTTTTTTTTTCTTACGTGAATATCTTTTGCATTATTGTCAGATACATACATACACATACACACATGCATTATATCCGTCACTCCGTCTTAGTCTCTCCATCTCTGTCTCTCCGTCTGCGTCTCCCCTTTTCCGTCTTTCCGTCTCCGTTTCTCCGTCTCCATCTTTCCATCTCCGTTTTTCCGATTCCGTTTCTCCATCTCCGTCTCTCCATCACTGTCTCTCCGTCACCGTCTCTCCGTCCGTCTGCCTTCGTCCCTCTGTCTTCTCAGTGAGTATAGTAGGCTGCAACTTGTGTGCAAAATTGCATGGTACCAGTGGATATATAAATTTTCATCTATTTTATGTGCCTTGCATCGAAATTTTTTGATTTTTTGACGGTTTTCTCTTGGAGGTTGTTTTTCTTCACGAGCGCTTGGCATGCACCTATTGGCTACTCTCGGAACCTTCATCTGCAATACCATTTCCATCTTTATTGCCTGAATTACTTGCTCTGCAGCTACAACTCATTGGATGCATGCTTAGTTCGTTCGAATAAGCTATATGATTGCTCTGGTTGCTGCTTGATTTGATTAAGGCCTCAAGGTTGCCGTGCAGTGTGCATTCTAAATTGATGCGTACTCAGGGCGGTACGTATTTCTCCTGAACATAATCATTGTTTTGCTCTAGTGTCTTGCACTTCTTTATATTTTTTTTCTATTGCCTTTTGAGGTTAAGTTCCGGCATTGTGACTGCTACGCTGCTGCCACTTTTTGCGGGTGAGAGAGTATACTACCTAATTAGCTCAAAAACTCAAAGGATAACAATAATCATTCGAAAGGCTTTTCAACTACGTTATCAAAAATTTTTGTCAACAATGAGGTTGACTTTGGCTGCATATTTTTGGAATTAAGACTATCGACTATCATGCTATTGAATTGGACACACTGTGGAAGTAGAAGGGCATACTCTGTGAGGTCCTCTGTTGATAAATCAGTGTTCTACTGTATTGACTAACGTTACCGTTTTACTATTTTGAAGCTGTTTACTGAATTTCTACGAAACATTTTATACATTCATTTAAATGATTTAGTAAGTCGTATTACTGTTGAAGCCATTTTTTACGATCCTTAATGGGTGGTCGAGTGTGTGCTGCCTGTAAAATATCAATTAATAGATCATCCTTTACTCTTCTTTGCTCACTTTGCAACAATATTTTTCATATCAAGTGTGGTCTAGATCGGTGGTTTATATCTTCCTCGCGTATTATTTGCAATAGTTATACCTTGTTATAAGTTCACAGGGAATCAAGTACTACTAATGTAACACTAAGTGAAACGTTTAATGTTTTTCCGGTTTTGACTTATTCTTATCCTCCTTTGACACCTGCAGAAGCTTATACACCTAACCAAATTTCCTATAAACGCGAAGCTTGCCTCTCTCTCCTTCCTCTGAATCGTTGCTAAGGCGTCGTTGCTCTGAGATACTGGACACACTTGCTTCCAATTACTGTCCTGAAATGATGGGAGAAGCTGGACAGCCTCATTCTTTGACCACTCTTCATTTTAATTCTTTTTCTGATATTCAAGAACTTAGAGATATGTCGTCGAACGCTGAACTTCGAGCCGCATTAAAACAACATGAAACTTCTCTTATAGAGAATCAAACTGCTATTATGCTGAAAACAATAGGGGAATTGAGAACTGAACTTAAAACTAATCGTGACGAAATTAAGAATGAGTTGTCCTCGATTCGCTTAGATCAGAAAGAGTTGCATTTTTCAATTGAGCATCATGATTTGGAGATTGAGGCTATTAAGACTGACTTAGCACGCATTCATAAATCTGATGCTGTTAATGTTCTCCAGGATGCTAGGCTTGCGATTGACAAGCGGAAGATCACAGCTCTTTTATTGTTCGACTTTTCCAAGGCCTTTGATACTGTTCCACATCGACTACTGCTTTGTAAATTACATAAACTTAACTATGCTGATGAAGTTATTCAATGGTTTGCATCGTATTTATATGGTAGAACAAAGTCTATTAATGCTTTGGACCAAAGTGCATCGGAGGGCTGGGTTGGTCTTAATACAGGTGTTCCACAAGGTAGTGTGCTTTGGCCACTACTGTTCTCGGTCTTTGTCAATGACCTTCCTGACGTTCTGCGTCATTCAAAATTCATGTTATTTGCAGATGATTTGCAAATTTATAGATCTTTTTTTCCCAGCGAGTTAACAGCTGATATTTTTCTTTTGAATAATGATGTTACAGCTATTGAAGACTGGGCAGTTGCGAATGGACTGAGACTGAATGCATCTAAAACACAGGTTATTATTCTGGGCAGCGAGCAGTTTGTCTCTAGATTGGATCCTGTAACCATCCCATCTGTGTTTGTTTGCGGCCAGCCTATATCCTATTCAACAGAGGTAAAAAATTTGGGAGTTTGGATTAATCAGACGCTTGATTGGGAAAAAAAAGCAAGTCAATTCAATTGTACCTTGCATTCTCTAAAATTCTATAGACATTCTCTCACCGTAACTCTTAGGCAGCGTCTGATTGAGTCACTTGTATTCCCAATTTTTGATTAGGCATCTACTGTTTACGATGATTTGTTCCAATACCAGAATCTTAAACTTCCTAGAGCACTGAATGCCTGCGTGCGGTTTGTTTATGAAAACAGAAATTTTCGTGAGAGAGTGTCACCGTACAGAATTAATATCGGTTGGATCACGGTTAACAGGAAAAGGAAGTACTTCTTTCTTACTCTTGCATACTCAATTATTGTCTCTGGAACTCCATCATTTTTAGCCGATCGCTTTGCAAGAGTCGATAATGATCCATCTATACGATCTTTCTCTCGTAGACCACCTGAAGTGCTCATTTGTCCACCAGTGCGAACTAGCGCTTTATTAAACTCATTTGTTAACGTTGCTAGTAAGTACATTAACGAGTACATCATCTGTACAGGCAATTCGTTGTCATTCGATGTAGGATCAGTTTCTATGTTCAAGAGGCATGCATTTGATTGGCTTGTTGATGACGACCGTGGAGAATGGCTTGAGATATAAGCGACGCAAATCAAATGTTAAATTATAAAATATTGATTTTCATGCTAAAGTCTATTTAATTCTTTATTTTGTAATTGCATGTTTAGTTTTGTAACCAACTTCAACTCATAATGTTTATTAAATTTCTTTTTATTTTCTATTGTTTTTATACTATTCATTAATGTTGTCATATGTTTTTGAATTTTATTCAACGAAATGTATTCTTTTTGAGCTATACGGGGTTGTACCCCATTGCATAATGAAATTAGTCAAATCAATCAATCAAATTATCTATGTCTCTCCGTCTCCGTTCCTACGACTCCGTTTTTCGTTTTTGACTCTCCGTCCCTCTGTGTATGTCTCTTCGCTTTCATCTCTCCGTTTTCGTCTTTCAGTCTATGTCTCTCTGTCTTCTCCTCTCCGTCTCTGTGTCTTTGTCTCTCCGTCTCCGTTCCAACGTCTCCGTTTTTTCATCTCCGTCCCTCTGTCTGAAATACATGATTAATAAGAATGAATTCCTATCATATTTTTTCATCAATTTAAATGGAATTTAGTAAAACAAATTTTTAAGTTATCATGATCATATCATTTGTATTTAAACAATTTTTATGCATATTGGAACTTTAAATAATTCTTTTTTTTCACATGTATATAAACTAAATTTCAAATAGAACTGCAATATAAAAATTTATAAATTAAGGCAATTTTTTTTACTTTGAAATTGACTAATTTATACATATTAATATAATATATGAAAATTAAACCGAGCGACGTTGGGAGAAAGGTAAATTAAGCTCGTATTATATTAAAGTGAAACCACTTTTTTTCCGTTTCTCGGGTTCTCCGGTTCTCCACATTTTTTAAATGTGTCTAATCTTTTGTAATAAGAGTAGCAATTTTTTATTGGGTCCTGTATAATTAGCACTCAGTAGTTATAAGCTTCTTTTTGGTCATATTTTTTTGGGGCTTATATTATTTTGGGCCCTATATTTTTAGTCGATGCTAATTTTTTTGGGCCCTACTTTTTTTAATCCTTATATTTTCTTGAGCTCATTATTTATTTGAGCCTTATTTTTTTGGCCCCTATAATTTTTTGGGTCTTATGTTTTTTGAGCTCTATATTTTTCGGGCCGTACTTTTTTTCGAGTCCTATTTTCTTTAAGCCTCATATTTTTTGGGCCTTTTATTTTTCTGGGCCTTATTTTTTTGAACCCAATATTGTTTTTATTCTTATATTTTCTTAGGCTCTATATTTTTTTGGGGCCCAATATTTTTTGATTCTCGTATTTTCTTGGGCCCAATAATTTTTTAAATCTTGTATTTTTTCGGGCCCAATATTTTTTTGATTCTTATAATTTCTTGGTCTCTATATTTTTTTGGGCCAAATATTTTTTTGATTCTTATATTTTCTTGGGCTCTATATTTTTTGGGCACAATATTTTTCTGATTATTACATTTTCTTGGGCTCTATATTTCTTTGGGCCCAATATTTTTTTGATTCTTATATTTTCTTGGGCTTTACATTTTTTTGGGCCCAATATACAATACCTTTTGTCTACCTACAAGGTTTTTTGTATAAATTATGTTCTGCTCATTTTTATTTTCTCCGTTGACAATAGCGTTGTTTCCTAAAAATAATTTTAAATTATTTCTATATTTTGTCCTTGAAAGAGCAACATATAATTGTCCATGACTGAAAACTGGTGACGGCAAATAAACACGAACTTTTTCATGAGATCATCCTTGAGATTTATTAATAGTTATCGTAAATCTAATAGAAAACTGTTTTCGTTGCGTTTTAAAAAGAATTTCTTTCGTAGATGTAGATGAACTAATTCTTGGAATGAAAACTAATTTACCTTTGTTTTGTCTAGTTTCTGATTCCACTTGAATGGAATATTTAAGCAATTTTTTTACTACCAACCTTGTTCTGTTACAAAGTCCCTCATTGACATTTTAATTTCTCAAAAGTATTATGATAGTCCCTACTCTCAAATGTAATTTATGTGGTGGAAGTCCATAAGGAGTTGACTTATTTAAAAATTCTGTAGGTAATATAATATCTAAATTTTCTTTGTTATCATCTTCAGCTGTGTCGATACTAAAATATTTAACATGGTTTCCTTCTATTAAATTCAAAACATTATTATTGATTTCAGTAACATCATTATTGTTAGGAGCCAAAATAACTTTCTCGGTTAGATTCGTATTGTTTATTTTTATTGCTTTTCCGAATATTTCTTCGACCAGATTTTCTTCAACGATAAAATTATCTGGTATAGCACTTACAAGGAGAGTGTCACATCTTTGAATCACGGATTTCGCTCGAACTTTAGGATAAGTTTTTAGATGATAAAATATGGAAAAAGTTAAAGTTATAATCACAAACGCTCAATATTTCACTAGTTACAGGCAATTAAAGAAAATCACCTAAAAAGTTACTGGATTTTTAAATGCATATAGTTTTTTAGCATTGATAGCTAGAAGCTTAAAACTTTATTTAAATTAAAGCTAAGCTCAAATGCTTCCAAAACAGTAGTTATAGTATATTAAAATATTATTTTTTCCTAAAGTTATAAAGTAATAAAGATTGGACCCAATTTCAGCTTTTATTATTAATTAATATTTTAAAAAGAAAATCCAGGTCCAATCTTTATTACGCTATAACTTTGATAAAAAATAATATTTTATATGCTATAACTACTATTTCGAACGGATTTAAGCTCAGTTTTAATTTAAAATAAGGTACAAACTCATAGTTATCAATGCTTAAGAGCTATAAATGTTTAAAAATCTAGAGACTTTTTTAGTGATTTCCTTTAATTGCCTGTAACTAGAAAAATATTGAGCATTTGTGACTATAACTTTAGCTTTTTCCATATTTTGTCATCTGGAAACTTATCCAGAAGTTTAAGCAAAATCCGTGATCCGGAGATGTGACACTCTCTTAGTTAGTTTATTATCATCTTCAAAAACATTGCGGCTTTTTCCTTCTCCGATATCTAACAACCATTATTTGAAAATATTATCACTATCCAAAACTCGCAGATTTTCAGTTAACTTCGTTTGCTTAAAATTCTGCCATAATACACTAAATTTAACTGAATTTTCAATAATGTTTATACGGCTTCCATGTCAAACAATTGGTAATGTTTGCCTGAAATCTCCTGATACAATTACAGTTTTACCACCGAAGGGTTAGTTTACATCGCATAAATCTTGAAAACGCTGCCAAGTGCTTTGGCGCAATGCTTTCTCATAGAGCTCATTGAGTTATAATAAATTGACTTTACTTTTTAAAATGTGATTTCAATGTAAAATACGATTTCTATTTAAAAAAATTAGTGAATGTGAGAGAGTGATTAGGAAATAGGAAGAGAGAGGCAAGGATAAATGTAAATAGGGTGAAAACAAAGATCGATCTGAGATAGAAGAACAGAAAGGAAGTGAGAAAGTAAGAAAAGAGTTAGTAAAAGAGTTAAATCAGAAATCAAAAGAAGTGATCAAAAAGCTACGCTAAGAAAATTATTTTTTTTAAACTTGTTTTATAAGGACATTAGCAAATAACTTGTGTACAAATTTTAGAGCAAATCTATCGAGTACTTTACGTAAAATAAAAAGAAATGAAAAATAAAAATTTTTCAAGAAAATTTTCAAAATTTCCTAAAATGAAAACTACACTAAGGAAATCGGTTTTTAAAATTTATCGTTTTTTTGGCAGTTGCAAATAATTCCCATGCAAATCTCAAAGCAAATTTATCAAGTAATTCACGTAAAATACCAAATAAATGAAAAATCGAAAATATTTTGAAAATTCTTAAAATAGCTCTATAAAAAAAACTACACTATGAAAACCAACTTTTAATAGCTTTCCGTCTACTTAGATAAAATAATAGATGGTATGCAAAATTTGAAGCAAATTCATCGAGTAATTTTCGAGATTTGTCTAAAATCAATTTTTCAAAATTTCCCTTCTGGCAGTCGCAAATAATTTCCCTGCAAATTTTAGAACAAATCAATCGAGTACTTTACGTAAAATAAAAAAAAATAAGAAAAAAATCGAAATTTTTTTAAATCTTTAAAATTCTCTAAAATCGTAACCACGCTAATAAAATTAGTTTTCGAAAGTTTATTTTTTTCAGACAATAGCGAATTGATTGTATAGAAATTTTAGAGGAAATTTATAGTATGGTTTACAAAAAATAGAAAATAAATGAAAAATAAAAATTTTTTTGTAAACTTTTAAAATGCTTTAAAATTAAAACTGCACTGAGAAAATTAATTTTTTAAAGGTTGTCTTTTTTAGACAGTAGCAAATAACTTGCAAACAAATTTTGGAGCAAATCTATCAAATGGTTTTCGTAAAATAGAAAAAAAATTAAAAATTAAAATAAAAAAAAGGTAGTTTACCTGAAATACGAAAAAAATGAAAAATCAAGTTTTTTTAAAATTACTAAAATGGCTATAAAAATAAAACTACACTAAGAAAACCAATTTTCAATAGCTTACGCACCAGCTGATGGAAAAATTGAATTTTATGGAAAATTTGAAGTAAATCCATTGAGTAGTTTTTAAGATTTTATTGTCTTAATAAATATGAACATTTTTCTCAAAAATTTCAAAATACTCTAAAATTAAAACTAAGCTAAGAAAATCAGTTTTAAGAAATTTATTTTATTTGGGCTATTGCAAATAATTTTCATGCAAATTTTGAAGCAAATTCATCAAGTAGTAAACGAAAAAAACCAAAAAAATTAAAAATTGCAATTTTTTTCTTCTTTTTCAACGACTCTTAAATTAAAACTACGCTAGAAGAACCAACTATCAAAAGCTTCCCAGCAAGTTAGACAAAAAAATAGATTTCATGCAATATTCGAAGCAAATCCACGGAGTAATTTTCGAGACACAATTTACTGACATCACACACAAACACACACAAACAGACACACACACACACACACACACACACACACACACACACACACACGCACGCACGCACGCACGCACGCACGCACGCACGCACGCACGCACGCACGCACGCACACACACACACACACACACACACACACACACACACACACCCAGCACTGATTAAATAAATAAACGACTTCACTTTCTTTTTATCGAACTTATAAAAATAAATTATTTAATTCATATTAAATTGACAACATTTAATTCGGCGCTAACACAGTCACACTCAATCAAATCAAAGTTTTAATTTTATCTTAGCTGATTCACTATCTCTCTTTCTCTCTCTCTCTCTCTCTCTTTCTCTCTCTCTCTCTGTCTCTCTCTCTCTCTCTCTAATATATGCTGATGATCTGCAGGTATATGTTCATTTTCCTCTTGATAAGTTGGACCTTTTCACGTCCATTATGAGCGCTCATGCTGATGTTATTTCTAATTGGGCTACTAGAAACCACCTTGAGTTAAATGTCAGTAAGACTAAAGCCATAATTATTGGCTCTTATTATTATGTTGATATGTTGTCTTCTGTTCCAACTAAATGGTCCCACTGAATGGTACTATTATTAAGTTTGAATCGAGGGTTCGTGACTTGGGGGTTTGGCTGGACAGTAAACTGAATTGGAAGAAGCACATTGCTCAGGTTTGTAATAAATCATTTTCATTGCTTTATAGGCTAAATTTCTTTAGAAAAAGCACTAATATTGCATTACGCAAACATCTTATTCAAACATTGCTTTTTCCGCTCATAGACTACTGCTGTCTCGTTTATTGTGATTTGTCGGCTGAACTTGATTTGAGGCTTCAGAGAATCATCAACTCTGGTATTCGTTATGTGTATGGTATTGGCAGACGTGAGCATGTTTCCTCTTATCGTTCTAGGCTTGGCTGGTTATCTACTTCTGGTAGAAGGAAATATTTTACCTCATCCTTCCTCTACAAAATGTTTTCGACTACAGCACCTTCTTATCTTTACTCTAGGTATAATTGGAACCAATCTGTGAGGACATTGAGGGGTGCTGTGAGGCCATTGACTGCTCCACCGGCTCTCACTGAATATTATAATGGATCTTTCTTAGTCACTTCATCATTCCTATGGAATGAACTTCCTGATTCAATTTGTAACTCTCCATCGTGCCACACATTCAAATCATCTGCATTGGCATACTACCTTTCCTTAGAGGATGGACCTCTGCCATTACGCTAATTTTAAAATCATGTTTTATATTAATTTTGTTAAATGTATTCAAAATTTTATCACTGTTTTAAAACTTTTTATTTTTGCTCATTATTATTTATAAAATTATAATCTAATGTATAAACTATATTATGTAAATTGTACAACATACTGTACATAAAATAAACAAAAATATCTATCTATCTCTCTCTCTCTCTCTCTCTCTCTCTCTCTTTCTCTCTTTATCTCTCTCTCTCTCTTTCTTTCTTTCTCTCTCTCTCACTTTCTAGATTACATCCAATGGCACAACTATATTTTTATTTTTATTTCTATTAAACGTCGCACGGCTATAAGTTTTGCTATGTTACCGCACGTGCAAGATTACCGCTTCTTTCTCTTTACGCGCACTACCTCCCCTTCTTTCATAGACAGCAGTGGCTTTCTCCGCGGAATTTAGCCAACGGCTCAGAGGCTCGCGCAATTCTACGAAAAACAAAGTTATTGATGAATTTAACAATTACGAATGACACTTTTTTTTCTATTTAATACACTTCTAGATCGTCTCTTTCCTTCTTTACTTTCGCACTTTCTCACCATAAGAAAAAGGAATTATGAATTTATACTGATTTTTACACACTCAGTACTACTTTTCTTTCTACGTGCAAGACTCTACTATATCAAAAATAATTTAATTATTTTATGTCGAAAATTTACTTTGTAAAAGCATAATCAGGCGCGCGACAATTGGCTCTACTGTCTCATAACGTACGCATAAATCTAAACGCGCAAGCACACGCACAGAGAAAAGAACTATATTTTATGTATTTTTTTATTTCTCTTTTTGTGCTTTCTCTCTCTATTCCTCCTGGTGACCCCGCTTAGCTTTTCTTCGTTGTCTTGTTGATCGGCGCTACTCGTACCCGCTGCGAAAGAGAGCGTGATCGTCTGGTCTGAAGAAAATTCGGCAGAGAATCGTTTGAAGGATTTTTGAAGAAAAGGCGCAACTGCAAAGGCGCTATTAACGTACTTAAAATCACCACTGATTTTTTTTTTCATTATTTTCTTTTCGATTTACACGACGTAATAGAGAGAGCGATATTTCACGCGTGGCTTATGCCTTTTGCATTACTTTTCCGGGCGCTAAATATTATTATTTCAGATTATTAGTAATTTTTTTTATGATTCAAATATTCTCGTTAACTCGTAGAATTTATAATCAACAAATCCCGCTATTAAAATTTTATAATCTTGATTGAAAACCTCTAAATTCGTATTTTCTCTGTGCGCGCTTTTCGAAATCGCCGGCCGGCAAACTTGTAAACGCTCGCATGCTGGTCTCTCTTTTTTACTCATACCTTATTCACATACAATGCGTTTACAAACTCTGTTTAGGCTCACACATTCTTACACGCTTTATAATATAATAAATTAATCGTCTTAACTTTTTAACACTATTCACAAACAATTTTTCGATACTGAAAGTCTTTTTACGCAAAAAAATTATTCATTGTTTTAAGTCTTCTCTCTCCTTCTTTTTGGATGGCGCCACTACCGCCTTCTTCTCTTTCGCAACTTAGTCATCGTTGCAGCTAGGCGGAAGTGTTTAAATTAAGGTGGTTCATGTGGTAAGAGAGAGAAAGCTAGCTGTGAGAGAAAGAGATAGCGCTCATATGATCCAGTTGCGCATGCGCAGCAACGTTAATGTGAACGAAACATGCATCGTTTATCTAATAATGACATTTTCAAAATACTTTATCTCTTTAATAAAACGATGAATTTACGTGAATTTTGTTGGAAAATGTTTATTATTAGTTCCTTTATATATGTTTAAATCTTCAATTACAATTTAAATGTAGTTTGTGAGATATTGCGATTAACAGTTACGAAATGTAAAAATTCTAATATATATAGACACACTTCCAATATAATTTGTAAAACTTTGAACATCGATTAATCAAGAACGAAACGATGAAATGTTCTGGAATTTCAATATGATATTCACATTGCCTTCATTGAACTATACCTACAATTTCAAGAAAATCTTGAAAAAACACGTTAGTTGAATGAACCACCTTAAAAACCATCGCTTCGTCACATTATTTTACATGAAATAAATAAAGTTCACCATGTTACTGTCATTATTTTAATATTTTTCTTATAGTCAGTGGTATATAACTAAACCCATGTCTCTCTGTATCTCAGTACGTTGCAGATCAGTATAAGCCAATTCGTGAATCAATATCCTAGTGGATGAAATCAGTTAGACTTAAATTAAATAATAATTAACAATATTCTTATGAATTGACACGAAAAATTCTAACATATGAGTAGAAGTGCATTTTTAGGCACGACCGCTATACGGAAGTGCCTTATATTTTCAACATCGCGAAAAATGTAACCCTTTAAAATATGTTATTTTATGATAAAAAACTTATTTTTATAGCAAAATAAGACTATTACGAGGCTTCCTTAAAATGTATGTATGGATGTATGTGTGTGAGAAATCAAGTTTATGAATTTTCTCGACGAGTTTTTATCTGATCTGAATAATTCAAACGGGAAATTATTTTAAATAATAACACAAGTAAACGTTCCTATTTTAAAAAAATCGTTGAAAGCGTTTTTAAATAGGCGCCTTTTAAATGGTCAAAAAAATTGATTTTTGGTAATAACTTAAAAAATAAGATTTTTTTTAAAAGTATATTTAATAAAAGTTATAGAATATAATAAAATTAATCTTTTTTATATTATACATTTTCCTTTTAAGTTAATATTTTTTTAATTGTTTATAAAAAATGTTGAAATTGAAGGCTTTTTAATGATAATTTGATAAATATTATTTAAAAAAATATATATATAATATTAAAAAGATGTATCTTATTTTTTTCTATAAATTTTATTTATATACTTTTTTTCGAAATTCGTTTTTTTCAAGTTATCACCAAAAAATCATTTCTTTAACCTCTAAAGGGATAACTGTTTTAAAACCACTCGAACGATTTTTTATAAACTGCCAAAATTCATTCGTATTATTGTTTTAAATCATCCCCCGTCGGAATGATTCAGATAAAATAAAAACTTTATACAAAACTTTACTTTTAAGCTACTGAACTATAAAATAATTTCTTTTTTCTTATAACTTTTGATAGGTTATCTTATCTAAAACTTTATAAAGTATAAATTAATGAAAATATGTCTTTTTCACATAACATAAATTTTTTTGAAATCAATCAACTTAATTCACAAAAAAGATTCAAATTATCATAAATTTGTTTTTTCAAATAAATACAATAAATTCAAACCTCCTGTTGGATGATGCGGTAGAAAATACAATGAAGAAAAAAAATAAGATTAACTTTTAATGCTTTTGCGTCTGTAAATAATTTTTTTTAATATTCTTTAAATATCAAATAGCGAGCGCGAAGCGCGAGCGTTTTCGGTCGTGCCTTATATGCAAGAAGCCGAGCTTTTTGCATGCCTTGCATAGCTTCGCGATGCAAGGCCCGAGGGTATTTTGGAGCTGAGCAAAGCGAAGCTCTGAAAGGACCGAGGTGCAAGCCACAGCTATGGTGAGCTAGTTAGTTTTGTATCTTATAACTGATACATCTAAGGGAAAAGTATAGGCATATAATCGATTATTTTGTATTCAGCAAATAAGAAATTGAATTTAAATATTGGTTAGTTTAAAGTTGAGTTACTTTAACTGTAAAAATGCAATAACAAATGTGATAAATTATCAGTACTAAGCGGATCGTGTCTTATCTCTTGGACTGTTATCATTATTCAATATGTAAAATTATTTGATGACTAAAAACTAAATTTAATTATTCTTTAAATTATTATTGTATCTTGAGATAGATTATGTTTAAATTATGGAAGGAATGAAGCAAAAATGATATCCCAAATATTTTCAGTCAAATAAACAAAAGATTTTAGTTACTAATCATAAATTTAAATAAATTCGATGACATTTAATTTTTGTCTAATAAGAAAGGCTTATTAGAAATCATCAGAAATATTAGCAGTATGATATTGTTACGGATTCTATATCCTATAAAATAAATAAGGATTAATATCAGCAAGATACAAAGAATGCGACGAATACACGTCCCAACAAGTAAAGACGAAAAACACTGATCATTATACTAGCAAGTTATAACCTGCCTGGAAACGATGGAAAACGTCGAGCACCATAGAAAAAGAGCTGACCACCCAGCAACAGGTTAAGACCAGAACGAAAAGTCACTGACGGACTGGTCAGCGAATTCCAATCAATAACGAATATTCTAGAAGGATAGGCACGTGGAAACAACGAATTTGGCGAGTGTAAATACAGCCGGATGCACCACGAGGTAGAGAGAGTAAGCAACCAACTTTTAGCCACAAACGACGGGAGTACGCCCGATTGAAGCAAGCAGCAAGAAACGTATTAGGCGACGCAATAATAATATGACATATCTCTCTCGACGAAAGTATTAATAAACTTATATTCATATCGTAATTACTGAGTATTTATTTAATTCTTCACGCAAACTGACTGTTTGGAATTACCAAGATTAGTCGTGATATAAAAGATACCCACCATCTTATAATTAAATATAAATATACATATACGTAAAAACGTAACAGATATAACCTTGAACTATGAAATGAATAAAAATCATTTTAAATTCAGCATTGAGGTATATTTTTCATGTGCTGCAGTGACACATGATTTGTTAAAAAATTCTCAAGATTTGGTTTATTCTAAATCTTTTAGGAAATATTTTTTAATATTTTTTAATATTTTTAAAGCATACAACTATTGTTATAAATGCATGCGAAGGGACATTTGCAACCGATGAATACAAGTTAACATCAAAATGAGTAAATGTTGCTAAAAATCACATTTTTCATAAGTTTTTATTACATTGATTTTTTAAAAGGGATTGACATTTTGCACCACTTTAAAATTTATGAGCTATATTTATACATATGTAACCTTCTTCGATGAATTTTTTGGATATGGGATCATGGTTCGCAACCTTGAAAAATGATATTTCGATGCTTACTTTATCTCAGTAAATGGCTACATTAGCACTTTTGATTAATTTTTTCTCAAAATTTAGAATATTTAAAAAAAAGTTTTTTAGTAATAAATTTTGAAAACGCAACCCAACTGAGTAATTTAAGCCTGAAATTAGTCAATAAAATAAAAAATATGGTTTTAGCCCAACTTTGAAGCTTTGTAGCATTAATAATATGTACAAAAGAAATTTTTTAAAATTTTGAGCGGTTCATAATATAGAAAAGAACCATTTTACCAATTTTTAATGAAATAAAATTTTTCGTCCTTTGATTTTACAGAGAATGGGCGATATATATATATATATAATAAATATATATACATATATATATATATTAGGAGGGTACCACCCTGCTCGCTCCGCTTGCCAACACCCGATATTTAATTTAATTTACGTCGAGAAAGATTAATTTATGTTAAAATATATGCCACAGGATCCAGAGACACTTTCTTATGATTTAAGAAATAGTAAATTTAAAAAAATTTTTTTTTATAAGTTTTGTAATTTAATTATTTTTGAAGATAATGGTTTCCCAAAATGCAAAAGAAAAAAAAATCAAAAAACTATTATTATAATAAAAAAATTGATGAACAACACATAAAACTTGATAACTCAATGTTAGTACCATATAATTCAACATTACTTCAAAAATACAATTGTCATATAAATGTAGAATATTATGCATCAATAATAAGTATAAGATCTCAAGTATTAAAATCTCATTAATGTCTATAGCATTGATAACTTATTTATCATTCACTTAAATCATTAAATCTATAAATTTTTTCATCATAAATATATTTCTATATATTTTTATATTTTTAAATACCGAGGTATATATGTAGACGTACGACGCGATTAATAATTCTAAAAACTATTCTTAAGACTATAATTTTTATAATTTTAATAAATTAGGATTAAAATGTATGCATCAATGATTATTTTATGGAAAGTAACAACTTCTATTTAATTAAACTTCAAATTAACTACCCTTACCAGTATATGAAATTGCAAACTTATACCATCGGTACTTATATATCTTTTGGAATCAAATCGTATTATCATGTTATTAGAAAATATATTCAGATTAGATCCATTTTAATAGAAAAATTTTGTCTTTGTTACTGGAAGTATATGTGCTTAATAAAATAATCTATGCAAATAATTACTATTACAACTATTATACTAAAGTGAAGAATTATGACTTTTTTTCTTACGTGAATATCTTTTGCATTATTGTCACATACATACATACACATACACACGTGCACCTTTAACATACACATACACACATACACATACATATACACATATACACATACACACACATACAATATCCGTCACTCCGTCTCCGTCATCGTCTCTCCAACTCTATGTCTTCGTCTACGTTTCTCCGCAATTACATTACTACTTATATATATATATTATTATTCTTTTATATTAAAGTGAAGAATAAAGACTTTTTTTTTCTTACGTGAAAATCTTTTGCATTATTGTCACATACACACATACACATACACACATACACACATATCCATTCACATACACACACATACAAGTATCCATACACGTACACTTACTCTTATAAGCATATACACATACACAATATCCGTCACCCCGGCTCCGTCTCCGTCAGCGTCTCTCCGTATCCGGCCCTCCGTCTTTCCGTCTCCATCTGTCCATATCCATCTGTCTGTCTCTGTCTCCGTTTTCACATCACCGTCTCTCCGTCTCTGTTTCTCGGTCTCTCCGTCTCCGTTTCTTCGTTTTCGTCTCTCTGTAATTACATTACTACTTATATATATATATTGTTATATTTATTATATTTAAGTGAAGAATTAAGACTTTTTTTTCTTACGTGAATATCTTTTGCATAATTGTCACATACATACATACACATACATACGTGCACTTTTAACATACACATACACATATTCACACATATATACATACACAAATACACAATATCCGTCTCTCCATCTCCGTTTCTCCGTTTCTGTCTCTTCGTGATTACAACTATATAAAAGTAAAGAATTAAAACTTTTTTTCCAAAATTTGTAAAAACAACTATGAAATCATTAACACAAACCACCAAAACGTGATTACTTACCATAAAGATATTTTTAGGATTATTTTTATAGTAATTTAGGCAGAAAAGTTCATGCTTCCTTCTCTCTTCTTTACTTTGTACGTTCAATGAATATTACACGTTTTTCATAAATCTGATATGAAAACCACTAAATAGTTTTACAATCTTTTTAGCTTTTAAGATTAACTTATCTCAATTATTATTGGATAACAAAATAGTTATTACAATATTACAAGATACAATATATTTTATAAATTACTATATAAACAATTGTTTCACAAAATAAAGAATTCAAAATTTTTTAAGGCTTATTAGAAATGAAGGACGCACTATTTTTTTGCCATGTGACGCACGCTTTTTTAAATGTTAAATAAATCAAATTAAAAAGAAATAAAACTTTACCAGCTAAGAATTTACCAAAAATGTATGCGTCGTTAATATATTGGAGGAAAAAAATGCAAATGAAAGAAACAAAACTCTTGAAAAATCTAGACACCACACACTTTTAACAACAACGAACGACGCGACCAAAGCCTGAATTCATACTTAATACTCAAGACACGACTATGAATTCGGGCCTAAATGCACGACCGCAATGGCGGTTCCCAATTCTCCGCTTCTGATTTACTAGTATTCCTTCCATTCCCATTCCCATTCCGCGCAACGGAATTCCCATTTTACTATGTTTGATGTCATTACTCTTTTAGACAAGAAATTTAAATATTTTTTAAAAATATTACATTTATATAAATCAAGATTTTTTATTTACAATAATTATTTTTAATAATATGTTTAGATTATTATAACTCTTTTTAATTGAATAAAAAAATTAGTTATAAGCCCTATTTTAAATTAATACGTTATTTAAAATTCAGTTTAAGCTTCAGTATCTTGTTACTTAATTATTCGTCTCTACATATTATTTGAGGGATAAGAAGGATGAGCTAAGGAAGAGCTCAAACAACGTAAAAAAACGTAAAATAATGTTAAAAAATAGGGAAAAATTTGAGGATTTCTGATGGATTACTTGAGGAGGAATTAAAAGTACATAAAATAACGTAAAAATAACGGAAAAAAGTTAAGAATTTTTGAAGAAGGAGTGAGGGAGGAGAAAATGAAGAGAAAAGGGAAAGAAAAAGAGAAGAGAAAAAAGAGACAAAAATAACGTAGAATAACGTAAAAAAAACGAAAAAAAAATGAGGATCAAAATATGATAAAGAGAAAAGCAGAAGCTCGAAAAAATTTTCCTTACAACTATATCATATACGAGGGGGGTACCCCCCTGCTCGCTCCGCTCGCCAACCCCCTCTTTGTTATTTAAGTTACATTATCTTTTTTTTTATTTTTATTAACTGTAAAAAATATAATTATTAAAATATATCAAGTTATACTTAAAAATATATTTAAATATTTATTACAAACCTATTTTTGTTTTTCTTATTTATATGATGTTATATGCTAAAAGTTTTTATTGTTTTTATAAAACCAATTTTCATGAATACTCATATCTTATAAATGTCCATGGCATTGATGAATTTTTGATTTTGTACCTAAATTATTAAATTTATAAAATTTGTATTATAAATATATTTCTATATTTTCCACACCACCAAGTATTTTTAGTACCGAGGTATATATGGAGGCACGTTTTTTTTAGTGGTTTCCCCAGGAGGCCTATTTCTACTCACATTTTTAAAAAATGTTTTTTTTTTAATAAATAAATGAAAAAAATAATTTTTTCATTTATATATTAAAAATAAAAAATAACATCTTTTAAATATGTTCGAAATAATATCTATATTAAATTTAATATATTTAAATATACAAAAAAATATTACTTATACTTACTATTAAACAGTATTTACATATGAAAAATTTTTTAAATTTATAAATTTAGAATATTAAAAAAATTGTACCTGTTTTTATTATGACTAAAAATTTTGAAAACAGAAATTTAAAAAATTTTTATGTATTATTTTTTTTTTTGTCAATATACTTAGAATTTTTTTGATCTTTTTTTTCAAATTTTTGTAAATATTGTAAAGTTATTCAATATAATTGTTTATAAAATTTCATATAATTTTTTACTTACTTTTATAAATGAAAAATAATATTTCTGGAAAATATTTCTTGGAATTTTTATATGTAATATTAATTATATACATAATTCATACATATATTTTGTATAAAAATTAATTATTTTTTAATTATTTATATTTGTAGTTAATAGTGTATAACATTTAAATATTGAAAATATTAAATTTAAATTTTTAAAAATATAATAGAAAAATTTTTTTAATATAAATTTATATTATAAAAAATATAATACCTTTTTTAATGTTTTTATATTATATAAACTGATCATAATTTTTAATTTATGAACCAAATTTTTTTTTACTGCAAATAAATATTTTATTGTTATAAAAAATAATTTTATTATTATGAATTTTCAAGTAAAATATTGTTTACGTGATTTTTTATATACCTTTTTAAATGATCATTTCCTAAAAATATTTTATTACAAATAAAGCATGTAAATTTTTGTTTCCTATGCTTAGCTAATATATGTCTTATTAAATTAGATTTCGTACTAAAATTTTTTTTACAATAAATACATAATTCCTTTTTTTGTTCGTGAGTTCTTTTATGTCTTCTAATATTTTTAATTTTAATAAATAAGCCACATGTTCTACAACTTATAGTTTTAATATAAATTCTATTTATATGTATTTTTAAGAATTTTTGCAAAACGGGCATTTAAATACATCCATTTTTCCTATTAATATTAAGTTTAAATATTAATTTTCATTAAATAATAATTTTATAAAAAACTTGGGAAACATTTTAATTATATTTTATACATAGGGATTTATAATTTTATTCAAGTTTAATTTTATTCTGTTTTTATTATAATTAAAAAAAATAAAATATAATAAGCATAACACATTTAAAAATTTACATCAATGACTTTTTAGGGATCCACCTTTGCTTTATTTGACATTTTCATTGATTGCAATTTTCTAATGTGAAAGAAAGAGAAAGAGAAAGAGTCTACTTACTCTTTACTTAGCTGCCTACTCGACACTGAAGTGGCTTTTGCTGATCGCTCGCCCTACGCACACACTTATCTTCACAGTGGAAAATTTGTTAGCTTTTGTCGACAAAAATCGCATCATGAGTGGCGCGGCTCACGAAACAGCTACCACTCCGATATTTTCGACTAATTACTTTCTGACAGCTATGCAGAAACTGTTTTAGTTTTCAATTTAATTCAAAACAAGTTTTACAAAAGAAAAAAATCTTTAATTTTAGTAAAATAAAAATAAAATACCCTTTAACTGAATCAAATTTACACAGCAAAATAAAATTTAAAAATCAATTAATCGTTAAAATTAAATGAAATGGATTAATAAAAATAGTAAAAATTTAAATAAATTATTTATTGAAAATTTCCGTCCAAACAATGTTATCTATTTTTTATGTATCATCTAGATTATTTTTAATTTACATATTATTAAAAGTTTTACATCTTGACAAAGCAACGTATAATTGACAATGTGAAAACAATAGTCTTCTTATAAATAAGCCTACATCATCGAAACTTTGACCTTGTGATTTATTTATAATTATTGCAAATAATTATATGATTGGAAATTGTTTTCTGTAAAGAATAAATGATAATGATGAATTATTTTCTGTATTTAAAGTAATTTTTAGAATGAAAATTTTATTTCCACTTTTATCACTTGTTATTAATTTAGCTTTAATATTATGTTTATATAAATTTATAATTTTCAATCGTGTACCATTACATAATCCTTCCAATATACTTGAATTTCTTGACAACATTACTATAGCATTAACTTTTAAATTAATTTATGAGGTGGTAAACCTTCTTTAATTTTATTTAAAAATTCTATTTGGTAATTCAAATAAATGTTATCATCAGTTTGGTCAACACCTTTATGCGTAGCGTAATCAATACTATAATATGTTTCAGTTTTTCCATTTAATAAATTTAATACTTTTTTATTTAAATTATTAATATCTTCATTATGAGGAGCTAATATAATTTTTTCTTTGTAACAATTTTTATTAATATTAGAATAAATTTTAGAACAAATATCGTTAATTTGTAATTTGTTTAGAATTATAAAAGGGTTTATTTTGCCATTATCAATTTGTAATAGAAATGAAGCAAATTTTTCAGTTTTAGATCGAATATTTTTTGTTAATTTTAATATACTAAAAAATTGCCAAAAATATGAACTTTTTATTGTTGCTTCTATAATTGAATTTCTATTTCCATGTTTAACAACTGGTGAAATTTGTCAAAAATCACCACCTAAAATAATTAATTTTCTACCAAAAAGACAATTATTATTACAAACATCTTTTAATGTATCATTAACTATTTCTAATGCTTTTTTTGGAATCATTGATGCTTCGCCCCATATTATTATATCAGCTTCTCTTAATTTTTTTTTATCTGATTCTAATTCTAAAAATGCATTTTCAATTGTATTTAAATTTAGGTAATTAAATCTAAATTATCTAAAAGTCTAATGACTTGTCGTTCCTTTAAGTAATAAAGTAGATGCAATATCAGTCCAAGCCATAGACAAATTTTTTTTTATTAATTGATATAAAATAAAATATTAAAGTCTTATATAAAAAAGTTTTTCCTGTTCCTCCAGGACCATCAATAAAATATATTTTGTTATTATCTTTTTCAGTTAAGATTTCAAAAACTAATTTTTGTTTATCGTTTAATTTATTATACATTAATTTAAAATTTTTTTGCTTTCTGTTTCATCATGATGATTATTGTTCAAAGTAACTAAATTTATTTTTGGTTTAGGTAAACTAAAATCTTTACAAGATATATGTTCATTAATAAAAATATGATTAAGTTCAAATAAAGCATTATTTTCTTTATTTTCATTAAAATCTTCAACAAAATAATTAGTAGTGGAGGTTGGCGCGCTTGCACACAGGGGGCTTGCGGAATTTCCATTTTATCATGTTTGATGTCATTTATTCTTTAAGCAATAATTGTACATTTTATAAAATTTATCATAAAAATTATTAGCTTCATATGTTTGTTCTACATATTTAAGAAGGGGCCGAACTATCTGTCTTTGTCTAATAGCGTTTTTCATCATTTATGTAAACACTATCCGGTATAACAAGAAAAAAATAGCAGCCCCCGCTAGATATTAGTATAATTAGTAAATTTTGTAATAACAACCAAATTTTTTACCGCATAGTTTTCGACTAATTAGAGACCTACTAGCAATCTAGAATATAACGTATCTTTTTTTGGTAGGTCTCTAATTATTCAAAAACTACGCAGTGAAAAAATTTGGTTGTTATTACAAAATTTACTTATTATACTAATATCTAGCGGGGGCTGCTATTTTTTTCTTGTTATACCGGATAGTGTTTACATAAATGATGGAAAACGCTATTAGACAAAGACAGATAGTTCGGCCCCTTCTTAAAGTAAAAGCAGTAGGTGCCAACAATAAAAATTAGCAAGAAGCTTTTTAAATGATAGGATTTGAATGAAATTGAGGATCAAAGGAGATGAGCTAAGGAGCAGCTAAGGAAAAGCAACAAAAACGTAAAATAACGTAAAATAACATAAAAAAAAGGTAAAATTTGAGGGTTTACCCTAGGAGGAGTGAAAATGACCTAAAATAACGGAAAAAAGTGATGGATTTTTTGAGGAAGAGAGAGGGAAGAGAAAATGAAGGCATGAGGAAACTCAAAAGAAGAGAAAAAGAAGAAGGTAGTAAGGGAAAAAGAAAAGAAAAAGAAGAAGAACAAATAACGTACAATAACGTAAAAAAGGGAAAAAGGAGGATTAAAATTAGGTAAGAGGACGAGAAAAAAAAGAGAAGGGGAGGACCTTGGTCGTAGAAATTTTCCTTACAACTATATAATATAGAGATATGTATATATATATATGTATATATATATATATATATATATATATATATATATATTTATGCATACATTTTTTTTACATTTGTAATTAGTCCAAAAAATGATCTCCTTACAGGGGTCCCTTTACATTCTGGCTCCACAATTTTGAAGACAGCCCTGAAGATAAGCTAAATGACAACCCTCGGGAATTAGAAATTCGGTTGCACGAATGGTAGACATTTATCGACCTCCGTCCGTCGACCTTTTTGTCAAGTCATTAATATCAAGCTGAAACTTTCTAGATCGCTTCATTTCAATGAGTCGGACAAACTTTTTATCTGGCAAAAATCTCGGTAGTGGGGATTAAATCTGCTACAGGCCTTCAAACATGTCGATAATTCCGGGTGCCAAAAATTTACTAATACCAAGTCGATTCTTATTGAAATTTAAAGATTAGTTAATGAGAAAGTCGAAAAGTAGATTGTCCGACAAAATTAATGGGGACTATCCGCCAGTCCGACATTACCCATAAAAAAAAAATTAGCTTGGTATTAATCACTTTTTTGAGTAGGGATTCCCAACATTTTCAGTATGTCGGACTGGCGGATAGTCCCGATTAATTTTGTCGGACAATCTATTTTTTGACTTTCTCATTAACTAATCTTTAAATTTCAATAAGAATCGACTTGGTATTAGTAAATTTTTGGCACCCGGAATTATCGACATGTTTGAAGGCCTGTAGCAGATTTAGTCCCCACTACCGAGATTTTTGCCAGATAAAAAGTTTGTCCGACTCATTGAAATGAAGCGATCTAGAAAGTTTCAGCTTGATATTAATGACTTGACAAAAAGGTCGACGGACGGAGGTCTATTATTGCATAATGATTTTTAAGATCATTGAAACCCCTTCCCCCAATCCTCCCATCCACCTCCAAAAAACATGCTTCTTAATTAATAATGTTTTTGTACACCTTGATTTCTATTACACAGTTTGAGAAAATTCTAAACTATTTTTTGCATTAATACATCTAAATAAATGTTCCTCTTGAATTTTTGACCTAACAAACTAACCTAAAAAGCTCCTAGAATCTTAAAATCGTTCTAAAAACTCGCCATTCGAAGTCGCAAATAAGATATTTGGTAAAAAGTTTTAAAAACGCTGCCAAGTTCTTTGGCGAAATGCTTTTTCATAGAGCTCATTGAGTCAAAGTAATTTGATTTAATTTTTTTAAATGTGATTTCAATGTAAGATACAATTTTTAGTCAAGAAAAATTAGTGTGTGTGAGAGAGTGATTAGGAAATAGGAAGAGAGAGTCAGGGATGCTTTAAAATAGGGTAAAAATGAGATAGAAGTACGGAAAGGAAGTAAGGAAGTAAGAAAAGAGTTAGTGAAAGCGTTAAATCAGAAACGAAAAGAACTTATTATATACATAAGAGCTACTCTAAGAAAATTATTTTTTAAACGCTTGTTTCATAAAGACAGTAGCCAATAACTTGTATACAAATGTTAGAGCAAATCTATCGAGTAGTTTACGAAATATTAAAAAAAATTTTTTTTTTAAATTTCAAAGATTTTCTAAAATCAAAACTACGCAAAGAAAATCGGGTTTTAAAAGTCATCCTTCGTTTGGCAGTTGTAAATAATTCCCATGCAAATTCTAAAGCCAATTCATCAAGTAATTTACGTAAAATAAAAGATAAAAATGAAAAAATTACATTTTTTGTCGATTTTTCAAATAGTTTTAAAATTAAAGCTACACTAAGAAAACCAATTTTTAATAGCTTCCTGCCTACTTATACAAAAAAAATAGATAGTATGCAAAATTTTAAGCAAATCTATCGAGTAGTTTTCGAGATCTGATTAGCTAAATAAATACAATTAACTTTTAAAATTTTCAAAATGCTTAAGAATTAAAACTACGGAAGGAAAAGAAGTTTCCAAAAATTTCCCTTTTTTAACAGTCGCAAATAATTTCCCCGCAAATTATAGAACAAAATTATCGAGTACTTTACGTAAAATAAAAAAAAATAAACAAAAAAATTGAAATTATTTTCAAAATTCAAAAAATTTTTTAAAATTGTAACTACACTGAGGAAATTAGTTTTTAAAAGCTTGTTTTCTTTAAACAATAGCAAATTGACTGTGTACAAATTTTGGTAAAAATTTATTGTATAGTTTACGTAAAATAGAAGAAAAATGAAAATAAAATTTAAACTACTCAAAGAAAATAAGTTTTCCAAAGCTTGTTTTCTTCAGGTAACAGCGAATAACTTACATACATATTTTGGAACAAATCTATCAAATAATTTTTGTAAAATAGAAACAAAATGAAAAATGAAAATTTTTTTCAAAATTTTATAATGCTTTAAAGTTAAAAATGCGCTAAGAAAATCAGTTTTAAAAAGTTATTCTTCTTCTGGTAGTCAAAAATAAATTCCATTCAAATTTTGAAGCAAATTCTTCGAGTAGTTAACGTAAAATACAAAAAAAATGAGAAATCGAAATTTTTTTTTATATTCTTAAAATTGTTCTAAAATGAAAACTACACTAAGAAAACCAATCTTCATCAGCTTCTGCATCAGTTGGACAAAAAATAAATTGTATGCAAAATTTGAAGTAAATCTATAGAGTAGTTTTCAAGATCTAACTGGCGTACTGAATTCATACACACACAAACGCACCCCCCCCCCCACATACACACACACACACACACACGCACGCACCCACACACACATACACACACACACACACACGCGCGGATATTTTCTTTTTTCGACACCTCGAGTAAAAATATGTACAGATTAATGGAAAAATAGAAAAAATTTTTTTTTGCTTATACAATGCTTTTTCTATGAGGAAGCAAAAAGAGGTTTTAAAAAGTTGGAATTTTTCAGATAGTTCAAAGTAGTGCAACATATCTAAAAGTCGAAAAAACTACTTTGTAAACGGTTTTTTTGTCACTAACGCCTTATTAGCCAATTAAAATAAATCTAATAGCATTATTAAAATCTACGGTAAAAAATACGTCAAAAATGTGTACTTTATTTGTTAAATATATTTTTATATAATTTACTAGAAATTCAAAACGAAAAGGTAGAATTCTTTAAGCATGTTGAAAGTACTATCTTTTTCCACATAGCATGAAATATTTACAAACATTATTGCATGAAATATTTCAGTAAAGTATTGTGTTAATAATTCGGATATGACACTTTGAAATATTTTATATTCAGAAACCGAAATATTTCATGTAATATTCGTGTAATATCTCGGAAATATTTCTTGAATTATTCAAAAAAAATTTATGAATATAACAATGGAACATTGACGATACATTGCTACATTATTTCTTGAAATATTTTAAATCAATGTTGCCTGAATCTTTCATGAAATATTTCATGTAATATTCGTGTAATATTTCAGAAATATTTCTTGATTTATTCAAAGAAAAATTAATAAATATAACAATGAAATATTGACAAAACATTGCTACATTATTTCTTTAATTATTTCAAATCAATGTTGCCTAAATCTTTCATGAAATATTTAATGAAATATTCTTGTAATATTCCAAAAATATTTTATGAATCATTCTAAAAAATGTATGAATATAACAATGAAATATTGAAAAAACATTGCTACTTTATTTCTTGAAATATTTCAAATTAATGTTGCGTGAATATTTCATGACATATTCGTGTAATATTCCAGGAATACTTCATGAATCGTTCAAAAAAATTTTATGAATATAACAATGGAAATATTTTATGAATTATTCAATGAAATATTTCCTATAAGATTCGCGGAAGTGCAATATAAAAAACTGGTGGTATGTGTTTGTGTCGTATTTAATTTTTGATTTATTTATTTATTTGTATTTTTGTCCATAAACACATATATTTTTTTATTTTTTATACATATATTTAAACATATATCTTTTAACATATAAAACTTCATTTGTGCACAATTGAAGATTTCTCGTCCTAAAATTTTAAGATATTTCAAAATATACATACTTTTTTTTATTATTGTGAGAAAATCTCACTTTAGCTCGAGGCGCTGGCATTGCTTAAGAAAGCTCCTTCGTCGATTCCTCCGGATCTCAAACGGGGACTATCGAGAGTAGTGCGAGTGCCAAGAGCCTTTTCTATATTATTTTAACGCGGTAATAAACGAGAAAGCCGCAATTGCTCTTATCCGGTAGTTGGCCACGTGAGAAATTCTCTCCGATTTTTCACTTGCACAGCCAGTGCGCGTATTATCAACTATTTGCACTTGTGCATCGGATAGCCTTTTTGTGCATCAGTCGTCGACCATATGAGGTCTCTCACGCTGAGCACGTGGAGGTAAAACCCGATTACACAAGACGCCTCTTTTTTATCTATTTAAGCATAAAATTACATTTCTTGTAATATTCGGAGAGAGTTTTCTCGAACTGCTCACTACACAGACTGAAAAAGCGTTATTCCCTCTTTTGCGACCACTCGTCCGCAAAAATGCCTCCCAAAGTAACTCGTACACCTCCTAAAAACAGCGAGCCCGGCAACACACAACGTACGGAAGATGCGTTACGCGTGCAACAGAACAGCTCTCCTTCAGAGAGCATGTACTCGGGTGACGGGGACGTCCTGGGAACTCTAGAAAATGCTATAGGACTAAACGTTTCCGACAGTTCGCCCACCGGGTTTCACTTAAATTTAGCAAACTCAAATATTAATAAAAATCAAAAAACGTTTGAAAAATGCTTATTAACGAATAGACAAAGAACCGCGCATAGTTTCGATCAGAATAGGCTTTTATCTATTAGACCACCTTCTCATAGCATATCAAACCAAAAAACATTTCCACGAGAGGCTTATGAAAGGATGGAAAAAACTTTGAGTAATAAAATTAAACTAATGCTAAATTCGCACAGTGAACAAATTAATAATTTAACAGAGCAAATAGAGTCATTAAAAGCACTTGTATTAAATCAAGCGAGAAATGAAAATTCGTTAGAGACTCAGCAAAATTTAAATTCTAGACTTTTCGAAAATACAAGAAACACTCAAAGTCATTATAACCTTCCATCGGCCTCTACAACAACACATTAACAAACATCATACCTTTTTCCTACAGAACAAAGCCCGACCTTCAATTCAATATCAAACATTCCAAACACACAAGAAACACAACCTACAATAACAAATAACCGAACTTTCTCGAATTCTAACTATCCTGTAACCTTTCCCGTGTACACAACAAATACGCCCAACATAAACACACAGAATCATAATACTCAACCATCGGTCGCGGCTAATATAAAATTTAAAGCTATTAAAATGCCCTTCTGGCAACACGATCCGGTAACATGGTTCGAAATGTTCGAGTATCAACTATTGATACAAAACATAACGGACGATAACATTAAATTCGTAAACGTCATGCCTAACCTTAGCAATAGTATCGTGGATGAAATATCTAATGGCACCAAATTGCTAAGACCTAATCATCGTTATACCGGGATTAAAGACATTTTAATTAAAAAATATACGCAATCGCAAGATTCTAAATTACAGACATTATTTCGCGGTTGTCAAATCGGAACGAGAAAGCCATAGGAATATTTATACGAGCTAATCAATCTTGCGGGAGAACAAATGCCACGCGCGTCGATTCTTAAAGCTTGGAGAGCCAATCTACCATGCAACATCTGTCCGTTTATACGAGAAGACGTAACACCTGAAAACGAAATGGCGTCGGTCGAGCTTGCTGACCAAATACATGCCGACTTATATGCAAATCACAACGCGATTCACGAAATTAAACAAAATGAAACGCATATTTTGACCAAAATGACTAAAGTCGACGCGCTCGTAAGTTAACGTAATACACTTAAGAGACGCTCGCAAGATAAACGTGGCATGAAGGTAACAAAGCAGGAGGGCGCGGACGTAGCAAAAGTAGAGAACGTAGACATTATTGTTACCATCATAGTAAATACGGTAAGAACGCGTTTAAATGTACAAAGCCGTGCGACTGGGTGGATAACTCCATTAAACCAGATCAATAAAACGCGAGAAATAAAGATAGAACAAACTCGGATGGTAACAAAGGAAACGTTAAAGATTCGTTAAACTGGAAACTCGGCGCGTCATGGAGACCAGCGTGGCCGGAACTAATTCAGTGCGTCTCCACGTAAAAGATAAAACCAACAATGAATGTTCTTAATTGACTCGGGCGAGGAAATTTCCGTAATCCCTAGACCAAAAAATTTTTCGGAAAAAAAGACAAATTTAAACTTAAATGCAGCCAACGACACTAAAATAAACACATATGGCACACTACACAAAAAACTTGATTTTGGGTTCACTCAGGAACTGCTGTGGCTTTTTATTATCGCAGATGTTCCTTATTCTATATTGAGAGGGGACGTTTTAAACCATTTCCATCTTTTACCAGATCTTAAGAAAAAATTACTAATAAATGCAAGTACGAATGAAACAATTAATGGATTTAACAAAGCCGTTCCTGACTTACAAATCTCTTTAATTGACCCCAAAATCAAGTATGCACACATTCTAAACAAATTTCCCACGGTAATAGGCGTTGATAGGCCAAAATCTCTAAAAAAGAGAGGCATCTATCATTACATTAAAACCACAGATCCTCCTTGTGCGCAGAAACCGCGACGCTTATACCCAGAAAAACTCAAAGAAGCTAAATCAGCGTTTGAAGAGTGGTGTAGGTTAGGTGTGTGTAGACCCTCGAAAAGTCCATAGGCTACACCCATACATATAGTGCCTTAAAAAAAACGGAAAATGGCGAGTCGGCGGAGACTATCGGAAACTAAATGAGGTAACGGTACCGGATAGATACCCCATACCGAATTCACATGATTTTTCAAGTAACCTACATGGTAAAAATATTTTCTCCGCTTTAGACCTGGAAAGCGCGTTTTTACAGATACCCATCTTTCCAGATGACATCCCAAAAACGGCAATAATTACACCGTTTGGTCTATACGAATTTCTTGTTATGACCTTCGGTTTTAAAAATGCGTCGCAAACGTTTCAAAGGTATGTTAACCTAGCGCTGGGAGATTTAGATTTCGTCTTTGCCTACATCGACGACATCCTTGTGGCGTCCGCCTCACCCGAGGAACATGAGAAAAACTTAAATATAGTGCTTGAAAGATTGCAGAACTTCCATTTGCATCTAAATTTAAAAAAATGCATCCTTGGTGCCGAAAGTTTAGTTTTTCTCGGGCATACGATCGATAAAGAAGGCCTTAAGCCTGACCCAAAGTTGGTCGAATCAATCAAAAATTTTCCACAACCGCGAACTGTAGATGAATTACGCAGATTCCTCGGTTTAGTTGACTTTTATAGAAAGACAACTCTTCAAGCGGCAGAAACGCAGCGCCATCTGCACGCGCTTATAAAAAGTAACAAAAAGAAAGATAAAACACCTATAATTTGGACCCCAGACGCACTAGAGGCTTTCGAAAAGACAAAGATAGATATAACTAATATTACCAGCTTAGCTTATCCGTGCGCAGACGAAGAGATACGCGTAACCACGGATGCCTCAAATTTCGCCACGGGTGCTTCCTTGGAGCAATATGTAAACGGCAGTTGGCAGCCACTAGCATTTTTCTCCAGGAAGTTCACTCCCACGCAATCAAAGTACAGCGCTTACGATCGCGAATTAATGGCAATTTATGAAGCCTTAAAGTATTTTAGCTATTTTTTGGAGGGTCGTAATTTGAAAGTTTTTACTGATCATAAACCGCTAATCTACGCGCTCGTGCAAAACTTAGACACGTGTACACCATTGCGCGCGCGTAAATTGTCGTTTATATTGCAGTTCAATACGGAAATTTGTTACTTGCGGGGTGAAGACAATATGGTCGCAGACTCGCTTTCGCGTATTGATACCTCCATTGCGCCAGCCTCTTTTGACTGGAAAAATGAGGCATCAACTGGAGAACCCTTTGTAAAAGAGACCCTCGCAAGTATCACGACATTTAACTTCCCAACATTTTTTACTCTCGAAGAAATTTCACAAGAGCAGGAACGCGATGACGAATTAAAAGAGATAATTGCGGATTCGAATCACCCTCTAAAATTAACTAAGCTGCGCTGGGGACCCAATCGAACAGCCATCTATTGCAACTTTGTTGGGCAAACCTTTCGACCATTTATACCCAAGATACTTAGACGTAAAGTATTTAAAATTTTTCATATTAACAAGGCGAACCCCTCGGGCCGTGTAACCGATAGGCTTGTTAGACAGCATTACGTGTGGCATAATATGGCTAAAGTAAAAGAGCAATGCAAAAACTGTTTAAATTGTCAACGCGCTAAAGTTTCTCGCCAGAATAAGTTTTTGCCATTGCACTTCGTTGAACCAGACGCGAGATTTGCGCATGTGCACATCGATATTGTAGGTCCCTTGCCCTCGAGTGAAAGCTACAAGTATCTGCTCACGATGATCGATAGATTCTCGCGTTGGCCAGAGGCGGTACCTCTACACGATATTACAGTGCCGGTGGTTGCGCGCGCATTTTTTTAAACTTGGGTAGCGCGATTCGGTGCACCCATAACAATAATTACGGATCAGGGACGGCAATGTAAATCTTAGCTTTTCATCTAACTCTTAGAACTGATAGGTTGTAATCGGACACGTACGACTGCTTACCATCCGCAGGCAAACGGCATGATTGAAAGATGGCACCGGCAATTAAAAGCTGCATTAATGTGCCTTGCACATGTTAAGGCCGAACTTGGTTCGGACAATTGAGTTCTTCACAACAAAAATTATTTTATTTTTATTGGGAACCAGTCTACCGTCCCAGGACTTACCTTGTCACTTTATTTATTAAATTTATGAAATATACACATATATCCACATGCATATACTCATTTATGAAAATTTATGTAATACAAAATCTTGTATGTGTATCTAATTATTTGTTTTATTTAATTAATAGAAGTTATGATTATTTAGATTTATTCACGTTCGCTCTATTCGCTTGTTCGCTCGGTTCGCTTGTTCGCTAACATACTCGTTCGCTCTCCCCACTCGTTCGCTATACATACATTCGTTCACTCTTATGTGTTCGCTCTGTTCGCTTATATACTTATTCGCTCTGTTCGCCTTCCTTCTCGTTCGTCCTCCCCACTCACTCACTACACACTTCGTCCGCTCTATTGTGTTCGCTCGGTTCGCTCATATTCTCATTCACTCTGTTCGCCTATATACTTGTTCGCTCTCCCCACTTACTCACGTATGCAGCTTTCGTTCTCTCAATTATATACGTTCGCTCTATCTCATACGTTCTCACGTATTCATTCACTCTATTCGTTTAAGCTATTGTTTAAATTTAGTTATATATATAATATTTGTGTTTAAATATAATTTATACTATAATTCTATAAATATGATTGTTAGTGCATAAATTAATATAAATATATATATATGTTTATTGCTAGTTAAATTTTTAATATAAATAATTTTTAAATCAACTACAAGAATTTAGATTTATTTCTTTTCTTTATTTTATTAATATTCAAAACAAAATTAAAATTTTAATTCCACTTATTTCTCTTCTTACAATTTAGTTAACAATTAACTTCGAAACCTTTGATTAATGTAAATCATACACTTATATGGTTAACAAAAATTGTATTTTATTAATTTATAATTGTTATCATTTCCGTAATTTAATTAAATTTTGATAAAATAATAAGAGAATCAATATTATTCTCTAATAATTATTCATATAACTTATCATTATATATCCTTCTTTTTTTTTTATATAAATCTTACAACAATTTATCTTAGAGTAACGAAAGTAATTGCGTCTTAACTATCATCAACTTGATTTGAAATTTCGTTAGTATAAATAACTCACTGATTAGGAGAGAAAGAGATGAATTTGCTTCTGACTCGATCGTCCTGATGTTTTCTATACTTAGACTCCTCAAACTACACGATAAGAATGTCCGTGGCAAGATAAGGTTGGGCTTCCTCCTTCAATCGCTCGAACGTTCGGTTAATATTTCAGATTATTACCTCGAACGTCACCTTGATTCACCTTAGATCTCAAGTTTACACTCGTTGTCACTATTAACTGATTTTGATTTAATTTAGTAATTAAATTTGAATCTTATATCTTAGTGTTTTCTTATTTTTATTTATTAGTGAAGTAGGGCTCTAATCTACTCACTAATATTTAATATTAAAAGAACTTATGTAATAAAAATTTAAAGTAACACTGATTTTCCCAGTGGACCTGGCAGAGCCGACTCTTGCGGTTGCCGTCTTGTTGTGACTAAAGGCAGTGTAGTGACGTAGAGGTTTGTTTTTATTACCTCGCGCCCGGGTGATCGAGAGATGGAAGCTCCAATCAAACCTCGACATGTAGTCAAAATTTTCAGGACAGGAGTCGTTTAACTTCCTAAAAGTTCATTAGCTTGCTTACTGATGAATTCTTTTACCATTCTTCTCTGTCTCTCCTTTACACTTAAATACAGTTGACGGTTGAGTTTTCGCAATGAGTAGGTATTGGGAAACCGCTGACTCGGGACATCGCATGGAACTAATTTTGGTTGTTAACCTTTTGAATAGAAATGAAATTAAGATTTATAATTTTTAAATTTAAGAATGTTTTAATAATATTATATTGATTTGAAGGGCATAGTTCCATGAGATGTCACACACAGAATCATGAATGAACTAAAGTTCTTTCAAGTGTTTTATTGGGATTGCGTACTAGAATACGCCTAGATACAGATGCTAGTCCAGCAGAGTTTGTGTATAGCACAAAATTAACCATTCCGGGCGATATCTTGCAGTTTCGCGACACCCGCGGCCTTAATGATAACATCTTTTTAACGGATTTTGGGATTATATCGCGCAAATGAAGCCAGTTCCGGTAGTACACGAAATTTTCGCCAAACCTTTCGTCTTCAAAAATCTTAGTACCTGCACTCACGTGTTCGAAAGAGTGAGAGCTGTAAAACCGCCACTTACACAACCATACACCGGTCCGTATAAGGTTGTCTCGCGTCATCAAGATGGGCGTACCTTTACTTTAGAGAAAAACGGCAAACATGTCGTTGTAAACTTAGAGCGTATTAAACCAGCGTATTTTTTAACCGAAGAATGTAACGACGTAGATGCAAATATAAATTCTCATTTTGACATTAATGCATATAGAAGATCTCTGCAACAGTTTTTATCTCCGAATTTTAACTTACCTACAAGCGCCACGGTGCGCAAACTCGTCGATAACGCAGAGAATAAGGCTTCGCAACTTCCTCCCTCTGTTGTAGAAAAAGATAAAGTGTAGGATGGTAACTGCGAGTTAGATAATTTTTTGACACAGCAGTCAGTGAATGAAGACTGTGATAATAGCACAGAGGATAGGACCTTGCGATCCTTACTCTCTCAGACTAATGACACTGCACCCTGTGCAACTGAAACAAATAACCAAGAGCCATCTCGCGTCGGTAAATCAGATTCCGTTGCCGAGCCTCCTGTTATCACACATGAAGCTCTTATAAGGGATGATCACATGGACGAGTTGTCGCCGGGGGGGATGATCGCGACGTTAGCAGCGACATTCAAGCGTCTAGTGATAGGATAATAGATGAAAGCGCGCTTCCGGAAATAACTCATAGTAATCAAATTATTAATGCCCCGGAATGCATAAAAGCTTCAGAAACTTTCACTCTCAATAAAGACAATCCTTCCTCTGTGATTTATCCACAAGCAAGTTTCTCCTTACCTAAAAAGAAAAAATTCATTTCTAATATCCTTAAAAGAAATAAGATTAATTCAATAGAAAATAGGGAGGTAGATAAAAAAGTCAGATTTTGCGATCAAATCTCGGTTAAACACATATGTAAAGCCTCGCACTCATTTTTTAAATTGTATAAAAAACGCAAGCGAAACGCTGCTAGAGAACTGGAGGATATTAAATGCCTCCTTACTAAATATCTAAATATAACTAATCAAAATTCCCTTTCGTCTGTTCTCTAGCTCCTGCTGGTCCAGCTTGCTAGAAGACATGTCTTCCCATAGCGGTTGGGTCAGAACACAGGATGTCTCCGCAGAGATCCTCCGTCCACATGAGAGTCTTCAACGCCATCGTGGCAACACCAAAAGGCTCTCCTACGAGACACCATCTTCGTATGGCAGAGCTCTATCTCTCGGAGTTTAAAGAAGAATATCTGCGAATCTTAACTGAGACCATGAACGCCGCCGTTCGTGCCTCCCTACGCACTTACCCGTGCACTCCACCTACCTATGATCGTCGCCTTCCTATCTTGTTTATAGGCGGTCAGCATGTATGTACCCTGTTAGTTTATAACATGCATAAGGTTTCTAAGAAGGTTTTGGGCAACATGCTGATCGCGCGTGGACAGAAGGAATTTAACGTCAACGCGATCTTTGTTAAGGGTTCGAGGTGTAGTGCGCGGGTGACCTGCGATAACCTCGCGTCGTCAACTAGAATGCCGTGCGACGCCCTTTTAAATAAACTTTTTTTTAAAAAGAAACGCGGGGGCAAGATATGCAGGAGATACGTAAAGGTATGTCCCGCTAGGAATTTTTTGACAACCACCGACTTACAACCGGTGGTACAGGTCTCTCAAGACCCTACTTCTACCTGCCTTGCAGCCCTGCGTCTTGATCCTATTTTTAGATGCATTGTTAAGCACTTAGACGATGATTCCAAGTTGGCACTAGTCACTGCATTCAAAGGATGGCGCGAGGTCTATTACAAATTAGGCCACCTGCACTTTGATTCGGGTAGCAAGCGATACCGGACAGAAAATGGATGGCAAAGAATGCTTGAAGATGCGCATCAATTTTATTTCTCTAGCAACACCATCCGCGAGTGGTGGCCCATTAATGTGTCCGAGCTCCAAAAATTGTTGGACATTAATTTAGTTAACCCGTCGGGTCGGGAGGAGCGGACACATCTAACGGGCGTTGATTTGCGCGGCGTTGTGGTAACGCCTACGGCACTGGAGATGCTATCCCGATTCTCCACTATTGAAGGATTGATTATTGGAAGAACTACCGGGTTTTTCGAGAATCGGGTTAGCCTTGGAGGTGTCAAGCATCTTGCCGTCCATGATAACCCGATGATTCGTCCCGCTTGGGAGAAGAAGTGCGAGGAGGATAACTCCGACGAGCGCATTTGGATCCCATGGCTCAACCGCCAGGCTACTTGTATGCTCACTTCTTTAAGATTCGTACAATGTCCACAGTTGCGTCTGAAATTTTTAATCGAGTTTCTTAAGGACAATGACAAAATTTCTAAGCTTAGCCTCGTGGATTGTTCCAACATTGACCCAATGTTGCAGATGTGGCAGCTCCCTGTATGGGTGTTCACTGAGCTCAACTGCTTAAGCACCTTCCGCATGGAGTATAACACAACGACCGCCGAACCACTGGACTTTATTCATTAGCCAGACCTCCATACTCTTCCTTCTTTAATGGAGTTGAGCCTTAAAGCTCATTTCACTTCACTTTTTATATCTTTTTTTTTGTACTCTGTTCATTTCTTTTTTCTTTTTTTTTATACAGAGTCACATTCTTGCAATAAATTGCGTTCCAATTAACGCATTATCTTTAAAGCAAAGTAAATTCATGTTTATAATAATTTCTTTTTTAAACAGTCAAGTGCACTACTTAAAACTTAAATTACTTAATCATAATATGCACTCTGCATTTTGTACACTCAATTCTTATTTTTGATTCATGCAACTTAGCATACGCCAAATAAGCAATTTGTATTACAATAGATTGATGCTACTTAATCTAATAAGTAATAATTATCTTGACAAACTGAAAAAATAGCAATACATCAACCACCCTTGTCAACAAATTATAATTAAGTGAGTTGTACACAAGCATAATCTGTAACTTATAGTGCATTTGACTGCAATAACTAATGCACAAAAATTCTGCGATATGCAAATCTTTTGTAATATTTCACAGCGAACTTAATGTAGTACATAATAGCACTTATACTCAAAAGTAAAGCACGATAAATGCATAATATGTAAATATACTCAAGTACCTTAATGCAATCTGTAACAAGTACTAAACTTGTTCCGTGCGTACCATTTTTGTGTCTAGCGCAATTTTATAAAGAGAGTTCCTTTTCACTGCACTTTTAAGTGAATTAATTATTAATAGCGATATATAGCTAATAAATATTAGCAGTATTCACTGTAATAAAGCATTTTATCTTTACAAAACTATATGCAAATCCTAAAGGATTTCTAATTATAAAAAAACAACAAATAAGTATTAACAGTACTCACTGTAATAAAAAATCTTTGTAAATCTTCAATGATTGTTGAATAATTACATATGTACTATGAACCTTAGGCTATGATAATAACTGCGATATTTATAATGTTATTGCGATCTTTTATATTTATTTTTTATGAGACTCTCATGTCAATGCGAATATTTATACGAATTTTAATGAGATTTTCAAACTTATTGTTATACGATTTATAACTTATATTGTTATTTCAACTTTTTATTGTTAACTTCATATAAAAAAGACTGATTGTTAACCTATCTGTGATATAAAAAATATGCACCTTTTTGCAATTTTGTAAATAAATAAAATTATCCTTAACAAAATTTAATTGTTGGGGGAGAGTGATGTGGGGACACTCACACTTGTATGTATGCGTACGGCGCTGTAAGCGCACTAATACACATGTCAGCGTATACATGAGAACGCCTCTGTGCAGGCTCATATCAGACGAGGAAGAAGCAGCTCCGAGACTGCTTGCTTGTACTTCAGTCTTACTCCGCCAGCCATTGCGCTTAGTCGCTTTGGCTATATAATAAACTTATATAGTTGTAACTTATTCTTCCAGATCCTATCTCCTTCTGCATTACTCTTATATACATTGCCACCTCAGGCACTACACTATCTTCATTGAAAAAAAATAATAACTAATAAATAATATTTTTATGTTCATAACTAAGGAAGATCTTATATAATGATGTAAAATAAATTAATTAATTAAAAAAATAAAATATTGATGTATTTATTTTATGCACATTGCAGTTTATAAATTTTGAATTTTCTCACTGTCATGATCGAGTTGCTAAAAGGCATAAATTGAAATATATTTAGAATTTTATGAATCAATTTTACTTATAAAACATGCCCATAACAATAACTGAAGTTTTGTGTTCTATTCAAATTTGATTCAAATGTAAAATAATTGAAATTAAATAGTATTTTTAAAGATAGTACTTTAAAGATATTTTATATTTATTAAAAAAATAAATGAGACAAAATGTTTTTATTGCCATCTGTACATGGAATGACAAACGCAGAAAATTTTCTAACCTTAAAATGTTTACAGACTAAATTGTTTGTGAAAGCATAACATTAGTTTTTAAAAATCATTGTAAATATTTTTAATTTAATAAAATTAATAAGAAGTATATAATATATAACAACATATTAAGCGTAATATATACACATTCTTATTTTAGTAGTATTGCTTAAAGAAAAATGATTTAATAGTGTCTTTAAGTAATTTTTTATGAAATTTTATCAATAGCTTTTAAATGATATATCTAAAATAACACCTGGAGTAGAATGCTTTTTTTTTAAATATACAAGTTTTTAGCTTTGAAATGTGCATCCATCGTGCATCAAAATTATAACTGATTCTCATATAATGAGCTATTGGATTGAACAGTTCGATGACAATGTTTTTATTAACGATTTGTGACCTCACGTATGAACGAGAGAAAAAATCGAATAATAAAGTTACTAAATGCTGACAATTTGAGAAAGAATAAGAAAATAAGAATAAAATAAAATAAACTTAAAATGAAAATTATTCTCTCTCAAATTTCAATGCTCATATTAAAAGCAAAGAGAATAAAATCATAATTGTGTCTTTTTCTATCTTGTGCGTCGGCACGGTGTAACAATCAAATGTTATACCGACCTGCAAGGTAGAAATTAATATAAGATATGTATGCGCTTGTATCTGTGCTGATAAACGCTAATAAGATGACGTATTCCCGGCAGACATGCAAGCGCACCTGTATTGTAAGATAGATATGTCATAAAGATCTCTCCCCTCTTTAGACAGTACACAGGATTCGAGGAGAAGAGGCTCCGTGTACGAAATATAATATGGAAACGATGGACTCACGCAGAACGTGAGCTAAAATTAGCGCGATATTCCCCCCACAATGTAAATCCAACTAAGAGGAGGAAGATAGCGGTGACGGCGGCTTAAGCGAGGGCAATCTAGTCGTCGTGATGAATTTTGTACGGCACTCTTTGGCCAGCTCTGACTTAATAAAGTTCAATTTAAATTTAATTCTTGTCATAAGTGTTCTTTATTTTTCGATTATTCTGCAGGTCCGCGAGGAGTTGGATAAACTCCAGCTCCGTACCGGTAGCAGTAATAACGAAATAAATATTTTAATTAAAAATCAAAGTTTTATTTTAGTAGAGTTTATTGAATATTACATTCACTTATATTTCTTTTTGTGAATGTATTTAAAGTGTTTGAACTTAAGTCTAATTTTAGTTACTTGAAATTAGTAGTGGAAATATAGTGTTTAAAATAAAGATATATTCTAATTATCAGTTGAATTGAAATTATCATAGAGAATGCTCTATATAAGACTGTGAGTCTGGAGCTTTATGGCTTATAAGAGGCCCTTACTTATAACTAAACATACAAGCAAAGAGACCCCGGACTAGTTGTAGCATGACGTCTGCACTAAGAACGGGTCTAGCTTAAAAAACCCTTGTTCCTTATCCTTACCTTTTATATGAGCACTTTGTGCTACCTTTTTCAGGGTTAGGGACATAGGATTGTGAGAGGTTACAATTTGGCGCCCCCCGGTATTTTTAACTCACGCGAGATTTTGAGTTTCAAACGTATAAAATACAACGAAACTAATATTGTAAAAAATTTTTGTTTTCTCTTTTTCTCTGGTATGTATCTCACGCGTTGAGATAAATTTTTTTTTCACGAATCGCACGAAAATGTTATAAATTTAAATTTAGCGTATAAAATTGTTTATTTTGCTAAGTTACTTATATTCTTGATAAAATCAAACTAAGCGTGTAATATTATATAGATTTGATTGGAGGTTACATATTTTTTCTCTTTGGCTACGTAAAATATATAATTAAAATTCAAAATCGGATAATAAAGTAAAAAGTCAACAAATATAAAAGAAAACTATGCCAAGAGAAAGATATGTGATTTCATTGTTAGATCACTACAAAAATCAAACAATTACAATGAGAAATGCTATGCATTAAAAAGAAAAATAGAGAATATACTCTTACAAAATGTCAAAAATAATAAAAAAAAAGAGTTTATAATAATAGAAAAAAAAGATTTAGAGAATATTTTAAAAACAATTGAAAGCCAAATTGATGAGCAAAATAAACAGATACAATTTATGAATATTAAAATATAAAAACTTGAAAATAATTTAGAATATTTAAAAGAAGATACAGATAAAGGCAAAGAAAATGAAAAAAAAAAAAATAAATTGTTTAAAACAATTGGAACAAATGTTCAATCATAATACACCACTTATGGTAGAACATTTATATGAAATGGATGCAAAAATAGAATTGATAAAAGAAAAAGTAAAAAATTAAATAGTAACAAAAATATATAAAGAATGAATAAGCAAAATCTAAAAAACTTAAATAGAGAAAAAGAGAAAATCGCATAAATAAAGTTGTAAAGAATGATGAAACTACTTTGAAATTATGAAAATTCAAAAGAAATAATATTTAAAATATTATTTGAATGACAATGATAAAATTTTAAAGTCATAAAAGTGATCAAAATTCAAAGTGGTTCCAGCGTTTATGGAAAGATAATAAATCAAAGCGATGTATTAAAGGTATTGTTAAGTCCTGGCTTGCACCAGGACTAAATAAAAATGTGAAAATAAATGTGTATATGTTATTCAATTATTTAATTAATTGCATTAAATATATATATATATATATATAAATTATGTATGTTTAAAATATTGAATTTATTTATATAATATATAAAGATAGAGAAGTATGAATCTAGTGGTGGAAAAACTCCACCAATATTTAATTGAACAAAATCGCTCTCACGATTGAATAGTATTAAAGGATAAACTTGATTCTTGAAAATGAAGAGTTTATTAAATAATTATATATTCTTACCTTGTCGTATTTCTCAGTAGATTGGTGCTAGGTATGGGCGGACAAATGAATAGGCACAATATGTAATAGATCCTCGAGGTTTATTGATATTTTTTTAACTCTTTTAATATAATTGATTTTTATGCGCGTATATATATTTTAATAATTGATACAGGTATATTTAATAATAGCAATTGCTTTGAAATATAAACTTGACGGGCAGTGTAAACGTATTACCAATAAGACACCCGGGGTAATATTCCCAATATCGTTTGTTTCATTTGGTTTTTATACTCATTTTGTTTATGAGATTTATTATCTTTCACATCAATTTTTATTTATAAATTTTCTTGAATTTTAATAATATCTTTTCTTAATTCGCTTGGTAATTTCGTAATACTCGTTGTCGATTTGAACTACTTAATTTTACAATTCTGCTAACTAAAGAGTTTTATTAAACTTCGAGTTTCTTTACTGTTTTGCTTTTTCTCTTATGATCTACTTTTAATTTCGCTTAACAATGAAATAATGCGACTGTTCAATAAGTGAGGAATTTGATTTACCAATGTTAATAAAAAAGATACGTTCATGACGTAACAGTATAATCCGCGAATGTAAACAAAGACAAAAGGCATCAAATTGACCGATTTGAAGACGATCAAATTAAAATAAAATTTAATACACGAAATAGAAATAATATTTCAAATGATAATTTTAATACACAGTGGTATTTAACTCGCACAGTGGTACTCAACTCAAACTTTTATAGATACAAAAGGGTTCTCAACCCTAAATAATATTAACTTGATAACAAGTAATTGAAGTTGTAAAACATTTTGCGAGTATGTACTATTAATTAAAAATAAAAACTTTTATGATTGAAGAATAATTTAATGCATTACAGGTCGATGTATAAAATAAATAAGACATATAATATTCCGAACTAAACAATGTACAATAGCTTCTTAAAATAAGCGTACAAATAGCTAATTAAATAAATGTAGAAATTTAATAATCGATTGTTAGTTAATTAGTAGACTCTTGGTTATATTGGCTGAATAAAAATTTAGTTAATATAATTGAGCAAATGAAGTATAAATATAAAATCAACAAATTTGAGAAATACTAGAGTAAATAATAACAATCAATTATTAAAAAGAAATTATTAAGAATACTTTCGAATTTAATTTTTTAAATTACAATACGTTATACTTAAAAGTGAACCCTGCGTGCGTAAATAAAAAACAGCTTCAAGATGCCAAATAAAAGAAGAAGGTCAGACATCATAATGAAAGAAATCGAAGAAAAAAAGAAACCGAAGGAACACAACAAGCAATACCAAATAAATTATTAGAATGGATGCAAGCTGTTTCATTGGAATTAACAACCCTTTCAAACCAAAACGACAAGTTAGAAAATTCATTAAATAATTCTGGAGACTGGGATAAAATAATGCAGATAGATTTAGATAAAGAGGAAATAAGAGATTTAACAATTAAAGATCAGTTGGAAGTACTTACTGAAACAATAAAAGGAGTACGTAAAGAAAACAAACAAATAAAACAGTCTCTTGAAATATATAAAGAAAAAAATAGAAAATTAAAAGAAAAGAATGAACAACTGACCATAGATTTACAAGAAGTGAAAGATGATATAGAAAATGATTTAGTAATAAAACAAATTCACCAAAACTTGGTTAAAAGAATGGAAGATATAACCAACAAGCAAGATATAAAGATAGATGAAATAAAAGAACAAATAGTCAACGATAATACACAAAATAAAGTTAATGATAATACACAAAGTAAAATTAGAGTACCTATGCCAAAATTCGAAGGCTTAGAAGGGGAAAGGCCCATGAAATTTTTAAATGAGCTGGAAAAATATATAGCATTGAAGAAATTAGATAAAGAGCAGAAATTGCAAATACTACAAACAGCGCTTCAGAGAGAAGCCAATGCATGGTGGTATATATACCAAGATGATGTTAACACATTTGATCGTTTTAAGGAGCTTTTTATCGATTGATTTTGGAATCGAGATATTCAGAAAGCTTCAAGGAGAAAGGTGGAATTTGGTCGATATTTTGAAGGTAGCAAAACATCAAAAGTATCATATGCCACACAGATATTCGGCTACGCAAAAGAACTGCAATTAAATTACACTGATGAAGAACTTGTTGAGAAAGTTGCCGAACAATTTAATAGAATCATCAGACAAGCTTTTCAATTATCTCAAATGAAAGATAAAATGACATTACTTAAAATATTAGCAGATTGTGACAACGATGATAAAATTCAGGATAAGAAAACACAAATAAGGACATCGTACCAGCCAAATAATAACAATAATTCAAACAATGGATTTAATAACAACGAAAGAGGTAGAGTAAACACAAGCAGTTATAACAATTATAAACAAAGCGAAAATCAAAAGCAAGGTGAACACACAAATTATAGTCAAAGGCAAAACTATACAAATAAAACAACAGATGATTCACATTGGAATAAACCAGGAACAAGTTTTCAGGAACAAAATCAAAAGAAACAGTTCTATTCACCAGCTATAAATGTAGCAGAATTAGCAAATAGAAATAACAAAGAAAGAACAAGATACGAAAAATTCAGACCACCAGTGGACAATAAAACAATAAAGAAAAGTCATGATGAAATAGACATAACGAAAATAGATATTAATGAAAAACAAAAAGATAATAATCAGGGAAACCAATAGAGGTTGCACCTAAGACGTCTAAGAAAAGGAATAAAGATGCAACGAAAGAAAATCCCCAAAATATGATTGCTTCACTACAGCAAACAATAAAAGAAGATTTAATACACGACATAGAACCAGATAAAAATGAGACAGAAGAAAAAATTATAATATGTCCAGAAATAGGAATAATGTTAGAAGACATTCCAGTAAATAAACTAATTGATACTGGTAGTGAGATAACATGTATATCCGAAAAATTTGACTTTGATAATTTCGAAAGATTGAAAAATTGTCCTAATTACCGATAACAGGTAAGAGTATTAAAATGGCTACAGGCTCAAAAACAACAAAAATAAGAAAATAAATAATGATAACGACTGAATTTAATAAGGAGAAAATTAATATCATTTATTTAATAATACCTAAATTAATAAAAGATTGTATTATTATCTATGATACACAACAATTGTTACGTATGATTATTAATACTGTGATGCAAGAAATACTTATAGTTATTAATGATAAGTATTTAAATTTATCATATATAGAAAACAAATTAAATTCAAATGCATATGAAACGATGCGAATTCAAGAAGTATATGAAAATGGCAATGACCTAAAATCATATAACTTCAATAAAGAAAATGAGAAAAAAAATTTTCTTAATTCTGAAAATTATTATAAAACTTCAATACTCACAAATGATGAGATTGAAGAAAAAATTAATGAGTGTGAAAATATCACACGAAATAAAAAAAAAAGAATTAACTAAGTTAATTATAAAATATAAAGAAGTATTTCGTAAAGCACCAGGGTTAATAAAATCGTATAAACATGAGGAGATTAATCGATAATACACCATTTTATTCAAAACCTTATCCAATACCAATAAATCATAGAGAAAAGGTATTGGAAGAAATTAAAAATATGTTAGAATTAGGAATAATCAGAAAGTCAAAAAGCCCTTATATAAATTCAGTTGTAACAGTTATTAAAAAAGATGGATCGGTTCGCCTGTGTTTAGACGCACGTAAATTGAATGAAAAGATTGTAGATGATTATAAAACTCCTCCTTCAGTTGAAGAAATTTTCGTAAGATGTAAAAAGAAAAAATACATGTCAAGCCTAAATCTGACAAGTTCGTACTGGCAAATAGAATTAACTGAGAACAGTAAGAAATTCGCAGCATTTAAAATCGATAGTAAGGTTTACGAATTTAATGTGGCTGCTTTTGGTATAAAAACAAGTGGCATAGGATTATTAAGAGGATTAAATGAAGTAATGAATGAATTTGATGAATTTCTATTAGCATTCGTGGACGATTTGCACATAAGACCAACCACATTTCATGAACATATAAAATATCTCGAAAAATTATTTAGAAAAGCTTAAGAGTATAATGTAACATTTAATTTCAAGAAATCAAAGTTTATAAACAAAAAAAAAGAATTTTTAGGCCATTACATAACTAGTGAAGGTATTACGCCGGACCCAGAAAAAATAAGATCAATTAAGAATTTTCATACACCAAGAAATATAAAAGAGCTGCAGGCATTCTTAGGTTTTGTAAACTTCTATACGAAATTTGCTAAAGGATATGCAAACGAAATCTTACTATTAATTGAAATTCTCATAGAGAATGCTCTGTATAAGACTGTGAGTCTTGGGTGCTTTATGGCTTATAAGAGGCCCTTACTAATAACTTAACATACAAGCAAAGAGACCCCGGACTAGTTGTAGCATGACGTCTGCACTAAGAACGGGTTTAGCTTAAAAAACCCTTATTCCTTATCCTTACCTTTTATATGAGCACTTAGTGCTACCTTTTTCAGGGTTAGGGACATAGGATTGTGAGAGGTTACAGATTATATATCATTTACATTTAAAAATATTATATGGGTGAGAAATTAAATAATTTATATTTTATTAGCATTGTTAACATTTTGGAATATTATTTATTCTTATTTGTTTAATTTCAACCTATTTATATAACATTTTAAATATATGAAATCAGTTGCTGTCTTTATTAACTTATGTGGCAATATATTCTTATACATATCAATAATTCTTTAGTTTTAAATTTTTGAATGATTGTTCAAAAAGATAAAGTTTTTGTTTACTTTTTGCAAGATCTAATTTTCATCATAAAATATAATAAAATGTATGATTTGTTTATCTAGCCATAAGTGTTGAAGTAGTAGAATAAAGAAAGAATATTTTTCAAATTTTTCATATTTAATTTACAATTTAAAGTATGGTTTTGAATGCAATTAGTATATGTTTTTTCTGAAAGCTATTTTTTAAATAATATAATAATAATGTCATTGAAAGCTTTTTACAAGTTATAATACAAAACAGTCAAGCAATCGTCGAATACTTCTGTATTCAATTCATTCGTTTAAAATAATATTAAATTCATAAAAATATCATTACACTATCTTTTAATTTTCGAATGTAATAAAATTTCTTCAAAGCTTTTGAATATCATGTCTGTTAATTTTTGTTTTAAGTCATTATTCAAACTGATGAAAACTATTTTATTATGTTATTATTACTTTTAAAAAAGTATATTTTAGGCGAGTTTAGTTATTAAACAGTATAGTATTCTTTAGAACATTTTTTCTAAATATTTCTTTTTTTTTTACTACATACATCATATTTTTTCTTTAATTCCAGTTCTTGAAAGTACTGAAATGAATTGAGTAATAATTATTAAGTTTGTACCTTTTACTAGATTTATCTATAGTTTTTGCTTTAGTAAGTTTTGAAATCAATCAAGGAATCGTCGAGTACTTCTGTATTCAATTCATTCTTTTTAATAATATAAAATTCATGAAATATTTACAGTTTCGGCTAAAGAAAGTTTTGAAATTAATAAAGCAATCTTTGAGTACTTCTGTATTCAATTCTTACTTTTTTATAATATAAAATCCATAAAATGTTCAATTTGTATTCTCTTTGATAGACGAATATTTGGAAAAACTTTGCCAAATAAGTTTTGAAAAAAAGGGATTATTGAAATGAAGATAGCGATGATAGTACACATCAGAATTGAAAAAAAAAATGATGTATCAGATCAACTTAGTATTTCATTTAAGAGTGAATATTACTGCTTAAACATTGATGAACTATACTTAATCTCAGTGATATCTATTTTATTTTATCCCTGATGAAAGATTCACTTAATAAACAATTTCCGAAACGATTAACTTCAAAGTTTCGGAATAATTTTCTATTTAATACACTACAGTTGAAGACCAAAATTGTGCAATTTTATTTCTAAAAACTTGGCAGAAGAGCCATTAGCTTCTAACAACTTATATTTGAGAATTTGCTGCCATCAACTTCAAAATTATTTATGCCTTTTTAAAACTTTCAGGGAAAATACCTATTTTAATTGTAATACTTTTAATAAAATAAAATTATGCATTCTCTATCTCATCACGCTATCTTTTTATTTTCAAGTGCTGTAAAATATATTAAATTTCCAATATATAAACATGTATGGGCGTGGGTTATAATTGACGTGAAAAATCCTATGTATATTAATGTGTGTGCATGCATGCGAATCGATATGAAATGTCCCACATATATAGAAAAGCCTGTGATTATGAGTACGTACGAGTTGACATGAAATGTCGCATATATATATATATATATATATATATATATATATATATACAATCCTGTGTGTGTTCGTGCGCATTAGCATGCAATATCTCATGTATATAAACCTGTATGTGCGTGCGTTCCGATTGACGTAAAAAATCCCATGTTTATTAAAGGCTGTGTGCATGCATCCGAATAGACATGAAATGTCCCATATATATATAAACCTAAGGGTACTCGGATGGGTGTGTGCGCGTACTCATGAAATGTACCACATATATAGAAAACCTGTACTTATGAGTACGTGCTAGCCGACATGAAAAATCTCATGTATGTATGTTTGTATGTATATACATATATATAAACCAAAAAATATACGGGTCTACGGGTGCAAGTTGACATGAAACAGACCATATATATATATATATATATATATATATATATATATATATATATATATACATAACATATGTATCAATGCGCATATACCATGAACATTAAAATATATTATAAAGCATCTATATTCGTTGATACTGCGCATTTCCGGTTGCGCAGTTTATGCTGGCTGAAAACGATGAAGAAGAAAAAAAATAACGAGAATACGACATTTCGAAATTTCAAACTGCATTTTCTCGTGATTGAGTGAACCGATTGTAATCAATTTTTTTTTAAATTAAAGATAATGAAAATCTTTAACTATTATCAATTGTATTTATGTGTATATATCGATGCATTTTTCTGAGATTCGATTTTGAAATTTTTTAAACTCTATTTTAAAGTATAAGAGGAGTGCCTCGACGTTTTCGTATTCGCACCTTAACTCGCCGTCGAGGCGCTGCCGCGCCTCTTGATAGACTTGATAATATAAGATTATTCTTAATAAAAATCCTATTTTTTTCGAAATTTCAAAACAAAAATAAAAATTTAATACTTTTTATTCTTAATAATAATCCTATTTTTTTCGAAATTTCAAAACAAAAATAAAAATTTAATACTTTAATAAAAACAATTATAACTATTTTTTTTTATGAATTTAATTTCACATATATTGTAAAATATTTTTTATTTTTTATTTTGACCAATTTCAATGTTTAATAAAAGGTTTTAATTTGCTCAATAATATTGTCATTTTTAAATATTGAATTCCAAATTCTGCAACGACTTCTTCATATTCGATAATTAAGAGTAGAAACAATTACTTTTTTTACAAAAAGAAACATTGCTAATTTTTTTACTTTGTCTATAAATATTGAAAAATTTTTATCTTAAATGTTTTCACGGCATAAGCAGATGGAAAGAGCCAATCAGTGCTATTCTGAAAGTTTCGAATAGCGGTGATTGGCTGTTTCTATGACACTACGTCTTGGGAGGACTCTATTTTATCCTTCTGCTGGCGCTCTTATTAAAATTTCAATTATTATTATAACATTTCACCCATATTTTAATTTATATTTTAAATAAAAAAGTCTTATAATAACACCAGAAACATTTTTAAATTAGATATTATGAAGACAACTAAAAATTATGTAATATTATGCTTTTTTTAAAAAATTGGATTAGTTAACTGTAAATCTTAAGATTATAAATTTTTATTAGCAAAAATTAAATAAATTATTAATTATAAATATTGCATGAAATAAATACAAAATGTCAATTTGAAATATGTATTGGAGAAATTTGTACTTTTGAATTAAAAAAAATTTTTAATTGTATAATATCATTTATATAGATTATTTAAATATAAGAAAATATTTATACTTCTTTAAGTCTGAATATCTTATTAAAACCAGCAAAAAAGTTCAAAATTTCCTTCTACAATTTACAAATTCAGTTTCAATTTTTTCATGTATAAAATTATAATTAAGACAACAATTTTCAAGTATTATAATAAAAATTCTGTAGATTGAAAGGTTGCAACCTAAAAGTTGTATAATTTTGTTAAATTAATTACTATTAAGTCAATTAAAAATTTTGTAATATTATGCTTTTTTATTATTATGAAGTATATCTATATATAGTTTGTTTTACATTTGTTCTAAAAATTAAATTTTTTTTTAATGTTAAAATTTTTGAACAGAAATGATTTATTCTAACATTATTTGAAAGTAAAAATTTGACTATATGATTATTCAACGTAAATGCATTAAGTAATAATTATATATTATATGTACAATTGAAATACATATAGCATCGAAAGTATATATATCTCTCTATACTATAAAAGATTTTCGCCGCTGCCGCTGTCAGTCTCTTAACTTCCTACCTCAACTCTTCCTTTTTACTGATAAATTTAGCTAATTCATGGTAAATTTTAGCTAATTTATTGTGAATTTTAGCTAAAAATTTAATTTTTTAGCTGATTTATTGAGAATTTTAGCTAATTTATATTAATTTTAGCTAAATATTTACTTTTTTACTTAAAATCTGATAAATCAGGTCGATTTGATTTTAATTATTATAAGATTTTTTTTAGATAATTTTAGCTGATTTATTGAGAATTTAAGCTAAAATTTTAATTTTTTAGCTAAGTTTAGCTAATTTATTGTGAATTTTATTTAAAATTTTAATTTTTTCACTCGAAATCTGATAAATCAGGTCAATTTGATTTAAATTATCATAGGATTTATTTTTCTTTTTATAAAAGATTATAGAAATTTACAAAAATGAAAATATTTGTTTATGCCAGATAAATGAAATAAGAATTGAGCCTTTAGAAGTTGGGAGGTGATTCTCGGAGCATAATGCGAAATAAAGATCGGTTGGAGATGGTGACCATAACAGCGTCTAATATGCGCCGTATAAATAAATATTTATATCATATGTTATATTTTATATTATGTGTACATTATTAATTATTGAAATATGAAAAATGTATAAATGTATATAAGTATATGAATGTAAAATTATTACAAGGGATTATATACATTAAGAAATTTATGTATTAAATTCAAAAGGGGGGTTGGCGAGCGAAGCGAGCAGGGGGTATATATTATAAAAAGATTTCGCCGCCGCCGCTGTTGCTGTCACTGCCGCTGTGTATAAGAATTCGATTTGTCTTTGGTTAGCTAGAATTAAGCTAGAATCTGGCTAAAATCAAGCTTAAAGTTAGCTGAAAATTAGCTAAAACTTAACTAAAAATTAGCTAAAATTTATGTTAATTTTAAACAATTTTAGGTAAATTTTGGTTTGATTTCAGCTGAATTTCAGTTGCATTTTAGATCTATTTATATTATATTCTCGCTATACTATTGAAAGTATATTGCCGCTGTCGTCGCTGTCATCGTCAGATTTTTGGACTCACATTACAGCGTTAAATTAAAAATCTTTTTACTACGAGACTGACATTTGATAAAACATTTATAAATCAATTACTGACTTTATTATAATAAAACATATACACGTAGCCCTCATAACACCCAACATTTAATTATTATTTCTGTCCTGGTATAAAGCTACACTGAGAAAAAAACATAGTTGGCTTTACTACGTTAAGACCGATGAGCTTAACCAATGTACTGTTTCTCTCGTTTACTACGGTAACATAGTAAATACAACTAGATTCTCTGGTCGGAATTCAGTAGCACATGATGAATAGATCTTAACCTCAAAATCTATATAATAATTTATACTATTAATTTGCATATTGTTATAATCTACAAACGAAAGTAGATGAAATAAGAATATTTAATTATAATAAAAGCCTAGAAGACTCAGAACGAGACTTTAAAGTCTTAAAACTTCGGTTAGTATATCTTGAAAAAAGTAATTCCTACTACGTTCAGTCTAGTAAATGCTACTAATATAAACGGTTAATTTGACTATATATTGAATACTAGAGTAACATGGTTATCGTTACTAGAGAACGCAATAAAGCCAACTATGTTTTTTTCTTAGTGTAGGACTTCACAGTTGATTAGATTCATTAAAAGATCATTAAAGATTCACCTCAAAAAAACTTTTGAATAATTAATATTATTTAGTATTTTAAATGAAAGTTATTAAAAAAATTGCAAATTCTTAAATATTTTTCTAAAGTTATAAAAGCAAGATGGGGGTTGGCGCACTTGCGCGCAGGGGACTTGTCCCCTAGTATATATATATATGTATAAATAGATATATACATTGTTCATATCATTATCTATTAGTCAAAAAGAAGAAAAGGTGTATTATCTAAAAGTTCCAGACAAATTAGACGATTAGCAAAAAAAACAGACTGCACTTGATTTAAAAGCGGCTTTAAGCATACACACTTCGTTAAATCAAAGTTGTAATGAAAATTTAACGTCTTTCTATGATAAAAGTAATAGTCAAAATTTACCTGAATATTCTAATATAGATAAGATATACTAATTACATTCAAACAAGTAATGTAATTAGTATATCTACGCTTTCTGAAGACAACGTTGAACCTATATTGGATTATAATAATACTTTTAAAAAGTTAGATAGTGAAGCTGTAGATAATCAAATTGATGTTATCACAGATCTTGAAAGTGAAGTGATATTGGAGATGATTCTCTTATTTATCGTTATAGTGATAGTAACGCAGAAAGCATATCAGATTTTGATGATTTTAATGAATGGGAAGATGATAGTTTGGGCCACATATCAGAAGATAATACATCAACAATAGATAACAAATTTATAAATGATATTTCAAAATGGACAATAGGATTCAAAGTATCTCATAATTCCCTCAAGAATTTATTATCTGTACTGAATGATCATATGAATACAAGATTTCCAAAAGATCCGTGTACGTTATTAACCTTCAGGCGGCCGGGATGGCCCCTTTCGGGGTCATCTCATGTTGGCCACTTATCACTAGATATTTTTGAAAGTTTAGTTAGCGGCCGCCTGAAAGTTAAAAACACCAAAATCAATTGTGATTCGTAGTATGAGTGATGGTGATTATTGTCATCTAGGATTAAATAAAGCTATACAAAAGATAATTGATATTCATCTTGCTTTGAATTTAGTATGTGATAAAATTGATATTTTTATCAATGTTGATGGTGCCCCAATTACTGGAAAATCGTCTGAAAAAGGATTATGGTTAATATTATGTAAGGATTCTGAATTAAAGGATGTATATGTGATTGGCATACATCATGGCACTAAAAAACCAGAAAATCAAGATGAATTTTTAGAACAATTTGTGGAAGAATCAAAAGAATTAATAACAAATGGATTTAATTATGATGATAGAAATGTTAAAATTCGAATTTCTGCATTTATATGTGACAGCCCAGCTAAATCTTTTATATTAAACACAAAATATCCAAGTGGTTATTTTAGCTGCAGTAAATGCACTAATGAAGGAAAGGCTTATGATAAAGTTGTTTATTTTCCATTAATAAATCTCGAAGCCTTAACTTCGTACTTTCACGAACGATTAAGGAAAGATGATAAATTTCAAAATATAGAATATATCCAAGATTATCAACACGGTAATACAATTTTAAATAAACTGCAAGAAGTTGGGTTGGTATCGAATGTGCCTTTAGATGCAATGCATCTTGTTTATCTTGGCGTCACAAGGCAATTGATCAGATTGTATGGTTAGGTAAAAAAGGAAAAAGAGCATGTTACAACAAGATTTATAGATTGTCTGATGAAAAAATAAAAGAAATTTCTGATAAATTAGAAGGTATTAAATTGATTTTATCAAACGATTTTAATAGACGTTCAAGAGGGCTTAAATATTGGAAAAACTGGAAAGCGACTGAATTTCGCCACTTTTTATTATATTTTGGTCCATTTATATTGAAAAATATATTGTCATCAGAGGTTTATGATAATTTTCTAATGCTTCATATAGGTATATCTATTCTTGCAAATAAAACATTAATTTCAAACGATGAAAATATTAGTTATGCTGAATCATTATTAATGCATTTTATCAAAGATTATCAAAAAATTTATGGCAAAGACAATGTAACGCACAATGTGTATAATTTGTTGCATTTAGCAAATGATGTGAGGAAATATGGACCATTAGAATGTTTTAGCGCTTTTCCATTCGAGGATTATACTTGCTCTTTAAAAAAAATGATAAGAAAAAATGACAAACCATTGCAGCAAATAAGTAGAAGAATTACTGAATATGAAGCCGTGAAAAACTTACAACGTGATATTACTCTTAGCAAAAACATTTAAAATTTTGAAAAACACCATCACCATGGAATTCTCAGTAATAATGAAGATTCTGAATATCAATTTAAAATTATTCAATTTGATACATGGTCTCTAAATATAAGCGATCATCGAAATAATTGTGTACTTCTTGATGAAGGAACCATTGTTAATATTATTAATATTATTATTAATAAAAATTGTTCATTTATTATTGGAAAAAAATGTAAGAAAGTTTCATTTTTATATTCTTTGAAGAATTTCAAAAGCGACACAATCGGTATTTATTATGCAATTGAAACCAATATTATCGAAAAGTGGAATTGTCATATGATTCTTGCCAAAATGTTTAAAATACCATGTACAGATGGTTTCGTAGCCTTCCCCATTATACATACTTTCAAATAAAATAGTTTTTATAGTTTAATGTTGTATATAAATAAAAAATAACAATAACAAGTACTTATCTTGATCTTTATTTAAATATATATTTCTAATATTTAGTCAAAATAAAGCGTAGGTTAAACTCAGGTAATTTGCTAAAATTAATTTAATTTTTAAATGTTTGTGATATTATATTGAAAAATAGCAATATTTGTTGTTGTCTAGATTTACAATCCAAGTTAAACAATCAATAAATTCTTTAAGTTCTATGGTGATTCATATTTTGTAAATTTATAAAAGAAAAAAATTTTTTTAACAAAAAACAAAACCGACTTCAAAAAAATGCACTAAAAAGTTACAAATAATTTATAATCTTTAATAATTATACGCATAGTACGCATCTAACTTAACACATGTGTTGCAAACATATTATAGATTATCTAATTATTTGTAAACAGCACAAACAAATTATATTATTGTTTAATTCACGAAAAAATATTTTCGAAGTCAGTGTCAAGTTGTTGAATCGTTCTGCACAGATGTAGAATTTGACGCCGACTTCAATAATATTTTTTCGTGAATTAAACAATAATATAATTTGTTTGTGCTGTTTACAAATAATTAGATAATCTATAATGTTTGCAACACATGTGTTGAGTTAGATGCGTACTATGCGTATAATTATTGAAGATTATAAATTATTTGTAACTTTTTAGTGCATTTTTTTGAAGTCGGTTTTGTTTTTTGTTAAAAAAATTTTTTTTTGTAACTGTTAGTGCATTTTTTTGAAATTGGTTTTGTTTTTTGCTAAAAATTTTTTTAGTGTATCCCCCTATTAAAAGCGCAAATATAGGTAGACCCACTAATTATGCCTAACTTCCATTATCAATTCATAACGCATGCATTAGTACATTATACCAAGCAATGTATAGGAGGAAAGAGAGAAGGCCCAACGGCACAGTGTCGTTGTGTGTGCATGTATACATATTGAAGCTTAGGTAAGAGAGGGAGAGCGAGAGAGAGAGGGAGAGCGAGAGAGAGAGGGAGAGAGAGAGAGAGAGAGAGAGAGAGAGAGAAAACAAAACTCCCAGTTTTCTTAATTTGATAATTGGGTCATACAAACCGAATATTGGCCCAACAATTATAGGACACGTATGGGACCTTCCTGCAGACATTCTCTATCAGATAAGAAAAAGTTTTTTCGAATCGGTTAAGAAATGACGGAGTTATGAGGTAACAGACAAAAAAATTCAGTCGAATTGAGAACCTCCTCCTTTTTGAAGTCGGTTAAAAAGAATAATGATAATAATAAATAATGATTCACAAATTGTTTATTCATATTATGAATATTGATCCATTAGTTTTCAGAAGTTTTAGTAATAAGCAAAAGACTGAAAAAAAAATACATTTTTGTGTCAAATCAGTTAATTTAGGGTTGGTCCTTAACATATTTGCAAAATCGGTTCCCACATAATAATTATGTCCTGAATCAGTTTGATTTTTTAAATAATTTTTCCTGAAATTAACGGTTTTAAATCTTAACATAAGGATAAAACTATTATTAATTAACTAATCTATTCTAACGTTCAATTCAATTTAATTAAATGTTCATAAAATCCGAATTTTATTGATAATTTAGTGAATAATTTTTATCAACTCTAACTCAATACGATAAATTTTATTGCTCAATTGGAAAGTAATTATAGTGGTTTTTTTCGTTGTTTTATTATGAACAAATCATTTTTTTTCTTTGAAAATTGAAAATTTCAACTTTTTATCTATTTATTAAATTTATTTTCAGATGATTACAATAAAGCAGTAGCAGATATTGATTTGTTTGGCAAAGTTTCGGACATAAGTGATGCGGAAAAACTTGAACATACTAGACAAAATAGAACGAAAAGAGATTTAAACGATTCTCACCAAAATAGATCACCACCAGCCAAAAAAGCTAAACTTCATGAATTGTCATTATCAAGTGAATCCGAGGAAGAATTGAATAATATTACAGAAAATAATGATAATTCTGATGATAATGAATTGCCTGCACCAAAAACTTTGAATTTTATAAAAGAAAGCACTAATATTTCGCCAAACAGCGCCAATCATTCTAATACAAATGTTAATGATAAGGAAATACCAGAAAATTCACAGATATCAAAAGATAACTTGTCCAACTATCCTCCATGCTCAAGTGAATAATAATAAATAATATTTTTGTAAAAATTTATAATTGACTAGCTCATTCACTTCTTAGTTTTAAATTATTAAATAATTGATTGTTTTGAATAGACACTAGTTATTCACATCAACCGCAAAGAGTATCTTCAGATAACATAAGTACAGGTAAACCTCACTAAATAACATTACTCTTTGAAAATATATGAAGCAAGATAAATGTCCCGATGTATGACCATCTTAAAAAATTTAACCTTTTAATATATTCTCAATTTTAACGGTGGCTATCTTCGGGGTGATTATTGTTCTTAAAGTGTTATATATTAGACATTTACCTTATGTCAATTTTACGAATTTATTCTTTGAATTATGAAAAACATTTATTATTACAGAACAAAATGAAACAATAGATGATTTTGATAGAATCCATCCAAGTTACGAAAAAGAGACGTCTATAGCGTCGTTTAGTAAGTATTATTATTTTGTAGCATAATTTAAAATGTGACGTTTTATCAAAAAATGTATATTTTATATTTCCTTAAATATTTATATTTCATTTATTTATCATTATTGCAGCTATTCTATAGCAGATCCTCATAAAAATCAATACTTTGGCAAAAAAAAGTCGACATAATAGATCAAAAGATGTCTAATATGCAAACAAACCAATATACATCGATTAACAATAGCATTCCTTATATAAATTTAATGGATGATATGTCGAAATATTTCCCAATAGATAACGCAGATAAGCCTTTGGAAATCGTTGAGCAGAAATTAAAAACTGATCGACGGTTTTTCAATGATGTGGTAATAATTTTTTTTTTAAACATTTTCAAATAATGCAATGAAGTTACTCTTAAATTTTCTAAAATTTTTTCTTATTTATTCAATTGTAAAATTGTAAAACAAGCCATTGCAAATTTACATCTTTTACCAGATAATGTACACCTCTTTCGAAACTTAATTTCGCTAGTGCTTCATGTAATAAATTCAAATTTACCAAGTTTCAAACTTATATCATTTTATGATTTAAACAGCATATGAAATTAAATGAATGTAAAAAATATAGGTTCAGGCATGGATATCTGAAATCTATCGCAACTACTAAAAATAACAAATGTTTCATTTTTATTTAGGTCGAGTTCCTGTATAAGCCGCTGTTTATTCTATCCAGCTTATTATTGGTATCGACGAATAAATTTTTTATTGCTTAATATAATGTAGCTGTATATAGGTTTTCATTATAAAAATAAATGTTTTTATTTAAATAAGATAAGGTTATTGGAAAATGTATATTTCTATAAAATTCATTTTATCTCCATAACATTCAAAATTATTAAAAATATGTTAATCATTAACAGTATTAAATTGGATGAAAAGCACATTAAATAAATCATCTGAAATAATTGATTAATCATTTTTTAAGAAACAATTAAAGAAATAGTCATGACCATTTTTATTTAAATAAAACTACGTCAATGTTTTACGTATAAGGGAGAAGGTGAAATAACTGGAAACACTTCTGATGAAAAAGAAAAATTTAGATTCATCAATTGCATGGAAATGAATGAAAAATATATATTTATTTTCAGTTTTTTGTTTTTAACCTCTGCATGCTTGGAAACCCCATTAAAAATATCTTATCCCTTTACATTTCCTATATATTGCCATCAAACACAAACCAAAAATGTCTGCACAAGTTGCGCATACAAATTTTTGAAAAGAGTTACGAAAATTTATGTTAAATAAAACTTTTACGTATGTTTTAAAGAGATAAAATTATTCGTACATCATTTCAAAAATATCATGTATAACATGTTACTCCATAGTCGCTTTTTTATTTTATTTTACTTAAAATTTGATGATAACGCAATATTTCTTTAATTTCCAATGTATATATATATATATATACATATATATATATAAAATTAATACATGTAAACTTTTTTAGATTATGTTTATGAAAAGTTAAGGTGGTTCTAACCCGCATGATTTAATATATAACATTAAATAGTACCATTGCAATACATCTGGCAACCCAATATTCTTTTTCTGGTCATAAGAAAAAAAAGGTTTTTAAAGATCCATGCATATGTTCTTGTATATTCAGTAAGTTTTCTTTACATTTGCGTATTTAAAAATATTTTTTACCATATATCACATTTTTAATGAATACCTTGTTTTAGGAGCAGTGAAAGTTGTTTTCACAAATAAGATTACCGATCCAGAAATTAAAAAAAGTATTTCGAATTGGCTTGATCAGTCAAGCACTAAAAAGAAGAGAGCAGACAAGTAAGAATATTTTTTAAGTAAGAATATGTCATATTACTTTTCTATCTTAAAATTTACTATACTTCAGAATTTGTGTGTATAAATAGGCCCTATTTTTAAATTTAGTACATTATCATAACAGATTTTATTTTTTCCTAAATACAATCCGAACTCTGAATTATAGCGCAAAATTCTGCAACGTATATAACATTGCCATCTCGCACTTTACGCTCGAGTATGAACACTTTTCGCAATATTTCGGAAACATTTCTTGAAAGATTCATGATCTCCTATGAATATTTCAATCAAATATTTCGGCAATCTTTCAACAATATTACGAATCAATATTTCACAAAATAATGTAGGAACATTACAGAAATATTACATGAAATATTCCAAATCAACCTTCTAGGCGGACATATTAATATTTCAGAAACATTTCAAAGCAATTGTTGACGCCTTTCAGAAAATTGTACGAGAATGAGTGGACTGTATTTAAATGTCCTTAATTAAATTTAAATTATATTAATTAAAGAACTTTGGCGCAATGACTACCATCACTCGCCGATAAATCAGGTGTCAAATCAAAAGCGAATAGGCAGTAACCGTTTGGATAGTCTTTACGGGTAATCGAGTTGCCTGAATTCATAAAGTGAATACCAGTGCCGGAAAAAAGTGTATGATAAGCATCAACGTACATTTTGCTATTTTTGAAATCTGGCTGTAAGGGTTTCGATGGCACTTGCATTCCATCAACGTACAGACATAAAAAATTTATATTAAAATTCTTGAAATTAAACGGGTTAAGACTTTTATCTCCGTTGTAAGCTTTATTCTCAACAAAACCGAGTATAATTCTTTTTGGTAGTAGACCTAATATGACATTGTCGATTGTTTCCCCATGCACACCATTATGTAGTGTAACAGCCTTAACTTCTACACGTGTCAGTGGGTATTTTGCAGTAGTCTGCGACACTAGTTTTTCGTGTGCTAGCACGAGTGAAGGATTTAATCTTACTCGACGCACAAAAAGCGTAGCCTCTGTAATATTTACTGTGAAAGCACCAGCGGGATCCATGAGATAGAAACCATCACGAGAACGCACGAGCCTTACTCTAACTTCAACACCACCCAGTAATAATTTGTCTTGATTAAAAACATCACAATGTAAATGGCCGAGTAAATCAATCTTTCTGTTAACCATAAGCGCTTTACGCTGGCTGAGACCTGTATTACCACCTGTGGTATCGTCCATTTTTCCTGCTGTATCATCGTACCACAATCCACTCGTTAAATGAGACTTTTTAGCTGTTGGGCCATATTTTAGTAATGTTTCAATGTAAGCTCTGTATGCATAAGCATTGTTTGGTGGTGAAATAGGTTTCTGATTGAATAGCACGTCGACTTGATTGAACAACGAATGCAAAAGATTATTTATTGGTCCAACGTTCGGATCTTTAGGTGGTTCAGCACTAGTGCATGTTACACTGACACTCACACTTAACATTGTGTGAGCCAAGTCTAGATACTCAGTGTTGCCAGGGATGGTAAATTCAATTAGTGATTGGTCGTTAAGTGAAGATATCGG